>QXEO01000553.1:18113365-18423050 GCA_007115705.1 Dactylis glomerata
TGGAAGAAATCTGTCAAAACAGAACAGCTGACAAAGGTCGATTTTTTCGAGGGTTTTATGTTGCTCAAATCAAAAAGTGTAAAACTAATGAAAGTTTGGATATAACCTGGGGCATATGCACAAGAAATCGCAGGTCAAAAAGATATTCTGAGAATTTTCACGAATTCTTACGGTGCAGCACCGAAATCTGTTTCAGGACAGCAACATCCCCAAATCTTACCTCACTCAAATTAGAGGTTCTCCTTGGCACAACAACGAAATAAAAAGGATAAGGAGCAGTTATTACAGTAGTAATAAATTCCAAGACTCAAATAAAAGAAAAAGTATTGAAAATAAACAATGGGTTATCTCCCAAGAGTGCTTTTCTTTAACGCCTTTGAGCTAGGCGCAGTAGTTTGCGAAGATGCTCATGTAGGCGCCATAAAAGAGCTTAAGGCAAATGCGCTATATAGGAACTTAAAGCAAGAGAGAGCATCAAAAAGCAAATATGAAACACATTTAAATCTAAACCACTTCCTATGAAAAATAATCTTGTAAAGAGACAAGTCATGAAAGCGCAAAGCAAAAAGCATAGGAAGGCAAAAGAATTCAAGAATTGCAACATAAAGAGGGGAAACTCAATATTGTTGAGATCCATCAAACCATGTTTCCCTCTCTCATAATAACTTTCAGTAGCATCATGAATAGAACTAACAATATAACTATCACATAAAGCATCCCTATCATGAGCCACATGCATAAAAGAATTAATACTCCCCACATGAACAATCGTAGCAGGAGCAGATTCAACAGAGTAATCATTCTCATCACCATAATCATCAAAAATAGGAGGCATATTGTAATCATAACTAATTTTCTCCTCAAAAGTAGGTGAACCAAAAATATTATACCCAACATTGTAACCATCATAAACTAGAGGTTTAGTATCATCACAAGCTAGAGAACAACTATTTCGCAAAGCATATTCATCAAACATATCATCATACGAAGGAACATGGATAGTACTAATGGTACAACAATTATTAACCTTAGAATTGGTACCAAAAAGATTTTCAATATCAAAAGTAGAGTGCTTTTCCCAATCATGATCACTAACATAGGTAACAGGCATAGGAACATCATCAAAATCAGAATTATCATAATCTATACTAGGAGCAACATGCTTAGGGGAAGATACCATTTCCTCTTGCCTTTTACTCCTCCTCTTCTTCTTCTTCTTCTTCTTACTCTTCTTACTCTCTCCTTTAGGAGGGAGAGGCTTGAAAGGCATCTTCTCCACATAATCTGGTTTACTGACAGAAACAACAGAAGAAACTTTGGAGGATTCCTCCTCTCTATTAATAAGATAGAAACATCTATTAGTCCTGTCATAGCTTGGCAAAACATCATGTTTTATAAGATTTTGTATGTAAGTATTTGCAAGGCAATCTTTAACACAATAAAGATGACAACCACGAAGGGTGCTATTAATATCAACAACACTCATGTCTACCAAAGAAATCTTTCTATATATCTCTTCACACCCCAAGAACAAAGTGAGCTCATCATGCTGATTGAGAGTAATCTTGTCATCACAATACAAACTTGCGGTACTAGAAGGGTGACTATTAGGGCTTGAGCATTGAAAATTAAAATGACCTATGTCATCGCAAAATTCACAAAGAAAATGATAAAGCTCACAAACCTTTTCACCGAGCTCATCTAGAGCCTTGTGCCACATTCGGGTTTCTTCATTCCCGTGGTGGATACAATAATCTTCCTTGTTGTGACTCTGTTCACAAGGTCTATGTACTCCACAAAAATTAACATGCTTATAAGAAATAGGACTTTCAGAAGTTTGAGCATGTTTATTGCAATCATCAACAACTATATCACTTTCTATGCAAGTGTCCTTAAAAGGTTCATGATACACATCCCCATTTCCCTTAGGAACATTAATATGGGAAGCAAAGGCTCTAAAGCAATTAACCATAATTAAGGGATCAAGACCATATTTAACACTAAGCTCTTGAAAATCAGCAGTTTCAGCGAAAGACTTAATGCAATCATACTCATAATTTATACCTGATCCTTTACCTTTATTGCTATCCCAATCTTTGATATTGCTTTGAATTGTTTCAAGCAGATTCCACTTGACGTCAACATCCTTGCTTGTGAAAGAGCCATCAAAGCATCCATCTAGATAATCCTTGTAATATCCTGAAAGCCTTGCATAAAAATTATTAATAACAATATTACGGGGAAGATCATGAATGGGACATTTAAGCATTAGTGACTTCAATCTTCCCCACGCTTGGACAATGCTTTCTCCCTCATGAAGATGAAAATTATAAATATAATTCCTATCTTTATAAACCTCACTAGAAGGATAGAATTTAGAATAAAAGAGAGGTACAGTTTCCTCCCAATCAATAGGTCGGCCATCCTTCAGTGTTTTATACCATTCCGCAGCTCTGGCCTTCAGTGATAAAGAAAATAGCTTCCGCTTAACTTCGTTCATCGAAATACCTGCACACTTGAACAACTCGCATAATTCATGTATAAAGAGCAAATGATTACCGGGATGGACAGTTCCATCTCCTAAATAGCAGTTATTCATAGCACGATCAACAATTTTCATAGGTATTTTAAAAAGATGAGGAGCACAAGCATCATAAGAATTATCACAAATGGGAGACAAAATATCATCAGAGCAAACTTTCTCCACTAAAGCTGGGGAACTAAAAATATCATGCTTTACAAAACCAGCTTCCCCAAGCTTAGACTTTTCTATAGCATTAGCAATAACGGTGTTCAAAGCATCTATTATATATTAAAAATAAATGACGGGCTCTTAGAATTAAGAGAAATAGTCTAGAAAATCCCACAATAATTAGAAAAATCTGGCCATCAATTTATCTAATTAGCTGTTGACAGCCGATGGATCTTGGCAATGACGTATAGTTAGAAAAGTTCAACAAAATTACCCACCACTGCCCTACATAATTATTTACGTACCCCTTCAAGCTAATAAGCTAATCAGAACAAAAAAAAAATCTAACAAGCTAATAGGTCATAGGTCACAAACTCAAAGAAAAACGGGTTATGGCGTCACGCATGCCGCCGCCGCCTCCGTGCTCTTGGCTGGCCAACCCAATCTAGGTGCATGAAGACCAGCAGTTATTATTCAATCCTAATTGCCTCATGATCGGCTTCCTGTGGTTTGGCACCGGTGAAACTTTGGCCGCCGATGCTGAGATGTCCCGATTTATTGACGACCTGATCCGATGTTTTAAGATTCATTGCTGGCGTAATGTAAACTTTCTGGACCGATGCGTATAAGCAACATGCAGGCACACAGTACCTCTCAAACCATAGAGCAAACTGGAAAACGGAAGGTAAGTTCTCCCAGTCTGAGTTCGTCCGCCGGTCGCTTTGTTGCCGTCTTCAGCCGGATCATTCTTTTTTCCCGCATGGGGACTGCTTTACCAGATGCATTAGCACAGGCCATGGGCGATGGCATGGCTAGCCTCTTTTGGATCGATTTTGATTCCTTCTGGTTCGGTCTCTTAATCTTGCAGGTGGATGCGATCGGGATTGTGGATGGAGGAGGAGCTGTCTCTCCAACTCGTCCAGGCCCATGTGATGGCCGTCCTGACCAGCCGCAGGGTGAGTATTTGATCGAAAACTTCCATGCCTGCTACATATTTTAATACTAGGTAAGATCAGAATAGAACATTGGGGAAACATGCATACAGGGTTGATCTGATCAATTTTTAGGACGGTGATTAGTGGTTAAAATTCTCTGCTTGATGCAAATTTGGTGTACACAACTGGAATATAATATGCGGTCATGCATCCATGCAACATGGATGGATTCATGGATTTAAACTTGCTTCATGCGCACTGGTGGACATCCCCAAGCCAGGTAGTTGTTTACATTGAGTGCTACATCTATTTCTCATAATACAGTATTTAAGTCTTATATATGTATGATCGAAGGCTGTGGAGGAACAAAAGGCAAATTCACACTTCCTTTTTCTGAACTTTATAAATTTCTGATTATTAGTCTAGCAACATGTATTTCGCTAGATCTAGCGTTACATTGATACTAATCGATTTTATTATCAACTCTACAATTTTATTATTAACAAAATCAGTAAATTGTTGCTAACATTTACTTGGTTCGCTGTGCTATTGCTAATTTGGTAGTCTGAAGTAGAGAAACTGGACGGAAGTTTGAGTCAGATTTCTTCTATACTTCTCTGTCCATGTCGACCACTGTCCTCTTCTTTAGCATGGTTACAAAAATATTATTTCGCCTAGAGCTATTAGTTCGAAACGTTGTCAAAAAAATCATTGCACCGTATTTGTACACATCCTTTGTAATGCCAAAAGGAAAAATGCAGTGTGCGGCAATTGCTGGAGCACCATGCGACTCTCCCTGCAGCCATGAAGATGGATCGATCCTTGTAATTAAAAGTTTGCATCATGCACACAGCCAGAAATCATAAAGCAGTCCGGTAATAGCACGTTTCCTTTGAGCTCCATCTATTACTTTAGAAACAATGTATATTTATAAATATGCAAGAAAAAGTATTACAGCATAAATTGCTCTATTGCATAGTTTTGATGCTATAGCATATAAATGTGAATTGTGTTTATATTTTTTATTAAAAGAAAGGCTTGAACCGAAGTTCCCCAAACGTTTATCAGAAAGGATGAAACAACTGGTACACTCGAACTTCGTAGGAATAAAATAAAATAAATAAAATTCTTAATAGCGGGTATTATTGATCATGGTCGCTAGATTTGTTTTTCAAAAGCAGGTATGCCATTTCTAACAATTAGAGGTTGACTCCTTGAAGCAACGGTACAGATTTTTGTTAATTGTTTCTATATCTATTTAAACGTGTGCACCATAATTAACATGTCTTCTCGATAGATTTTATTTTTATGATATCATGAAACCAAATGTTTCACATGATTGTGAAAGAAATAAAAAATAAAATAATATATCACTTCTTTTTTATAACATGATACTTTAATCACTGGCAATTTCGGTTTTTTGTCTACCCTAGAATAATTGGTAAACCTATAGTTAGTTCCTAAATGATTTCTACAGATTTTCATCTAGACTTAATGTGAATCACATGTTAGCGTAAAATGCCAACGAATAATTGATGTATGAATGTATTGTATACTACAATTAAAATGGGGGATCTGTCTTCTCTTCTCTTATCTTGATGCATACATCTATTGAGGATCGCCTTATTCTTATGAGAAAATCACCTCTATTATGGCAACAAAATTACTGTGCAATGTGCTGCTAAAATAGACTAAGGGGGTGTATGGTCCACATATTCTATTAAAACTTACACACACACATGGTTTTGGTATTTCACCATTCATGTTTATCACCTTTATCTTTTGTTTTTATATGCTTTTTAGAATACATTAGCTGTCACCAAAATGTACATACACAAATTTGCATTCACTAAATGTTCTATGAAACACTTAATGCTTTTTTCCCTCTCCCTTGCATGTTGATTAAATCATTCATTTCAAATAGGAAAAGTTTTCCCTTATTTTTCTATCTACTAATATAGGATAATATATTTTCCCTTTCTAACTTATCCAATAGTGCAACATCTACATATCATATTTGTTCAGTTTTTCTGAATGCGATGATCCAATGTTTTCTATTATTTAGTTTTGTAGCCTATAAAATTAATTGTGTTAATTTTCTTTTTTAAAATAAATAAATAAGCCATTCACCCAAACATGTCGAAGAATTATGAGCATGAAACTGTTGGTATTTTCTATATTTATAACATTCTTTTTGTAGACAGATTTACATGATGTCTCAACGAAACACACGGCTATACCATTTGGCTTCGCCAATCCATATGAAAATTGGCTACATGTACCCATATTCTTTGTATGTATCACACTACTCACTAATTTTAAATTTCCACATATGCCTAAAATAAAATACACATATTATGTTCCCAAATATTACAAAATGGTAAAACCAAAAATACACTAAATATTTGTTTATGTCATTAAAAGCCATTTTATATAGCTACTCCCTCCATTCGGGTTTATTATTGTTACGGGTAGTTCTAGATCGTCAATTTTAGCAACTTAATATAAGTTCTATATTATAAATATATATTATTTGAAACTTCAGATTATATATTTTCCAATGGTTTATTTTTTGTGTTATATAATAATAATTATATAGATCAAATTGACGACTATAAACTACACGTAAGACTAATAAACCCGACCAGAGGAGTATTCAAATAATTTAAAATTTATGTCCGCGCACTTGCGCGGGCCACTGTGCTAGTTCATACTAACAACACTATTAGCATGCAAATTAAGCTCCAAAGGTTTTTCAATTTTCTCTTCAAATCTAAACTCAGGAAAAAGACTAAAGAACTCTTTACTTTCCATTAAGCCTAACTAGTGAAAATAAAAACAAGAAACAAAAAGATATAATTGCAGAATCTAAAGGAAATAACTCCGAGCACTCACCAGCAACTAAAAGACTTAGTAACCAAAGAATGTGAGTACTTTTTACCTTACCTCCCCGGCAACGGCGCCAGAAAAGAGCTTGATGTCTACGCACACGTCTGTTCTTGTAGACAGTGTTGGGCCTCCAAGTGCAGAGGTTTGTAGAGCAGCAGCAAGTTTCCCTTAAGTGGATCACCCAAGGTTTATCGTACTCAGGGAGAAAGAGGTCAAAGCTATCCCTCTCAAACAACCCTGCAATTATGATACAGAAAGTCTCTTATGTCCCTAACACACCCAATACACTCGTCAGATGTATAGGTGCACTAGTTCGGCGAAGAGATAGTGAAATACAAGTAGTAGTGATGATTATAAGTAGTAAATGTAATCTGAAATAAATATCGCTGCAAGCAAACATGTAACAAAACTGAAAGGAAACGGTGTGCAATGCTTGGAAACAAGGCCTAGGGATCATACTTTCACTAGTGGACACACTCTCAACAAATATAACATAATTGAACCAATAGATACTATCATCAACATGCAACTCAAAACAATTCTCCAATGGATAATAAACACTAATCATGCACAGGGTGATACGTCTCAAACGTATCTATAATTTTTGATGCTCCATGCTTGTTTTTACACCATTTGCCTTGTGTTTCGTTACACTTCGTGGCATTTTTATGCGATTTCCGGAACTAACCTACTAACAAGATGCCACAGTGCCAGTTCCCTGTTTTCTGCTATTTTTGTGTTTCAGAAATGCTACATAGGAAATATTCTTGGAATTGGACGAAACAAGTTCCAGAAGTCTTATTTTTCCCGGAAGAGGACAGAAGACCAAACGAGAGCCGGAGGGGGGCCAGGGGCTGCCCACACAACAGGGGGCGCGACCCAACCCCTGGCCGCGCCCACCCATTGTGTGACCACCCTGGTCGCCTCCTGACGATGCCTCTTCGCCTATAAGAAGCCTCGGGACGGAAAACCCTAGGGGAATCGGCAATTTTCCAGAAAGAGTTCCGCAGCTCCACCGCCGCCGAAGACAAATTTCGGGGGACAGAAGTCTCTGTTCCGGCACCCTGCCGGGATGGGGAAGTGCCCCCGGAGCCATCTCCATCGGTTTCCATCGCCGTCTCCGCCATCTCCATCAACCTCACCGCCATCTCCATCAACCTTGCTGTCTCCTATGATGAGGAGGGAGTAGTTCTCCCCCGGGGCTGAGGGCTCTACCGGTAGCTATGTGGTTCACCTCTCTCTCCCATGATGTGATCTTTATGTGATCGTGAGCTTTGTATCTAGTTGAATTGGTGGATACTATTATTCAGATATTATGCTACTCCCGTGCTTTATATTTGTAATCTCCGGAGATACCTTGTATCATGGTGTGAAGGTGACTAGTGTGCGCATCATGTGTATCTTTTTGGTTAATGTCTCTATGAATTGTTGGTGTTTGTTGGAACCATCTAGTACGTTCACGGTGATAGTGTGGGACAATCTAGTTTGGGTACATCCGAACTTTGAGGAGTGCTTCGTAGCCCTACGCATGATTAGTGTTCGTTTTCCATTGGAGAATTGTTTTGAGTTGCATATTGATGATAGTATCTAGTGGTTCAATTATGTTATATTTGTTGAGAGTGTGTCCACTAGTGAAAGTATGATCCCTAGGCCTTGTTTCCAAGCATTGCACACCGTTTCCTTTCAGTTTTGTTACATGTTTGCTTGCAGCGATATTTATTTCAGATTACATTTACTACTTATAATCATCACTACCACTTGTATTTCACTATCTCTTCGCCGAACTAGTGCACCTATACATCTGACAAGTGTATTGGGTGTGTTGGGGACACAAGAGACTTTCTGTATCGTAATTGCAGGGTTGTTTGAGAGGGATAGCTTTGACCTCTTCCTTCCTGAGTTTGATAAACCTTGGGTCATCCACTTAAGGGAAACTTGCTGCTGCTCTACAAACCTCTGCACTTAGAGGCCCAACACTGTCTACAAGAACAGACGCGTGTGTAGACATCAAGCTCTTTTCTGGCGCCGTTGCCGGGGAGGTAAGGTAAAAGGTACTCACATTCTTTGGTTACTAAGTCTTTTAGTTGTTGGTGAGTGCTCGAAGTTATTTCCTTTAGATTCTGCAATTTTATCTTTTTATTTCTTGTTTTTATTTTCACTAGTTAGGCTTAATGGAAAGTAAAGAGTTCTTTAGTCTTTTTCCTGAGTTTAAATTTGAAGATAAAATTGAAAGACCTTTGGAGCTTATTTCGCATAGCAATGTTATTAGTACGAATGCTTTGAATACCGTTATTGCTAATGCTATAGAAAATTCTAAGCTTGGGGAAGCTGGTTTTGTTAAGCATGATATTTTTAGTTCCCCAGCTTTAGTGGAGAAAGTTTGCTCTGATGATATTTTATCTCCCATATATGATATTTCTAATGATGCTTGTGCTCCTCATCCTTTTAAAATACCTATGAAGATTGTTGAACGTGCTATGGATAACTGCTATTTAGGAGATGGAACTGTCCATCCTGGTGATCATTTGCTTTTTATACATGAATTATGCGAGTTGTTCAAGTGTGCAGGTATTTCGATGAACCGAGTTAAGAAGAAGCTATTCTCTTTATCACTGAAAGGCAGAGCTTAGGAATGGTATAAAACACTGAAGGATGGTTGATCTATTGACTGGGAGGAAATTGTACCTCTCTTTTATTCTAAATTTTATCCTTCTAGTGAGGTTTATAAAGATAGGAATTACATTTATAATTTTCATCCGCATGAGGGAGAAAGCATTGCCCAAGCGTGGGGAAGATTGAAGTTACTAATGCACAAATGTCCTATTCATGATCTTCCCCGTAATATTGTTATTAATAATTTTTATGCAAGGCTTTCAGGATATTACAAGGACTATCTAGATGCATGCTTTGCTGGGTCTTTCACATTGAAACAATTCAAAACAATATTGAAGGTTGGGATAGCGACAAAGGTAAAGGATCAGATATGAATTACAAGTTTGATTGCATTAAGTCTTTCGCTGAAACTGTTGATTTTCAAGAGCTTAGTGCTAAGTATGGTCTTGATCATCAAATTATGATTGATTGTTTTAAAGCCTTTTCTTCTCATATTAATGTTCCTAAAGGAAATGGGGACGTGTATCATGAACCTTTTAAGGACACTTGCATAGAAAGTGATATTGTTGTTGATGATTGCAATAAACATGCTCGAACCTCTGAAAGTCCTATTTCCTATAAGCATATTAATTTTTGTGGAGTACATAGACCTTGTGAACAGAGTCACAACAAGGAAGATTATTGTGTCCACCACGCAAATGAAGAAACCCGAATGTGGCACAAGGCTATAGGCGAGCTTGGTGAAATGGTTTGCGAGCTTTATCCTTTTTTGTGTAAACATTGCGATGACATAGGTCATTTTAATTTCCAATGCTCAAGCCCTAATAGTTACTCTTCTAGTACCGCAAGTTTGTATTGTGATGACAAGATTACTCTCAATCAGCATGATGAGCTCACTTTGTTCTTGGCGTGTGAAGAGATATCTAGAAAGATTTCTTTGGTAGATATGAATGATGTTGATATTAATAGCACCCTTTGTGGTTGTCGTCTCTATTGTGCTAAAGATTGCCTCGCAAATACTTACATACAAAATCTTATAAAACATGATGTTTTGCCATGCTTTGACAGGACTGACAGATGTTTCTATCTTATTAATAGAGAGGAGGAATCCTCCAAAGTTTCTTCTGTTGTTCCTGTCAGCAAACCAGATTATGTGGAGAAGATGCCTTTCAAGTCTCTCCCTCCTAAAGGAGAGAGTAAGAAGAGTACGAAGAAGAAGAAGAAGAGGAGTAAAAGGCGAGAGGACACGATATCTTCCCCTAAGCATTATGATCCTAGTATAGATTATGATAATTCTGATTGGGATGATGTTCCTATGCCTGTTACCTATGTTAGTGATCATGATTGGGAAAAGCACTCTACTTTTGATATTGAAAATCTTTTTGGTACCAATTCTAAGGTTAATAATTGTTGTACCATTAGTACTATCCATGTTCCTTCTTATGATGACATGTTTGATGAATATGCTTTGCAAAATAGCTGTTCTCTAGCTTGTGATAATACTAAACCTCTAGTTTATGATGGTTATGATGATGGGTATAATATTTTCAGTTCACCTACTTTTGAGGAGAAAATTAGTTATGATTACAATATGCCTCCTATTTTTTATGATTATGGTGATGAGAATAATTATTCTGTTGAATCTGCTCCTACTACGATTGTTCATGTGGGGAGTATTAATTCTTTTATGCATGTGGCTCATGATAGGGATGCTTTATGTGATAGTTATATTGTTAGTTCTATTCATGATGCTACTGAAAGTTATTATGAGAGAGGGAAACATGGTTTGATGGATCTCAACAATAATGAGTTTCCCCTCTTTATGTTGCAATTCTTGAAGTTATACTTGTTTTGCCTTCCTATGCTTTTTGATTTGCGGTTTCACGACTTGTCTCTTTACAAGACTATTTTTCATAGGAAGTGGTTTAGATTTAAATGTGTTTCATATTTTCTTTTTGATGCTCTCTCTTGCTTCAAGTTCTTATATAGCGCCTTTACCTTAAGCTGTTTTATGGCGCCTACATGAGCATCTTTGCAAATTACCGCGTCTAGCTCAAAGGCGTTAAAGAAAAGCACTCTTGGGAGATAACCCATTATTTATTTTCAGTAATTTTTCTTTTATTTGAGTCTTGGAAGTTATTACTACTGTTATAACCGCTCCTTATCCTTTTTATTTTATTGTTGTGCCAAGGAGAACCTCTAATTTGAGTGAGGTAAGATTTGGGGATGTTGCTGTCCTGAAACAGATTTCGGTACTGCACCGTAAATATTCGTGAAAATTATCGGAATATCTTTTGGACCTGCGATTTCTTGTGCATATGCCCCAGGTTATATCCAAACTTTCATTAGTTATACACTTTTTGATTTGAGCAACATAAAACCCTCTAAAAATTCGACCTTTGTCAGCTGTTCTATTTTGACAGATTTCTGCCAATATTTGTGTTTGCCGCTTTATCGCTTTCTTTTTGAGTTCTTTTGATCACAGAACTTTTGGGGAAGTAGCTACAGTAGTATATGCTTTATATGTGGTGGTTTTGAGTTGAAACCTGAAGCGAAAAGGGTTGATTCATTATTATGTTTATGCTAATATTGCTAATAGAATTGTGTTAAGTTTTGTATGAAGGAAGTTTTCAAGTGTAGGGATTGGAGAATGATGAGATGAGATAAAGAATGGACAAAAGCTCAAGCTTGGGGATGCCCATACCACCCCAAGAAATACCCAAGAAGTACAAGCGTCAAAGCTTGGGGATGCCCCCGAGGCACCCCTTTCTTCATCGACAAAAATTAGGTCACCTTTCAAGACACTATATTTTTATTGCTTCATGCACTATGTGTTTTTCTTGGAGCGTCAGTTGTTTTTGCTTTCAGTTTTCTTTTGTTTTGCTTGTTGCAATAAACGGTTTGATCACATCATGTTGTTTTGGAGAGAGACTTACTCCGTTTTTCATTGCCAAGAACACTCTAGTTTTCACTCTTATCGTTCAACGAGTGTTCTCTTTTTCTGCTACTGCATTTAGCTCTTATTTTTTGCCTTGATTTTTGTTCAGATCTTATTATATCCTTGTATCAAGGTGTATTTTGACCACTGGTCCATGTTGGTTTTCATCAAAAGAGTTTCCTCAAAAAGGTTTGAATGGTGTTGGAAAAGAGAAAAAGTTTCATGCAAAAAAGTGGTACAAAAAGGAGCTTGTGTAGACTGCGGCCTAGGCTTTTGAATGTCGTGCTTGATGTTATTTTGATAGTATGCTTAGTGGTTTTGCTGTAGCATGACTTGTCTCAAATGACTGAGATTGCTTAATGAGCCATTGAAAAAATCATGCGTTGTTTTAATTATTTGGAAGCATTATTTTGGTTTTCTCCTTTGATGCTTTATTTGGGTTGACTTGGCGCATGCTCACACATGTTTGACTCATACAAAGTCGCCATAAGCCTCTATGATCATTTAGTTTTTGACTTTTGATGCCATCTTATGCTTCTTTTAATGTTGCTTTGTCGCTTTGCATGATTATGGCCGTTATTGCTCTCTTAGTTGGTCGCTCCCAGTCTTTTGCTAGCCCTCATTTTGTACTGAGTATGAGCTATACTCGTGCATCCAACTCCTAAAAACCAAGTTGTCCCAATGTGTCCACCATACATACCTATTGGCAATTTGCTATTCCAAAGTACATTTGACTTGCTTTTATCTATCCTTCAAATTAAACTCTTTTTGGTGTTATGCGAAAATTGGTCAGTAAAGCTCTCACAAACCTGATGGCACACTTTACTTTTCTCGTTCTTAAAAATTTGACATTGTGGCTCTCTTATGTTGAGTTGTTATGCTTGCAAGTTGTAAGTTGGAAATTAGCCCAGTCATGCCATCATGGGGCAAGCTTTCAACATTGCACTTTCTTATTTGAGTTGATATCATGATCTTTTGTTTATAGATACTCGCGATGTGAAATAAGTTGGGAATCTTGCGGGATCATGGAGTTTGTATATGTGTTAGAGAAATGCCTGGGCCGCTAATCTAAGCCATGCATAATTCATGGTGGAAATTTACAGCATGCCCATAGTGAACATTCGATGACGCATCTCACAATAAAAAGCTATACCAATGCTAAATAAAAGAGATGCTGAGGTGTTAATTGTCTTTTTGTCCTATCATTTTGATGTGGGCTTGTTCCATGTCATCGGGCATGGAGGTACCCTGTTGGCGGTTCTCGATGATACGTGTATACTTACAATGACAAGAGCTTGCTTGAGACTCTAAGTCGAGTAGCATGAGGTTTGGGTATTCGTACTTCACGGGACACGAGGTTTTCAACTTATGATTTGTCAAGCATATGCATCATAAGTGTATTCGCATTAACTTTAACCATTCAAGATGCCTATGATGGGGGCAATGAGAGCTCAAAGCTAGTAAGTACCATAATTTTTGAAGGTTTATAAAACTTGCAATCACTGGTTCCCTCCGCGAAGGGCCTTTCTTTTACTTTTATGTTGAGTCACCACCTTCTACCTTTATGCACCGTCTAAGAGAGTATAGTTGTCATTCTGAGTATAATGTGCATTGTCCCAAAGTTTTCATTGATTGATTCATAATGTTGGTTTCACTTGTTCTTAAATTATTTGTATCTAGTCGCCCTCTTAAACTTGAATGGGTCCTATGCATTTATGTTTGCTACTCCATGAGGGACAAGCTGAAAACTATTTGCTATGTTTTCCATATGGTTGAAACACACACGTGACTTTCATTGTTTCATTTTCATGATCTTTCCTTTGTGTTTCTTTTCATGCTATAACATGGTTGCTAAGTTTCTATTATCAAGATTATATCTTTCATGCCCATGTTTTAAGTTCTTTGATCTCAGCACTCAATGATCTACCTCATTGATCAAATTGTGATGGTGCATGTCACCTCAAAAATTATTCTTTTGTTATCACTTACCTACTCGAGGACGAGCAGGAGTTAAGCTTGGGGATGCTGATACGTCTCAAACGTATCTATAATTTTTGATGCACCATGCTTGTTTTTACACCATTTGCCTTGTGTTTCGTTACACTTCGTGGCATTTCTATGCGATTTCCGGAACTAACCTACTAACAAGATGCCGCAGTGCCAGTTCCCTGTTTTCTGCTGTTTTTGTGTTTCAGAAATGCTACACAGGAAATATTCTCGGAATTGAACGAAACAAGTTCCAGAAGTCTTATTTTTACCGGAAGAGGACCGAAGACCGAACGAGAGCCGGAGGGGGGCCAGGGGCTGCCCACACAACAGGGGGGCGTGGCCCAGCCCCTGGCCGCGCCCACCCATTGTGTGACCACCCTGGTCGCCTCCTGACGATGCCCCTTTGCCTATAAGAAGCCTCGGGACAGAAAACCCTAGGGGAATCAGCAATTTTCCAGAAAGAGTTCCGCAGCTCCGCCGCCGCCGAAGACATATTTCGGGGGACATAAGTCTCTATTCCGGCACCCTGCCGGGACGAGGAAGTGCCCCCGGAGCCATCTCCATCGGTTTCCATCGCCGTCTCCGCCGTCTCCATCGACCTCACCGCCATCTCCATCAACCTTGTTGTCTCCTATGATGAGGAGGGAGTAGTTCTCCCCCGGGGCTGAGGGCTCTATCGATAGCTATGTGGTTCACCTCTCTCTTCCATGATGTGATCTTTATGTGATCGTGAGCTTTGTATCTAGTTGAATTGGTAGATGCTATTATTCAGATATTATGCTACTCCCGTGCTTTATATTTGTAATCTCCGGAGATACCTTGTATCATGGTGTGAAGGTGACTAGTGTGCACATCATGTGTATCTTTTTGGTTAATGTCTCTATGAATTGTTGGTGTTTGTTGGAACCATCTAGTGCATTCACGGTGATAGTGTGGGACAATCTAGTTTGGGTACATATGGACTTTGAAGAGTGCTTCGTAGCCCTACGCATGATTAGTGTTCGTTTTCCATTGGAGAATTGTTTTGAGTTTCATATTGACAATAGTATCTATTGGTTCAATTATGTTATATTTGTTGAGAGTGTGTCCACTAGTGAAAGTATGATCCCTAGGCCTTGTTTCGAAGCATTGCACACCGTTTCCTTTCAGTTTTGTTACATGTTTGCTTGCAGCGATATTTATTTCAGATTACATTTACTACTCATAATCATCACTGCCACTTGTATTTCACTATCTCTTTGCCGAACTAGTGCACCTATACATCTGACAAGTGTATTGGGTGTGTTGGGGACACTAGAGACTTTCTGTATCGTAATTGCAGGGTTGTTTGAGAGGGATAGCTTTGACCTCTTCCTCCCTGAGTTCGATAAACCTTGGGTGATCTACTTAAGGGAAACTTGCTGCTGCTCTACAAACCTCTACACTTGGAGGCCCAACACTGTCTACAAGAACATACGCGTGCGTAGACATCATAGGGCTACGAAGCACTCCTCAAAGTCTGTATTTCCCCAAACTAGATAGTTCCACACTGTCACCGTGAACGTACTAGATGGTTCCAACAAACACCAACAATTCATAAAGACATTAACCAGAAAGACACACATGATGCGCATACTGTCACCGTCACACCATGATACAAGGTATCTCCGGAGTTTACAAATATAAAGCACGTGAGTAGCATAATATCTGAATAATAACATCTACCAATTCAACTAGATACAAAGCTCACGATCACATAAAGATCATATCATGGGAGAGAGAGGTGAACCACATAGCTACCGGTAGAGCCCTTAGCCCCGGGGGAGAACTACTTCCTCCTCATCATAGGAGATAGCAAGGTTGATGGAGATGGCGGTGAGGTCGATGGAGACGGCGGAGACGGCGATGGAGACCGATGGAGATGGCTCCAGGGGCACTTTCCCGTCCCGGCAGGGTGCCGGAACAGAGACTTCTATCCCCCGAAATTCATCGGCGGCAGCGGCGGAGCTGCGGAACTCTTTCTGGAAATTTGCCGATTGTTTTAGGGTTTTCCGTCCCGAGGCTTCTTATAGGCGAAGGGGCGTCGTCAGGAGTGGACCAGGGTGGTCTCACCATAGGTGGGCGCGGCCAGGGGCTGGGCCGCGCCCCCTCATGGTGAGGCTGGCCCCTGGCCCCCCTCCGGCTCCCGTTCGGTCCTCGTCCTTCCTTCGGGAAAAATAGGAGTTCCAGAACTTGTTTCGTCCAATTCCGAGAATATTTCCTGTGTAGCTTTTTTGAAACAGAAAAATAGCAGAAAACAGGGAACTGGCACTCTGGCATCTTGTCAATAGGTTAGTTCCGGAAATCGCATAAAAACACCATGAAGTATAACGAAACACAAGGCAAATGGTGCATAAACAAGCATGGAGCATCAAAAATTATAGATACGTTTGAGACGTATCACCGCCATCGAGTTCGCCGGATCCCACTCTCCTCTCATGAATCGAAAGCCCTCAAGCATGGGCATTGCCGGGGTTGAACCTCGTCAGAGGGAGTATTTCGTTAGGCTCAATCATACGATTAATTATTTTTTAGAATAAACCTCTGGCATTTAAAAGAAACAACCAATAGTACAAAGCACCTTAAGAAAAGCAAAAATTACAAAAAGATCCTTGAGAAACCCTTTATCTTCAACATCCAGACCGTGTCAATGGCGCGCCGCTGACGCTTCTCCTTAAGTCGGATTGATGTTGTTGGTTGCGGACAGAAAGTTACCAAACGGGTCAAGAAGATCATATTCGTCCCCGAGACGAAGAAGAAGGAAGAACCGCCGATAAAACTCCTTGATGATTCAAAGATCCGTAGCCAGACGACATCCTCAAAGACCATACCATTCCCATAAGCCTGCGATATTACCGTCGAGATGGGGTTGAAGCCGAGAGACCACGCCGCCACCACCTCTTGAACATTGCCCCTATAAACCTTGATTCTAAAAACAGAGAATGAAGTCCTCAAAACAGGAGGAGCAGTGCCCTCCTACCTACGCGAGCCTAGATCCATCACGTCTCCATGACCCGAAGACCACAGAAACGAGCGATCTGCGGCGGTGCCGAGGAAAGGCATATGAGATCCAATCGCCCAGGGAGTCGGCGTAACGTTTCATAGCACTTCCAGTTTTGGAAACCAATCAGACGATTAATTAATCAGTACAGAATTTGAAAACCAATGACTAAAGATCCAATGAAACCAGTTATACATTGAAAAGGCAACGGATAATAGTACTGTGAACTGAGGTAGTACTAGCAAATGAACGATTTGGCTCATCTAAGGGTGTGTTCGGTTCGGGAACGAAGTGGAATGGAATGTCATGGTTCCGTTCCAGAGGAATGGAATGGTTCTGTTTCTGTGTTCAGTTGGGACAAAAAATAGAATGGAACGGTTCTATCAGGTGTTCGGTTGAGACTAGAAAATAGAATAGAAACGGTTCTTAAATCTTGCTTAACACTGGCAAATTATGATTTTATTCCTCAAAATCGAAATTAGGCTCCCTGCCGGCGACCCGAGTGGCGGCATGGTCTCCCTGCCGGCGACCCGAGTGGCGGCATGCCCGCTCCCTGCCGGCGACCCGACTGGCGGCATGCCGCCTTGCTCCCTGCCGCCGACCCTAGTGCCGGCATGCCGCCTTGCTTGCTCCCGCCGCCGCCGCGCGAGCTCCCGCCGCCGCCGCCGCGCGAGCTCCCGCCGCCGCCGCCGCCGCGCGAGCTCCCAGCCGCCCCCGCGCGAGCTCCCGCTGCAGATGGGTGGGCTCCGCCGCCGCGGGCGTGCTCCCAGCCGCCGTCGCCGATTTCAGTTAGCCGCTAATCGCGAGTGGAACGTGCAGATTCCACCGATTTGGTGGAACGAGTGCGTTCCGCATCTAGCGAGAATATTCCCTTTTCTAGAACCACTTCGTTCCATTCCATTTTCTAACCGAACACGAGAACGAGTACGAGGTGCGGAACGGTTCCATTACATTCCACTTGGTGACACCAACCGAACACACCCTAAGTTAGTACTAGCCAGTCCGCACGCGCACTCACCAGAGCAGAAGCAGAAATCCATCAGTAATGAATTAATCAGCTGAACTAGATAGTATGAAGCAATAGCGAGCCAAAGTCCAATTGTCTTTGGAATTGCCTACTTCGTTGAGTTAGTTGTTTTTTGGGGGGACCTGCTGAGGGGTAAGTATCATCCCACACTTTAAATGCTTATATGATACTATTTTTCAAAATTCAAACTTTCAAGTGTCTAATTTTTTTACAAAAAATATGTCTATATTCATTAGATGTGTGTTTACCATCTCTAAAGTTTTTAGAATCAAATTCGAAATGCACATGAAGAAACAAAAAAGATAAATTGATACATGAATAGTGCCATTTGTACTTTTGTCTTTTTGTGACACTATTCTTGCTAGATTTCTCTGTTTTGTTTCTCTATGTCTATTTTGAATCAGGTTCTCAAAATTTGAGATATTGTAAACACACATCTTATGAACACTAATATAATTTTTGTAAAAAATTTAAGCACTTACAAATTTAAATTTTAAAAACTGGTATCATGGTAGCATGTAAAGCGTGGATCATTGGATTTTTTTCCCATGCTGAGTTGTGTGAGGTCGAAGGCCTGATGCCTCGATGGTTTTGATCTTTAGCATGCCTTAATGCGCATCGCTAAGGGGAGCAATCGTTTCGGGGCGACCCATTTGACCTGGCGCTGGTTCCCTTTTTGCATTTTTTTTCTATTTTCTGTTCTTTTCTTTTCCTGTTTTTTTGTTTCTTTTCTGTTTTTCTTTTTCAGATATCAATATCTAAAATTTTAACAATTCTCAAATATAAATTCAAACAATTTTAAATTTGAACAAATTTGAAATCTAAATAATTTTAAAATTTGAACAATTTTTGAATTAGAATAAATTTTGGAATTAAACATTATCTACATTTGAAATCTAAAAATTTCAAATTCTGAACAAATTTCGAATATGAACAATTTTTGGATTTGAATAAATTTTAAATTTCAACAATTTTTGGATTTGAACAAATTTCGAATTTTAATAATTTTTGGATTTGAACAAATTTCAAATTTTAACAAAATTTTGGATTTGAATCAATTTTGAATTTAAACAAATTTCGGATTTGAACAAATTTTGGTTTGAAAAAATTTCGGTTTTGATGAAATTCGAAATTTGTTTTTTTTAGATTTGAACAATTTCGAATTTTAGGTTTGTAACATTTTTAAAATTTGAACAAATTTCGGATTTAAACAATTTAGAAATTTGATTTTTTTAACAAATTTCAAATTTTAACAAATATCGGATTTGAACAATTTCAAATTTAAACTATTTTTTGAATCTGGATATTTTTCAACTTTAAAAACTTTTTAAAATCTAAAGAGCTAGACAAAGTGACGACCAAAAGAATCAGTTTATGCGTATGATGACACTAAGCAATGTGCCACTTTATTGAGACTCCAAGTGTAGAGTGTTATAACACGATTAAATTTTCCCCACAAAGAAACTCGGGGTTTATATCGAACTCTCTGGAAACAGTCGTAAAAGCTCTCTTCGTTCTTGTCAGGCAATCTGTAAAACAATCTCCTTGTCTTGTGTTCCCAACTCCACCGAGTGATTGTCAAGCACAAAGTGTTTAATGTAAGTAAAATAAAATAACAGATGCAATAGAATAAATAACAATATAATAAAGTAAATATGATGCGGGAAAGTAAACTAAAGCTATACTGCAACTAAAATGATATGATAAAGGTGTTTTGGGGTTTTTGGGATGATTGCAAGAAAGTAAATATATTTTTGTATTTTCGGATTTAATTGATGATGAAAATTAAAACGCAAGTAAAAGTGTTTGAAAGGTGTTTCTTATAATTAAAATTGAACCGGGGTCATGAGTTCACTTGTCTACTCTCTCATAAAGTTGTGGTGGCATTAAGCACGAGATAGATGACTGAAATATCGACATTATTTTTATTATGTTAACTTTATAATATTTATATGGGCATCACGTCCTAAAACAAAGATGATGTAACACATCTTACTTATACTTCACTAGAAAGGAATACACTTCAAGCAATCTAGTATTAAGAATTAACATAGTATAACCTTAGGTACTTTGACATGATGTCGAATATGAGATATGCTACCGCTTGGACATATTACGATAGAACAATGCCTATGAATGCCGCTTGAAATTCTCAGCTGTCATCCCTAGTGAGGTAACCGTGAATTGATAAAACACCATACCATTTCATGAATTCTATTCATAATTCACTACTACTACCTAGTTACTCCATCTAATACACACCACCCCCCTCTTACGCTCCCACATACATGTTGGATTAGAACAAGTAATAAAGAATGGGGTAATAATATGCATCTACTCATACATTAAAAACATAATAACATATCAAATCTCATTGATCATTCGATAAAATAGAATCCACCACATTGGAATTACATAATATGCGTCATAATCATGTTGGGCAGCTCATATGTCATCTAAACAATCATAGCATAAGAGAGAAATAGATCATGCTACTTCCACAAACCCATGGTCCAGAGGTGGACTACTCCCTCTTCAGCATGGTGGCGATGGTGGTGATGTCAGAGAGGTTGGAGAAGCGACCAGGGGTGACTTCGACGGTGTTTTCCCCTCCAATCTTTGCTGCAACAGTCTCTATTTTTGTGTTTTGTGTTTCTCCACCGCCTCTTCCCGAGAATGCCTCAGGGGGTCTTTATACAGTTGTCTTTAGGTCAAGCTGATCAATTTGGGACGAAGATGGATGGCAGCGGAGGTCTGAGGCCCAAACAGACCTAGGTGGCACGGCCTGGGGCCCGTGCCACCTGGTCTCGTTCGGCCCTCGTGGCCCCCCTCATTGACTTCTTGTGCTTGGGAAGGTTCTCGTGATAAAATATTAATGCCCGAAAAATCCCAGGTTAAATTGAGTTCATGAATGTCCCTGAAACATCAAAATAAATAAAAACAGGGTTTTACTGTTCTGCAGAGTTATAATCAAAATAAGGGGATCGATAAAAAATCCCCATAAATCAATATAAAACATGATTATAATAACTAATAACATATTAATATGTTAGAATATACATCAATAAACTACAATGTTCATGCATGAATTTTGCATTCATCAGAGCAGTTGAGCGACAGCCGACAGGGAACAACAACTATGTTTTTGGTGAAAGCGAGTATGGGCCTCGCCCACGTCGAACCAGTCTAGAAAGTCAAAGCCTATGGGCTGAAACAATTCCCACGCATTAGCCACGGCCCTAGTTGCCCGGAGCCTCGATCCGCCCTTGTAAAATAAACTGCTGTAAAAGCAAACTCTACATGTGTAAATGAGGCCATTTCGTAAAAAAAAAAGCGATTAAATGTGACCCGCCAAAGATACCGTAAACAGGTGTGCATGATTTAGGGTTTACGGCAAACTGAAAAACATGGCACTCGTTCCTTGTGTTTGCAGTACCTGGGATATCATTTGAGTATAGGCAAAGGAGCGAGATTGCTGGCAGGAGGGAAATTTCACACCTGAAGGCAATGACGGTGCACGTCGATGTTAGATTTCTCGACGAGGAGGCTCAACTCTCGTGTCTAACTTCGAAGGTACCATTACTTCTGAATATTACTACATCAGTTCCTTTCTCAGTCAATGCCAGCATTACGGATGAAAATTCTGCCCATCTTCTACGGTGTCGGCAGCGATCGCGCCTGTGGGTGTCGATTTCCTACTTGGAGGCATTGTTGACGTGCGTTTGAATTTTCCCGTTCTTGTTGGGTTGTTGCTCCGGGTGAAAGCCTATATTCATTTTTGGACCAAGGATGGCGGCATCCTACACGTCGATTCTCTACGGGGAGCATCGTGTGCACGGAGACATGGAGTGAAGTTTCTGTGTAGCGGTTCGTCCCGTGTTTTTCGTTGTTCCAAGTTCTTCTACATGGCCACAATGTACGCCGGTGCAGGTGAGGCCAAGATGAGGACTTCCAAATGACCGACAGAGTCCCACCATCCACTCGCCACATCTTTTAGGCATTCAAGGGTGGATGATGCGTCGGCAAGGAAAGTCCAATGGGAGTTCTTGTTCTTCCGAAGGTGACCGATTAGTTGAGACGAGACTTTGTTGTTCCACTTAGGGCATGCCTTTTGTGTTGCGCTTGTAATATGTGTGGTGGTCAATATTTGGATTAACTTGGGTTTGGAGCTGTTGTTTGCAGCAAGAGGTAGTCTCTTGTAATTGTCTCCCCTTCTATAAAAATATGGAAAACAATATATTTTAACCTATACTACATTGAGCTCATTGATAAAAAAAGAAATATCCATGCTTTTATAAAAAAACTATACACTTTTCTATATTTTATGTTTATTTTTTCATAATTAAACATACTTTTAGAGAAAAAGTAATCAAAAACAAAATTAACGTGATGCCGATGCATGCAAATTTGTATTCATAATTCATAAAATTTTAACAATGTTCAGAAAAATCATGCGTCCTAGAAATGTTGATGTATTACATAAAAAGGAAAAGGTTGAATATAATTAGTTTATTAGCTTTCATATATCTGTAAAATGTGTGTGGTTTGGAATATTTTAGTCATGTATATCAGAAATAAAATTCATTAGTTTATTGTCTAAAGTCTAATAAAAATAAAGAAAACAAGTAAAAAGAGATAAAACTAGAAAACAAATGTGAAAAAGGAGTAGATAAACATGAAAAAGAAACAAGAAAACTAAAATACACTCTCGCTAGTTACTGAGCCAGAAAAAATAGTCCGTAGCCTATAGGTAAGCTAAATCTCTGTTCCCCGCGGTACGCAGAGAAAACAGAAGCTGCGGTTTGAATTCTCCTCTCCTGGGCTGGGCTTAGTAAAGATCATTTTGGCTTTCTTTTTTCTTTTTTTCTTTGTTTTTATTTTGATTTATATTTAAATTTTTATTCCTATTGTTTACTCCTCCCATCCATATTATTTTTTGCTAATATGGATATATGTAGGCATGGAATATTATTTGCTTGGACACATCCATATTAACGATAAATAATATGGACCAGAGGAAGTATTTTTAGTTCATTTTTATTTATTTATTTATATTCCTTTCCTATTTCTTGGTGTTTCTAAGTACATAATATTAATATAGATGCGTACGAACTTGTTTTGATAACATAAGTGTCTTATATGATTTATATGGATTTTTCGAACATAAATAGAAAAAATTATTTGTACTTGTGTCACATATGAACGTTTATTTGTACCTGTGTGGACATTTATTTAACAACACACATTTTTTTTAGTATTAAACAGACTCACAGAAAGTAAAATATATAAATATTTTTGATCTATATATGGATTGGCAACCGAATGAGGCTGTGATGGGTATTTTTCAGAATTATAAACTGATTTACAAAAAAAAATTCAGCTGGTACAAACTGGTCGTTGCAACCAATAAATCTGTCTGTGGACCTCATTGTGGAGCTGATATTGGGCTTCTTCCACTTTTGCTTTTTAGGAAGCTAAAGTTGGGCCAGGAGAAGCACTGATAGTTAAAAAGGCCAGAAAGTCCCGCTTCTGATGCTATCATGTACTATGAACATTTTGAATCAATCAGTTAAAAAATCATTTTGAATCAATGAAGTAGAGCATGGTTTTCCCTAAAAAAAGATAAGTCCTGTTTCCTCTTCTGTCCCGACTTCCGACTGTTCATCTATTTAACAAAGTGCAAGACGCGCCCTAGCCATGGTTGCTTGTCGACATGTACACAATGGAACCGCTCTTCTATCTACTGAATGGATCTATGTGCAAAATTCTTCAGTTACATCAGCTGGGTAATTATTTTGCCCACTCGAGTGTTTCTAGAGCTGGCCATATCCATAATGGCTAATGGCATCTCTAGGCCCGCCGTAAACGAGGCGCATGTGTTTCTTTCTGTCTGAATGAACAGGAGGACATTCGTGACATAGCTTAGCGGCCTAACGTAAAAGAACCAAAGGTGTCTGTGTAGATACATTCACAGCGAGTGGGTCGTTGCGGACAGCAAACGAGTCTGCGCATGTGTCCTACTCCCTCCGTTTTAAAATATAAGATGCTTTAGCTTTGTGAAGCAAATGTATTTGGACATCTTTTAGTGTGTTGGTTCATATGAATATACACACTAAAACATGTCTAGATGCATTTACTTCACAAACCTAAAACATCTTATATTTTGAAACGGAGGGAGTACCTCGCAGACTCGGGTCAGTTAGGAAGCTACAGCGGCCTCTTAGAGCATCTCCACTCATCCCCCCTCAAATAACATCTGGTAGTGGGTGTGGGGGGGGGGGGCTAACTTTTTCGTATGGGGGTGGTATGATTCCCAGCCGCACCCCCTATCCCAAAAGAATTTTCCTCTTAGCATTATCACAAAGGGATTTCTATTTTCGTGCCCTCAGGTCGTTAGTTGTACTCAGTTTTCCCCAGCCGCTTAACTTTTCCTCAGTTTTCCCCTCGCTCTAGTTTGAAACCCCTCGCAGACGCTCGGACGGGAGGAATCCCGTTAAGTTGACCGTTGGTTGGTGCTGGCAAGTGGGGCCGCTGTTGGTGCCCCGCAGTGGACACGCCTCCACTTATCCAGATCATCGTGGGACCCGCAACTTGTCCACGTTAGCGCGCCGGACCCACAGCTTACCCAGGTGCCCGTTGCAAAATGGGAGCCCGAGCCAGCCCCGCGCCCGTGCCCGTGCCCGTGCCATTGCTTCCCCCTTCTTTCCCCGCGCCCCATTGTTCTTCTTCTCCGGCAGCGGCAGCCCTTCCCCGGCAGGCGGGTGATGTCTAGTTTCTCTTCGACCTCCCGTTCTTCATGGCCGCAGTATGGACCCGTGCCTTTGACAAGATGCCCTGACTGCCCACGCCAAGAGCCTCTAAAGCGGTCGATCTGTAAGACGAACGACAACGGCAACCGTGGACGTGAGTTCCTTGCATGCGAGAGCTTGCCATATAGAGAGGGGGATAAGCTTAGATCTCGCTCCAATTGCTCTGTTTTCTCTCGATTTTCTTGTTATTCCCTCGAATTTGGGATTTAGGGTTCACGTTGTTGTTTTCAGATCCTGAAGAAATGCAGGTATTTCGAGTGGATCGATGTGTACGTTCAGAGGCTTAAATTGCAGGAATCAATTGGCGGTATTGGGGAGCGCAATTTGGGAGGGGGGGTACTTGCTGTAGAGAATGCGGTGGAGAGAGGGGCCGTCCCGATTATGCCTAATGCTCCCAATGCAGAACTGGTGGAAGTGAAGGGAGAACTGAAGAAAATAAACAAGCAGTTAAAGCAGCTGATCGAGTTGAAGAAGCAAGCTAATCTGATGGCTGGTTGTTTTTTTTGTTGTATAATTGCGATCGGATTCTTATCATTGCTCGTCAAGCGCTAGAAGTTGTTACAAGGGATCCCTTGTTACAAATCCATTATTCAGTTACATGTACTTGTAGTTGTTTTCAAAGTTAGTGTGTGCATTCACCGAAATTACCAAAAAAATAGGAATGCTAAAGATAGTTGATAATTGTTAGAGGGGTGACAAATATGTATGTCTCATGTTTATACCAAAATTATACCACTTTTGGGACGTTTCAAATAACCAAAACTATATCCCAAACTATATTCCCTAAAAGAAAAGGAATGCTGAAGAAAGTTGATAATTGTTAGAGGGGTGATAAATAATCCATTCACCGAAATCCCACAAATATGCCAAATATGTATGTCTCATGTTTCTACCAGAATTATACCATTTTTGGGCCGTTTCAAATTGCCAAAACTATATTCCCTAAAAGAAAAGGAATGCTAAAGATAGTTGATAATTGTTAGAGGGGTGATAAATAATCCATTTACCGAAATCCCACAAATATGCCAAATATGTATGTCTCATGTTTCTACCAGAATTATACCATTTTTGGGCCGTTTCAAATTGCCAAAACTATTTTCCCTAAAAGAAAAGGAATGCTAAAGAAAGTTGATAATTGTTATGGGGGTGATAAATAATTCATTCACCGAAATGCCCGAAATATGCCAAACATGTATGTCTCATGTTTCTACCAAAATTATACCACTTTTGGGCCGTTTCAAATTACCAAAACTAAATTCCCTAAAAGAAAAGGAATGCTAAAGATAGTTGATAATAGGGGTGATAAATATGTATGTCTCTTATTTACCACTTTTTAGTTTAACATTTTTAAATCGTGGAAAATAATGCATAAATAGAGGGAATATAGTTACGTGGTAAAATAATCCATAAATGCACACGGATCGACTCCACCAACCGTTGATCCACCGACAGAGAGAGAGGGGTGGCCACGAAGAGAGAGAGAGAGGGGTGGCCACGAAGAGACGGATAGGGGTATACTGCCCGTTAGATCAGTGGATCAACGGTTGGTGGAGTCGATCCGTGTGACAATTGCTCAACCAATCAGGATAAGTTTGGGTTTCTGTGAGCATTTGTGACAGTACTTGAGGGCAAAACTGAGTAGTACTAAGAAACCAAGGACACGTAAATAGTAAATAGACTAAGGGATTCAAACAAAATAATTACAAAATGAAAAATGCGTGTTTTGTACAATATAATTCATATTGGGCTACATCAAATTATTTGCAATTCAAATATACATGAGTGTGACAATTATGGCCTCATTTAGACAACCTATTTTTTGGGGAAGATGTTTTGCAAAGGGGTTTGAGTGGAAAACCATGCATCTTCATAGCAACTAGTGATTATGAGAAGTGGCAATTTGTGGTAAAACATGATTTATCTATGTTGGTTAAGGTGGCAGGTTGCGTAGGAAGACTCCATGAGTAGGTGCCACTATGTTTTTATTTTTTTGGATTTTTTTGCGCATGAAATGACTCAATTAGCTATGTTAATCTCATTTGTTGACTCTCTGTTGACCAGCTACTTGAGGGTAGAACTGAGTATATTGCACTTGCCAGTCTAGTACTCGAGGGGAAAACTGAGTGCATATAAAATTTCTGAATAAGGCCCGAGGGTAGAACTGAGTACACCAAACGTCGAAGGGTTAGCCTCGTGTCGCGGTGCACGCTGCAGCCGTGCATAGCGGACGCGTGTTGCGGTACACCAAACGCCACCTTCGTCTTTATAGAGCCCCTCTTTCTATCTCTCTCGACGCTTGCCCACTCTCTCATTCTCTCTGCAACCGCCTCTCCTGTCCCATCATCTTCTCCACTTCGCGTCGAAAAAACCCCTAAGAAAAAACCCCGGTGATGGAGAAGCATGAGATGCCCATTGCCGACGTAGCCGCCGGCGCATCGGCCGCCGGCGCATCGGCCGCCGGCCCCGTCCAGGCTGCCGGCCCCGTCCAGGCCCCCGTCGCTGCTTCCGACGTAGGCGCCGGCGCAATGGCCGCCACCCCCGTCCAGGCCCCCGTCGATTGGGACCTGTACGAAGACCCGTACGAACCAGTGCCGTACGTCGCGCCGGCGAACCCCTACGACACCAGCATCGTCGACGACTACCCGGAGGTAACCCTTTGTTCCCTTGTTCTTATGCCATTTCAATCCTTTTGTGTTAGATCTAGCGATATTATTGTTCGTCTGTTCCTAGTTCAATCCTTTTATGATAGATCTAGCGTTATTAGGGTTCGTCTGTTCCTAGTTCAATCCTTTTATGATAGATCTAGCGTTATTAGGGTTAGTCTGTTCCTAGTTCAATCCTTTTATGATAGATCTAGCGTTATTATGATAGATCTAGCGTTATTAGTGTTTGTGATTTGCTTTTGTTTACGATTCGGTTAACTTATGTGAGTAATCAATCCCATCCCGTTAATTTGTGCCGATGATGATGAATATTTGGGCACAAATTGATTCAGGGTTTGGTCTGTGAACAATTGGTGTGTACAAATTTGTTGTGCATGATCTTTGGTTCACTGACCCAAATCCTGGATATAAGTGTGTCCAATGTAACTGAGGCTTCTTTTTTTCGTGCCCATATTATCATCATGATCTTTTGTTCACTCTCTGTTCCATCATCGCTGCAATTGACTCCGTGTTTTTCGATCTTTGGTGCTACGTGACAGGTGCAGAGCAGCGACATCGACAGCGACGACGAGTCCTTCCACACCAAGACTCGTCACGTCCTCAGGAGGCTGCAGTCCGGCCATTACGATCGCCACTTTGCTCGAGGCGTTTACAGGTGCCCCTTCTGCAACAGGAGGCTCCGCGCCACCGACTTCAACAGCCTGGTGAACCATGCCGAATCCCTTGGCAGTGCCACTGGCGGCGCTAGAGTTGGAACGACCGTGAACGTGCATGCGTTCATGGCCAAACACAAAGCACTTGGGATTCACCTGCGCAGCCTCCAAGCTTAATCCCATGTAAAATGTAGCTTATGTTGGATCTAGGGATCGGTAGTACTGTTGGATCTGTCCTGAATATATATATATATGCTATGTTGGCTGCTGTATGCAGCTTTTCCTATATTTTCTCGATTTATTATGCTGCTGTGAATTTATCCTCTACTAGCTTCTAGATTTGCTACTAGATTTGTTAACATATTGGGCAAAAAACGAGGGCCAAAAGGCAACAATCATTAAAGAAAGACAGAGATAGAAGCTTCTCTAGATTTGATACTAATTTGGTGAAAAGAGAGAGAACTGTAACACAGAGAGAGAGAGAGGGGAAAAAGGCGCTCTGAAAAATGCCAATTTGGGCTGAGAGAGACAAAACCGAGCTCTCACGTACAACCAAACGCGGTCTCGTCCTGTCCCACGCGGTCCCGTTCTACCAGCCCCACGCGACGCGGCCCCACACGACTCGGCCCCACACGTCAGCACGGAACGGTCAACTAAACGGCAAACCTCCCATCCGAGCGTCTGCGAGGGGTTTCAAACTAGAGCGAGGGGAAAACTGAGGAAAAACTAAGCGGCTGGGGAAAACTGAGTACAACTAACGACCCAGGGGCACGAAAATAGAAATCCCTATCACAAACACCTTGGGCGCAAGAATGGCATGACGAGCGCTGGAACGTTCTCATGTGGCCGCGTCCTCCACAACATGGCGAGCGCTGGGACGTTCTCCTGTGGTCGCGTCCTCCACAACATGGCGAGCAGACGAGCGGACGGCCAACGAGCAGAGAGCGGCGCGCATGCGTGGTCGACATCGCCACAGGCATGGCGTTGTGGCGGCCGGCGATGCCCGTGGGTAGTCGACGAACTAGCGCTGGCCTAGCCGTGGCGGCCGGTGGCGCCCCTGCGCGGTCGACGACCCGGTGCTGGGCTCTTCCGTGCCGGCCGGCGGCGCGCGTGGACGCATGGTTGACATCGTGGCCGTGCCGGAGAGACGTCGCTGGCATGGGCTCATCACGGCGGCCGGCGGCGCACGCGCAGTCGACGACGCGGCGCTGGGCTCCTCCGTGCCGACCGGCGGGCGCGCGTGCTTGACGTTCGTCGGCCTGGCCGTGGCCTGTGCAAGGCGTCAGACATTGCTAGCTCGCCTGGCCACTTGTGCATGGCGTGGTTAGAGCATCTCCAACAGAGGCGTCAAATCGTCCGCACGGCAAAGTAACCGCTGGTTTGCCACGCGGGAGAGCCCGCGCGTTTGTCCAGCGGGCGCGGGAAAACGGCGCGGCGCCGATAACTTTTGTCGCACGCGCGCGTTTGCGCCATCCTGCGCGGCAAAGTTGGCGCTCCGGCTGCCGCGCGCACTATATAACTCCACGCGCCACGCGAACCAACAGCCACGGAAAGTTTACTCATGCGCCACCGCGTGTTGCTCGCTCTCCTCTGCGCCACCCACCTCGCGCCGTCGCCGCCCTCCTCGCTCTCCCTCGCGCCGCGCAACCTCTCCCACCGACGAGATGCCGCCTCGCCGCCGCTCAAGCTCTGGCTACCGCGGCATCCGAGCACGGCCCAACGACACCTTCTACGCGGAGATCCGCTCCGGTGAGGAGCGCATCGGCTTCGGCACCTTCGAGACGGCGCACGAGGCGGCGCGCGCGTACGACGCGGTCGCCTGGCGCCTCGGCCGCTCGCGCCGGTCGATGAATTTCCACGACGTCACGACGCGCGCGCAGGCAGCGGTCAAGGCGGTGAAGAAGGCCGACCGCGAGGAGCGCCGCGCGAAGAAGGTGGCGAGGAAGAAGGAGAGAGAGGAGAAGGCCGCGGGGAAGGCGGCAAGGAAGAAGGAGGAGAAGAAAAACGGCGCCGGCCCGTCGACGATCGTCGTGTCATCGTCTTCTTCCTTCGACTGGACGACCTCTCGGGTGTCGTCGACGATCCTCTCCTCTAGTTTCTGGGACTCCTTCGACGAGGAGTAGTTTATTTTTAGTTTAATCTATTATGTTCTGGCGCTGATGATGTAATTTCTAGCTATTTTCTAATGTTAAAAAAATTATCTATTATGTTCTGGAGCTGGCGATGTAATTTCTGGCGCTGCATTTTGGAGCACCCGGCGGAGGAGCATTTTTTGCGCTCGCGAACACGCTAGTTTAGCGCCTCCGGTGGGGGAAAATCCGGGCCAGCGCGCCGCAAACATTTACAGCACGGACGGGACGAGATATAGCGCGCCGAAATATAGTGCACCTGTTGAAGATGCTCTTAAGGAGAGAGAGGATAGAGAAAATAATTAATAAATATGGTGACCCAGCATACCACTGCATGTGTAGTATAGAAGTCGTTGACATAACACCAATAAAACACCGTCTCACTAGTATTACATCGATCAGAGTGGTACAACAGAAACATCGTAGGTCCAAGGTATGTCTATAGGATTACAATTTTCAGCATATAGAAGATCTCCAGAACCTCCTCAACAGGTAGAGGTTTAGTTATGGCGATTACAATTGAGAAATAACAACTAGAAGACTAAACTAAAGCTACCACTAATGCAGTTGGCTTGCTACAGAAATTACAGAATCACCCTATCTACTTAGGTTCTAGGATTAGAGAATTGGTTCCCTTCTACACCTATTCTAGTTTTCTAGCAAGCTCGGCATTGTCGTTGACTCCATTGATGGTTCTGGCATTGGTAGAAGGCTTCATCTTCATCTTTAATTTCTTGAGATTGCCTCCTTGTGTTGCCTCCAATCTAAGCAAGGGTTACGAGGGAGTGGGGTGAGTAACGAGCGTTACCCAGCAAGTTCAAATAAGGAATAAGGTGTTTTATGCACTATCTACAGCCTTAGATCCAACAGTCATTTGGCAATGCAAGTTTTCGTAAACATTTCTTCAAGAGGTTGCTTTTATTCAGAAGAACTATGTCCGTCAGCCTTCACACGTTGATTAGAGCTTCGATGGGCTCCTTTCCTGCCGCGTTCGCAGCTCCTTCCTGGAACAGGGAGTATCCAGATACTTTCTTACACTCTACATATGTGGTCACTTGTACCCATAAGAGATCAAAGCCTTGTTGCACTTCCGAGTAGCTAGCATCGTCCACACTTCCTTGGTATGGGGCTCAGTCGATGATCCAAGCCAATCACTGTCCTCCTCCGCGACCCCGCATACCCACCCTTTTGTAATCCACTGCACCATAGCTGACTTTCCTTGAACAACTATGATGCTCAAAGTTAACTTTCCTGGAACAACTTCGAGTCCCTCCCAGCTGACTTTCGTATGACCAGCTGCAGGCCAGTTTCATACAATCCGTCATAGACACCGTGTTCCCGTGGGATGTAAGGGCTCCCACCCGCTGCATTCACCTTTCGAATGAACAGCTTACTGCATTCACCTTCCGAATGAACAGCACGGGCCGGTACATCCGTTGATATGCGAAAGGAAGTCGGTACAGCTGACTTCTCCGTCCCATTCCAGATCTTATGGTTGACCGTTATGTACGGCGCTAGAATCACTGGTGACATTGGTTATTAATTCCTAGGTGAACTTTCCAGTTGCAGTGAGACCTCCACCATACTCATACCATGGTCCCACTGTCCATCATCCTAGGGCAACAACCTTTCCGGTCGAAACCACTACTTCATATTAGTTATGAAAAGGGAACCTTTTGCTTTTAAAAGCAGTAGTAATACCACGGGTATATGTTTGCAAGTAATTTGATAAAAATGCTCAAGAGGTATGAGCAAGAGTGAACTTGCCTTTTTGACTGCAAGATTATGCGAGTCAAGGTCTTCGATATGATAGAAATCCCAATTCTGAAATAACAATCATCATCTGGTAGGGATGATGTTAGAAATCTGCAGCATGATATGCATAAGATATGATATGCATCACTCTAAGCGTAACCTAACCCCGATGATTTGTTATCATTGAGTTATGGTGATTTCTTTATGTTGTGTTGCACTTTTAAGATCAATGGCACACACAAGGTTGTTAAGGATTTTAGGTTAACTGACAATCCTATAAAATTAAAAGAATCAAGTGTAACAAGAACAAGGTTATTGTTTTTTGGAGTTATCATCATTCCGATCTACAGGAGGATGATGATGAATAGTGAAGACATGAAAGTAGCAATTTTAAGTTGCATCAATGATTAGCAATCAATTAGTTGATCATGTGCAAGCAATGTGGAAGTAATTCATAATAATAGAGTAGTACCTAGTTATTGTTAGGGTTGACAATAATCTTAACATACCTAAACAATTGTTATTTAGAAAGTCTATGGTTTGGTGAAATGCTTATTCGATATGTTCTTAAAAGAATAACTTTTGAAGAACATAATCCATAATGGACATCTGGTACAAACTTACTTTTTAGTGGTCATTTACTTTACAGGAAGGTTGAAGTAAATAAATAAACAAAAATTCCTTTATTATTAGCTAGTAGGATTTAAATCACAATTTTAAATGATTCCTAAATTGATTTTAGACATTTCCATGATTTAAAGTAATTCTTAATAAAACAATTTTCAATTACCAGATTATAGTTAAAAATAGATTTTAATACAAGACAATAGTTATTTAAGATTTTTCTTGATGTTAGTATTTAAAAATTATTTAGGGAAATATTTTTAGGTTTTTAACATGCTAATAGCAAGGTTCCAATTAAGATCCTAAAATCATGAAAAAGCATTTGCAATAAGGTTGTTTGAGTAAATAAACATTTATTTGCTATTTAGAGATTTGTTGGATTTTAATTTTGGCTTAAATTCCTATGTTGAAAATAGTACTTAAACACGTTTTGTAATTTCATTCAAGTTTATTTCATACAAGCACAAGATATTATAGTGCAAACAGATAGATCATGTTTTTTTGATCATTTTGGTATATCATATGTATTTTTTATGTTCTATAATGAAATAGTTATGGATTTTAGAAGTTTAAACAATTTTCTGGAATCTATATTTAACAGGCCAAACCTTTTTGTACTGACAGATGCCCTAGCCGATGCCACTGACTGGTTGGTCCAGTGGACACATCAGCTACCACGCTGGCTTTGACCAGTCAAATAGGTTGACTCTGCAGGGTCTCGCCGCCGGTGAGACAGTGGACTCCGGCGGTGGCGTTCAGGGGGTTCCACGGACGAGCGATTATGCGAGATCGAACGGTAAGTTCACGACGAAGCTAACGGTGGTCACTCCGCCACCTTTTGGTCACCGGAGTAGCTCCGGTGAGCTTTTCTGCGGCGGCGGACTCCGGCGAGAAGATGAAATGGAGCTAGGGCTAACTAGAAAATGCAATTAGTGGCTCTAAACAAGTGTTGGCTCACCCTGATTCCTTCAGAACACTCGGTGATGTCGATTGTTGCCGGAGTCGAGCTCCAGAGTATGAATTCCGGCGATGGCTGCGGAAAGGGAACGTCGAAAATACATGTACTAAGGCTTCTCCTGCTCGATTGCTACCTCCCAGAGGATCATCTTGCCGAGCCGCATCTTCTAGGCTACTCCACTCACTCCGGGGTGCCCTCCATCGACGGAAAGCCAGAGAACTCCGGCAAGATCCATCGGTAAGTGGTGGAGGCTAGAGGGGTATTGAGAGATAGAGAGAAGATGGGGATGAACGAGTGTTCCTCAGCGGAGCTCTAGGAGTATCTATAGTGCACGGCATGGTCGACCTCGTCGGTACGGCAGCGACAGTGGCCGAGATGCAATGTCGATGATGTGCTCTCCCAGGGCGCAAATCTTAGGGCTCCGACTAGCGGTGGACAAGGAAAAGATCAGGGAGATGAGCTGGCAGATCGTAGGCGTCCGAAGCCGGTCTCATCGACAACAGGGACGTGGAGCATGCCGGTGTCGTGTCGTCCATACAGTGGAGGGGAAGACGAAGACAATGGCGTCTTCCTCGGATATTTCAAGCGAACTGGTACCTAGGCCGGTGGACTGGCTTTCTGGGCTTCGCTGGTGGGCTACTTGCTGGGCCGCGGCTGCTAAGTCACTTCTCTTTTTTTTTCTATCTTATTTTCGTTTTCTTTTTCTGTTTTCAGTTTTGATTAATTCTAATTTGAATTCCAATGTATTTTACAGGTTTTAACTTGGGGCCTTTCAAGAATAGTTTTAGGATATATCTCAGATCTTTATTTAATGGGTGAAACATGTGTTTGCACATTCTCTTTTTTTTGCATGCTTAAACATAACTAAGGTTTTCATTAGGGATACTAACAGGAATAATTCCAAATTCTCCTATTTGAATGTCTAATATACTTGATAAGGTCTTGAATGACTTACTAGGGATTACCTTTTGTATTTCTTTAAAATAGATTAAACAAGTGAGGTTCAAATGATTATTTGTTTCTTCTAGTGACATGGGGATGTCCCATGAAACTATTTTAGGTTATCATTAGTTCCTTGATCTAAGGTATTGGTTATCTCTCTCTTACGAGGAAGTTTTCATTTACCTTGGGTCAAGACATATAATAAGATATAAGTTGATCACTAGGTAGAGAATTTGGTTGATCTTAAAAGAATTATTATTTGGACACAATTCTTGGATTAAAGGTTAGGATATCAAGAGAGTAATGCTTAGGATCAATAAGTGATACATAAGTTGAATTTGAAAAAGGTATAATAGGGGTCCAAAGGATAGATAATAAGATATGTAGTTCGATGAGATCATATCATTTCCATTCAAAGATAGTGATCACCTAAGATGTGGTTAGTGTGCAAAGGTTCTAAGCTAAGCCATAGCTTATGGGATAGGCTTGTGATCTTCTCTACCTATAGCAAGTTACTTTTCCTAATGGGAAACTTATACATTGATCAGGGCTTCCCAAATGGCTTCCATAAGATTACTCCCCTCCTAAACAGGATAAGTTTTCTTAACTCCTCTACCATCTCCTTATAATGGACGATATCTGCTTATCAAACTAGGTTTCCTAGATATCCTAACTACCTTCCTTCAACACGCATAATCCTGTATTAGACATGATCATTTACTTCCTTCATCAACTCTCATAAAGAATCTCTTTTACTTCCTTCATCAACTCCCTCTCAAAGTTCTGTAATCAATACCACCACCACTATCCTTCCTAAATCCATGTTCTGAGCTTGACACTAAAGCTCTTCACATATTTCTATTAGAGATAGCCTTCATATCATTAGACATTCCTCATGACCACATTATCCAGAGATAAACCTTCTTAGCTCCCTTAGAGTGCTCAATTATACTTCTCTTATACTCCCTCTCAAGGTTTTATGATTAATATCATCACCAACACTTGCCCTTGATATCTAGTGAATCCAATCAATGCATTACCCTAGATGTTGACTTCTAGGGATAGGATACTATACTACTTGTAATCCAAATTCCACTTTATGATTGCTTCTACTCTTAGATCTACTCCTGGTGTCTAGGCATCAATACTTGATTATATCTACCTCCAGAGATTAAGAATACAACCTCCACCACTGTGGTGTTCCCATATAGGGTCTATCTCTCACCACATGAATAGTACTTCTCTTGTATCAATCTTATATGTACCATAATTTGGTTAACTTTGATCCATTGACTTCACATATGTCACTCTCCCACTTAATGTGACATGATAATGATCATTTTGATCCATTGATCATATAGCTTTGGTTTCTACTAGGTTAGTCATGTACTCCACAAGCAATGTGATATCAAGATGATCATTATAATCCTTTGATCATAAGTCTTGGGTTCCATTTGGCAAATCAAGGTCCATGGTTAACTTGTACTAAGCTATTCTCTTAGAGCATCCATATAACTAAGATAACTCTATATCACTTCTTAACTCCATGAGACTACACATTGGGTATCATCCTTGGTAATATCTTCTTGAGGTATACACCTCACCTACAATTGAGATATCTCCTCTAATCAAATTGGTATTAGGGTAGTCTCTCCAATGGTGAGTTTCCAAATTACATCCTAAAGCTCTATCTTAAGGGATGAGAATGATACTGGATTTGATATAGACTCCCTCCTCTTGTCTTGAAAGATGAATGAACTTAAATATGAAAGAATAGAATAGATCACGACCCAAGGCTAAGACTTGTGTTGTCTCCCTTAATACTAGATATGGTTTTATTGATTTAGGTTTAAGGAATGCCATGATGATCATGGTAGAATTGGATATAAGGTTCTAAATGATGTGTTACATTCTAATTCTACCTCACATTCATCTCTTTTAGTTATTATAATTATCTCTACCCAAAACATGTTTGTTATCACAGGTCATGTTGGAGTTTATCGCACTTCAGTTGATGAGCTACTTCAGTTCCACCAACTTAAGAGAAACTTCAATCACTTTGACAAGTTTTATTTAAAGGCGCGAAAATTTCCCAGATTTTCTATGCATGAATGCAATGCACACTTCAATTTCCTATTTATTTCTAGCCTCACATCCTGGGATGTTACAGACTCTCCCCCTAAAAATAAACTTTGTCCCGAAGTTTGGGGCTCTCGTACGTTGTGAGATGAACTTGTTGTTGCAATCATCTATTTTGCAACTCCTCCTCCACTTGATTGGATATAGATGATACCTCTTTGACCAGAATATCTCTTGAATCCTCTTTGTCTGATTCCGAACAATTATCACTGGAATCAATCCTACGCTGTCGTCCAACACTCTTGGTGAATCCAATACTTTTCAGCTTCGTAGTTTACTTAGTTGTACTAGCTATCTTGGTTAGGTCTCCATTCTAGGGTATCAACTTTCTATTTATAGCCGGGTTACTGTCTATAAAATAAGGTTTCACGGAGCTCAAAATAATATTAAGAGGTCCGTTAAGGCATATGCATACCTAAAGGTTTAGTTTCGAGGAATGGATTAGACTCATTTAGTCTATCCAATCTAGGGTTTTGGTTCACCTGCCTAAGTCTGATCTTGGTCCTCTAGGCTCGAAAAGTTACCAACTATGGTTCACACTAGCGGCTTGCTGAAATACCCCTCCTTCATCTAGGTTTTCTTCTTACTCCAACTTATTTGATCTACTACTTCCAACTTGTGGCTTACTCTCCCCCTTAGGCTTTCTTAATGGTCTCTCGAAGAACTCTGTGGTGTACCCACACAATTGTGGATATCCTGTATGAATTCTTTAATTATGTGTTTAGGTGGGGCTTCTATTCCACTTTGGGAGGTATGAACTTACCCAAAAGTTCTAAAGGTTGATGAGAATTGGGTTTTCCCACTGTTATCAATCCTAATCCAGGTGGTAGGGTATACACAAAGCCACGAGAGAAATCCGGCAGAGTTTCTCTTGTATCGGAGGACATCCATGACATGCAATTGTATAGATTGATCAAAATAAGAACTAATAAGGGTATAAATGAATCAACGACTTCAACTGATCACTATTAACACGAAAACCTCACAAGTCTTGGTCCGTAGACAAAGACTACAACTCAAAGACAAGAAAAGATGTTGCTAACGTCTTAACCACCAATCTACAATTCAAGATTTTGGGACTAGGGATCAAAGTTATACAGAAATGTTATGTGTCTTAGTCATGCTAGCAACGAGGGTTACTGGGGTTACCACTCCCAAGCTGAGAAAAGCAGCAAGCAATACCAGAATGGATCATCGATACTACAACACCTCAATCGACCCGTGATGTACTAAGCATAACCAAGGCTGCATAATAACGAGCTCAAATACCTCAAACTCAACTATAGCTAACCTAATTAGTGGTTCTTCTAATCATACTCCTTTCTTTAGTGTTTGATTGCAAGAATTTGACCATTGAAATCCTGTTATGTTGTTCCTTAAGTAACTTCTCTTGCATTCCCTTCTTGTTTGGGTTCCTTCTCCTTGTGATTTCTTCCTCTTTGTCTTGTCTGCCTTAGGAACTCGTCTCTCCCTCACATGAATCCCTTAACCCTCTAGATCAATACCATGAAGTAAGAACTTGATAGTGCAACATGCACTTGCATATCAATGTTGAACTTCATGTATGGATCTAGTCAATCAATAAAAATCCAAGAAAATCCAAATGTGTGCTGGCAGCATACATCATCATAAGCCTGTTGAGCAAAACATCTCTATAATTCAGGCTTAGATGTGTACTTTATAGCACCAAGTAGTATAGGTTTATATCGTGCTATATTGCACATAGTGGTGGACTACTATTTGTAGCAACATTTACTTTAATTGCTCAATAGCAATCAAATAACTTTGTACAAAGGGGTTTGGAAATCTTTATGGCTGACCAATACGTGTCTTCCTATCATACTATAACTTACCTTCCGTTCTAGTGAAGACTAAGCTCACATGATCTCTCAAAACTCTATCTAGTTTCCATAAGTACCTACTTTGTTTAAGCATGGTTCATACAACTCCATGATTTTTACGGGGTTCTCCATGGTGCTTTGATAAATCTTCTCCAACTAAGACTACTGTCCTACCATAATTGACTTAGTTGCCATGGTTTGGAACACTTCATTTATCCTTCTTCTTGAACATCTTCCTCCTCAGTAGAGAATTGCTGGTTTACTACAAGGTTCTTCTCCATCATGTAAAGATTCTCATGTGAATCTCACATGCTCCAAGCTTTTACACCATGGGTACTTTTGACTTGTATATGGAATTCCTGAGTATCCCCATACATGACTTAACCTGAGGTCCTACTATCACATATAGCTTCACTTCTTGACTTAACATCATCCTACTACAGTTTCAGATGACTCCAGTTTAACACGACGACCTTGGTATACTTCTTCCAATAGGATAGTTCCCATTCCGGTTGTATCTTCTCTTTGGACTACCATGTATTGTATACCAATTGTAACCTACTTCCATCCATTGTGAAAGGCTCTAATGATGTCATAACTACTTGGTATGGATCAAGATATCTACCTTCACTTACGAAAAACAGGTAAGAGAATTTGACTCAAGTGTCTTAGGAGTATGCTTTTGTTGAATATCCATCTCAAGTCATAAGAAGAATTGGTTTAGATAAGGTGGCTTCCTATAGTCACTACCAAACCTATAGGTCTCCTACTAAAGGGTTTTAATCCTAGGGTCAAAGCATTTGCTCTGATACCAACTGTGGAGACCCAGCATACCACTGCATGTGTAGTTGATATGTCTCAAATGTATCTATAATTTTTGATGCTCCATGCTTGTTTTTACACCATTTGCCTATTGTTTCGTTACACTTAGTGGCACTTTTATGCATTTTCCGGAACTAACCTATTAACGAAGTGCCACAGTGCCAGTTCCCTGTTTTCTGCTGTTTTTGTGTTTTAGAGTGATACACAGGAAATATTCTCGGAATTGGACGAAACCACATCCTGAAGTCTTATTTTACCCGGAAGCTTCCAGAGATCCGAAGAGGAGTAGGAGGGGGGCCACCAGGGCCCCACACGCAGGGGCGGCACGGCCAGCCCCCTGGCCGCACCGGGCCCGCGTGAGGGCGCCTGGCCCCTCCTCTGACAACACCCCTTTGCCTATAAAGACCCCCCGACGGAAAAAACCTAAGTACCCGATCAATTTTCTAGAACACATCGCGATCCGCCTCCGCCGTCGACCCGAAGATCGGGAGGGTCTAGAAGCTCTTCCCGGCACCCTGCCGGAGAGGGGAATCGCCACCGGAGGTCTTCTTCATCGCCATGCTTCCCTCCAGAGCGATGAGTGAGTAGTCTACCTTGGACTATGGGTCCATAGCAGTAGCTAGATGGTTGTATTCTCCACCATGTGCTTCATGTTTAGATCTCATGAGCTGCCCTACATGATTGAGATCACCGTTATGTAATTCTACATGTTTGGTTTGTTGGGATCCGATGAATATTGGTGTTTATGATTAAGTTGCTGTACTGAATTATATCTTTTGTTATCTCCATGTTGTTTATGATCTTGCATGCTCTCCGTTGTTAGTAGCTATCTTGGCTGAGTAGTTGCTAGTGACTCCAAGAGGGGGTATTTATGCTCGATAGTGGGTTCATGCCTCTATTTCACCTGGGGGAGTGACAGAAACCTCTAAGGTGGTAGATGTGCTGTTGCTACTAGGGAGAAAACAACATTCATATGCTCAAGGGCATATGCTTTGTTTACATTACACACTTTGCTTAATGCAATTATCTGTTGTTCGCAACTTAATACTTCTAGGGTGTTCGGATTGATATCCCCGGGAGTGGATTATTAGTCATAGATGCAGTTGGATGGCGGTCTATGTATTTTGTTGTAATGCCCAGAGTAAATCTCATAGTGATCTTCTTGACATATCACGTTTATCTCTATTCTATCAATTGCCCAACTGTAATTTGTTTACCCAGCATGTGTTATTTATCTTATGGAGAGACACCACTAGTGAACTGTGGACCCCGGTCCTATTTACATCATATTGTTATCACCTGTTTACTTTACTCGCATTGTTTACTTTACTCGCATACTATATTTTTTTCCACTCGATACGCTCATAACCTTTGTTTCAAGCAAACCGGTGAGATTGACAACCTCATCGCAAGTTGGGGACAAAGTATTTGTTTGTGTGTGTGCAGGTTCCGCATCACCTTCAGTCGTCATTGTCTCTCCTCTCCTGACCGACATTAAACCTTGGTTTCTTAACTGAGGGAAAACTAGCTGCTATACTCATCATACCTTCCTCTTGGGGTTCCCAACGGGCTGGTTATCCACCACGCACAAGGACAGTTTGCTCCCACGTCAACCATACGCCAACAGCTTATTTTCTGGCGCCATCAACCGGTAGCAGCTCATTTTCTGGCACCGTTGCCGGGGAGGAAGAGAAGACTTCTGCGAGGGGAGTTTTTCGCACACACATCCTTTACTTTGTTTTATTGTTTTGCTTTACTTTATTTTATTTTACCTGCATCGCTCTTTATCAAAAACCCAAAAAAAAATTAGAATCCTTGGTAGTTGTTATTTCTTTACTTTAGTTTATCATGTTGATCCCTAAGTACGTTCTGGAGGACCTCTCAGTAGGTAGTGGTTCAATTATTGGAAAAAGTAACATTGAGGAGTTCTTTAATCACATTAGTATGCATGAGGAAGTTGAGGAAAAGTCTTGGGTTGAGCTTGCTCCTAGTATTGAAGTTGCTTCTGTTTATTTAATTGACATGTTGGAAACTAGGTTTGCTATTCTTAATCCTTTTATGCAATACATGTTCCTTAAGCTTCATGAAATTGAGGATCCCGAAAAGAAAGCTTTTATCTTGGAAACTTTGCGCCTAGAATTTAAGGATGTCGTTATTGAAGCTAGGAAAGTTCTTAAACGTTTTAATAAACTCGGTTCACCTATAAAGGTTATTGATACTAATGATGAGGGAACCGAAATACCTATACCTTGCAAGCTTTTGGGATTGTGTGAAGCCTTTGAAAATAATTTTGCCTGGATCTGTCCTGAAAATCTTTTTGATGAAAATAGTGTACCAAAGCATGATCACAAAGGGTCTTCAAAAACTTATGTGGATTAAATACAATGCCTTATTGACAAGACCTCTGCAGTTGATCTTAATGCTTCATCACTTGATGTTACTTGATTCGCAATTTTCTGCGCCTAGCTCAAAGGCGTTAAAGAAAAGCACTCTTGGGAGATAACCCAATGTTTTCTTTTCAGTACTTTTTCTTTTATTTGAGTCTTGGAAGTCATTAATACTGTAATGACCGCTCCTTATCTTGTTTATTTCGTTTTTGTGCCAAGAGAAGCCTCTAATTTGAGTGAGGTAAAGATTTGGGGATGTTGCTGTCCTGAAACTGTATTTGGTGCTGCACCGTAAAAATTCGTGAAAATTCTCTGTATATCTTTTGGACCTGCGATTTCTTGTGCATATGCCCCAGGTTATATCCAAACTTTTCTTAGTTGCACACTTTTTGATTTGAGCAACAGGAAATCCCTCAAAAATTCGACCTTTGTCAGCTGTTCAGTTTTGACAGATTTCTGCCAATATTTGTGTTTGCCACTTTATCGCTTTCTTTTGAGTTCTTTTGATCACGGAACTTTTGGGGAGGTTGCTACAGTAGTATCTACTATATATGTGGTGGTTTTGAGTTGAAACCTGAAGCAAATAGAGGATTGATTATATGTTATGCTTACACTAATGTTGCTAATAGAATTGTGTTTAGTTTTGTATGAAGGAAGTTTTCAAGTGTAGGGATTGGAGAATGATGAGATGAGTTGAAGAATGGACAAAAGCTCAAGCTTGAGGATGCCCATGCATCACCCCAAGAAATATCCAAGAAGTACAAGCTTCAAAGCTTGGGGATGCCCCCGAGGCACCCCTTCTTCATCGGCAAAAATCAGGTCACCTTTCAAAACACTATATTTTTATTGCTTCATGCACTATGTGTTTTTCTTGGAGCGTCAGTTCTTTTAGTTTTCTTAGTTGGTTTAGTTTGTTTGTTTGCTGCAATAAATGGTTGGACCCCAACAAAATTTCTTTTGGAGAAGTTGTACTCATTTTCATTTGCCAAGAACGCTCAGTTTTTCACTCTTATCGTTTATCGAGTGTTCTTCTTTTTCTGCTACTGCTTTTGGTTTTCGCTTTCGCCTTGATTTGCGTTCAGACCTTGTCATATCTTTTAATCAAGGTGTATTTTTGCCTCTGATCTTCATTGGTTTTCATCAAAAGAGGTGTTTATAAAAATTTCAAATGGTGTTGGAAAAGAGAAAAAGCTTTGTGCAAAATAGTGGTACAAGAAGGAGCTTGTGTAGACTGTGGCTTAGGCTTTTTCATGTCATGCTTGATGTCTTTTTGATAGTATGCTTAGTGGTTTTGCTGTAGCATGACTTGTCTCAAATAACTGAGATTGCTTAATGAGCCTTTGAAAAAATCATGCGTTGTTTTTATTGTATGGAAGCATTATTTTGGTTTTCTCCTTGATGCTTTATTTGGGTTGACTTGGCGCATGCTCACACATGTTAGACTCTTACAAAGTCGCCAATAGCCTTCATGATCATTTAGTTTTTGACTTTTCATGCCATCTTATGCTTCTTTTAATGTCGCTTTGCATGATTATGGCCATTATTGCTCTCTTAGTTGGTCGCTCCCAGTCTTTTGCTAGCCCTCGCCTTGTACTGAGTATGAGCTCTACTCGTGCATCCAACTCCTAAAAGCCAAAGTTTGCCATTGTGTCCACTATAAATTCCTATGCATGGTATTTGTAAGCCATTCCAAAGTAAAATTATCATGTGCTACCTTTCAAAAACCTTCAAAACACTTCTCGTTTTGTGACACTGTTTTCAGCTCATGGGGACGTAGTGGTCGGATTTGCTATCTTCCATATTGCTTATTCCAAAAAGAACAAAAAGAAAAAAGAAAGAAAAAAGGCACTCCTTCATGGAAAGTGAATGTTGGTGGGCACCCGATGGAATCGGTTAGCCATGGTTTGTGAAAGGAAAAAAGGTGGGGAGGAGTGCCAAGCTTTATAAAAGAGCACAAAAGTGCCAATCTCTCTCTCAAAAACTTGCTTCATTTTTGTATGGAAGATAGTAAGAACCCCATTGCCAGTCGTTGACAAAGACAACCACCTCTCAAAACCAATTTTTTATCTCTCTGTTTTACAAATGAAAAGCTCTAGCACATGTTTAATCACTGCTTCCTTCTGCGAAGGGTCTTTCTTTTACTTTTATGTTGAGTCACCACCTTCTTTCTTTATGCACCATTAAGAGAGCATAGTTGTCATTCTTAGTGTGATATGCATTGTCCCAAAGTTCATTGATTGATTCATATTGTTGGTTTCACTTGTTCTTAAATTATTTGTATCTAGTCGCCCTCTTAAACTTGAAAGGTGTCCTATGCATTTATGTTTTGCTCTCTTTGAAGGACAAGCTGAAAACCATTTGTATATTTTTCCTTATGATTTGAACACACGTTTGACTTTCATTGTTTCATTTTCATGATCTTTTGTTTGTGTTCATTTGCATGTTTACAACATGGTTGCTAAGTTCTTATTGTCATGATTATATCTTCATGCCCATGTTTTAAGTTCTTATGATCCCAGCTCACCAATGCTTACATATATGATCAAGATTGTGTAGGTACATGTCACCTCAAAAATTATTCTTTTGTTATCACTTACCTACTCGAGGATGAGCAGGAGTTAAGCTTGGGGATGCTTGATACGTCTCAAACGTATCTATAATTTTTGATGCTCCATGATTGTTTTTACACCATTTGCCTATTGTTTCGTTACACTTAGTGGCACTTTTATGCATTTTCCGGAACTAACCTATTAACGAAGTGCCACAGTGCCAGTTCCCTGTTTTCTGCTATTTTTGTGTTTCAGAGTGATACACAGGAAATATTCTCGGAATTGGACGAAACCACATCCTGAAGTCTTATTTTACCCGGAAGCTTCCAGAGATCCGAAGAGGAGTAGGAGGGGGGCCACCAGGGCCCCACACGCAGGGGCGGCGCGGCCAGCCCCCTGGCCGCGCCAGGCCCGCGTGAGGGCGCCTGGCCCCTCCTCTGACAACACCCCTTCGTCTATAAAGACCCCCCGACGGAAAAAACCTAAGTACCTGATCAATTTTCTAGAACACATCGCGATCCGCCGCCGCCGTCGACCCGAAGATCGGGAGGGTCCAGAAGCTCTTCCCGGCACCCTGCCGGAGAGGGGAATCGCCACCGGAGGTCTTCTTCATCGCCATGCTTCCCTCCGGAGCGATGAGTGAGTAGTCTACCTTGGACTATGGGTCCATAGCAGTAGCTAGATGGTTGTCTTCTCCACCATGTGCTTCATGTTTAGATCTCATGAGCTGCCCTACATGATTGAGATCACCGTTATGTAATTCTACATGTTTGGTTTGTTGGGATCCGATGAATATTGGTGTTTATGATTAAGTTGTTGTACTGAATTATATCTTTTGATATCTCTATGTTGTTTATGATCTTGCATGCTCTCCGTTGTTAGTAGCTATCTTGGCCGAGTAGTTGCTAGTGACTCCAAGAGGGGGTATTTATGCTCGATAGTGGGTTCATGCCTCTATTTCACCTGGGGGAGTGACAGAAACCTCTAAGGTGGTAGATGTGCTGTTGCTACTAGGGAGAAAACAACATTCATATGCTCAAGGGCATATGCTTTGTTTATATTACACACTTTGCTTAATGCAATTATCTGTTGTTCGCAACTTAATACTTCTAGGGTGTTCGGATTGATATCCCCGGGAGTGGATTATTAGTCATAGATGCAGTTGGATGGCGGTCTATGTATTTTGTTGTAATGCCCAGAGTAAATCTCATAGTGATCTTCTTGACATATCACGTTTATCTCTATTCTATCAATTGCCCAACTGTAATTTGTTTACCCAGCATGTGTTATTTATCTTATGGAGAGACACCACTAGTGAACTGTGGAACCCGGTCCTATTTACATCATATTGTTATCACCTGTTTACTTTACTCGCATTGTTTACTTTACTCGCATACTATATTGTTTTCCACTCGATACGCTCATAACCTTTGTTTCAAGCAAACCGGTGAGATTGACAACCTCATCGCAAGTTGGGGACAAAGTATTTGTTTGTGTGTGTGCAGGTTCCGCATCACCTTCAGTCGTCATTGTCTCTCTTCTCCTGACCGACATTAAACCTTGGTTTCTTAACTGAGGGAAAACTAGCTGCTATACTCATCATACCTTCCTCTTGGGGTTCCCAACGGGCTGGTTATCCACCACGCACAAGGACAGTTTGCTCCCACATCAACCATACGCCAACAGCTTATTTTCTGGCGCCATCAACCGGTAGCAGTAGTATGCAAGTCGTTGACATAACACCAATGAAACACCATCTCACTAGTATTACATCGATCAGAGTGGTACAACAGAAACATCGCAGGTCCAAGGTATGTCTATAGGATTACAATTTTCAGCATACAGAAGATCTTCAGAACCTCCTCAACAGGTAGAGGTTTAGTTCTGGCAATTACAATTGAGAAAGAACAACTAGAAGACTAAACTAAAGCTACCACTAATGCAGTTGGCTTGCTACAGAAATTATAGAATCACCCTATCTACTTAAGTTCTAGGATTAGAGAATTGGTTCCCTTCTACACCTATTCTAGTTTTCTAGCAAGCTCGGCGTTGTCGTTGACTCCATTGATGGTTCTGACATTGGTAGAAGGCTTCATCTTCATCTTTAATGTCTTGAGATTGCCTCCTTGTGTTGCCTCCAATCTAAGCAAGGGTTACGAGGGAGTGGGGTGAGTAACGAGCATTACCCAGGAAGTTCAAATAAGGAATAAGGTGTTTTATGCACTATCTACAGCCTTAGACCCAAGAGTCATTTGGCAATGCAAGTTTTCGTAAACATTTCTTCAAGAGGTTGCTTTTATTCAGAAGAACTATGTCTGTCAGCCTTCACAGGTTGATTAGAGCTTCGATGGGCACCTTTCCTGCCGTGTTCGTAGCTCCTTCCCGGAACAGGGAGTATCCAAATACTTTCTTACACTCTGCAGAGGTGGTCACTTGTACCCATAAGAGATCAAAGCCTTGTTGCACTTCCGAGTAGCTAGCATCGTCCACACTTCCTTGGTATGGGGCCCAGTCGATGATCCAAGCTAATCACTGTCCTCCTCCACAACCCTGCATACCCACCCTTTTGTAATCCACTGCACCATTGCTGACTTTCCTTGAACAACTATGATGCTCGAAGTTAACTTTCCTAGAACAACTTTGAGTCCCTCCCAGCTGACTTTCCTATGACCAGCTACAGGCTAGTTTCATACAATCCATCATAGACACCGTGTTCCCATGGGACGTAAGGGCTCCCACCCACTGCATTCACCTTCCGACTGAAGAGCTTACTGCATTCACCTTCTGAATGAACAACACGGGCCGGTTGATGCGGGCAGGATGACCACCCAGTTGGGAACCCCATGAGGAAGGTATGATGAGCACAGTAGCAAGTTTTCCCTCAGTAAGAAACCGAGGTTTGTCAATCCAGTAGGAAAAAGCCAAACTCCAGAAGGTGATGCTTGCTAGGTTCGTGGCACTCCAGCAAGGGCGCCGTTTACGACACTTGTTGGTGTGTCTTCAACTAGTAGCAACGCGGAACCTGCACACAAAACAACCAAGTACTTTGCTCCCAACTTACGATGAGGTTGTCAATCTCACCGGTTTGCTGTAAACAAAGGTATGAGCATATCGAGTGGAAAATAGTAGTAGTATGCAAGAAAGTAAACAGTGCGACTAATAGTAAAACGGTGTAACAATGTAAAAGAAATTGGAACGGGGTCCACAGTTCACTAGTGGTGTCTCTCCATAAAATAAATAACAACATGCTGGGTAAACAAATTACAGTTGGGCAATTGATAGAATAAAGATAATGTGCATATGTCACGAGGATCACTATGAGATTTACTCTGGGCATTATAACAAAATACATAGACCGCCATCCAACTGCATCTATGACTAATAATCCACCCACGGGGATATCGTCCGAACACCCCACGAGTATTAAGTTGCGAACAACAGATAACTGCATTAAGCAAAGTGTGTAATGTAAACAAAACGAATGTCCTTGGACACAAAAATGTTGTTTTCTCCCTAGTGGCAACAACACATTTACAACCTTAGAGGTTTCTGTCACTCCCCCAGGTTAAATAGAGGCATGAACCCAACTATCGAGCATAAATACCCCCTCTTGGAGTCACTAGTATCTACTTGGCCAAGATAGCTACTAACAACGGAGAGCATGCAAGATCATAAAAAACATAGAGATAACATAAGATAATATTCAGCACATCAACTTAACATAACACCAATATTCATCGGATCCCAACAAACACAACATGTAGAATTACACAAAGATGATCTCGATCATGTAAGGCAGCTCATGAGATCTAAACATGAAGCACATGGTGGAGAAGACAACCATCTAGCTACTGCTATGGACCCATAGTCCAAGGTAGACTACTCACTCATCGCGCCGGAGGCAAGCATGGCGATGAAGAAGACCTCCGGTGGCGATTCCCCTCTCCGGCAGGGTGCCGGGAAGAGCTTCTGGACCCTCCTGATCTCGGGTCGACGATGGCGGCGGATCGCGATATGTTTCTAGAAAATTGATCGGGTTTTAGGTTTTTCCCATCGAGGGGTCTTTAAAGGCGAAGGGGCGGCGCCAGAGGTGGGCCAGGGTGGCCTCAGCATGGGTGGGCGCGGCCAGGGGCTGGTCCGCGCCCCCCTGTGGTGTGGCCAGCCTCTGGCCCCTCTCCGGCTCCCGTTTGGTCCTCGTCCTCCGTCCGGGAAAAATAGGAGTTTCGAACTTGTTTCGTCCAATTCCGAGAATATTTCCTGTATAGCTTTTCTGAAACACAAAAACAGCAGAAAACAGGGAACTGGCACTGTGGCATGTTGTCAATAGGTTAGTTCTGGAAATCGCATAAAAACGCCACGAAGTGTAACGAAACACAAGGCAAATGGTGTAAAAAACAAGCATGGAGCATCAAAAATTATAGATACGTATGAGACGTATCAGGCATCCCCAAGCTTAACTCCTGCTCGTCCTCGAGTAGGTAAGTGATAACAAAAGAATAATTTTTGAGGTGACATGCACCATCACACTCTTGATCAATGAAGTAAAGCATTGAGTGCTGAGATCAAAGTACTTAAAACATGGGCATAAGAGACATAATCTTGACAATAAGAACTTAGCAACCATGTTATAACATGAAAAGAAACACAAACAAAAGATCATGAATAATGAAACAATGAAAGTCAAACGTGTGTTCAAATCATATGGAAAAACATAGCAAATGGTTTTCAGCTTGTCCTTCATGGAATAGCAAAACATAAATGCATAGGACACCTTCAAGTTTAAGAGGGCGACTAGATACAAATAATTTAAGAACTAGTGAAACCATAATCATGTATCAATCAAAGATAACTTTGGGACAATGCACATTAAACTCAGAATGGCAACTATGCTCTCTTAGACGGTGCATAAAGGTAGAAGGTGGAGACTCAACATAAAAGTAAAGGAAAGACCCTTCGCAGAGGGAAGCAGTGATTGCAAGTTTTATAAACCTTCAAAAGATTATGGTACTTACTAGCTTTGAGCTCTCATTGCCCCCATCATAGGCATCTTGAATGGTTAACGTTAATGCGAGTACAATCATGAAGCATATGCTTGACAAATCATAAGTTGAAAACCTCGTATCCCGTAAAGTACGAATACCCAAACCTCATGCTACTCGACTTAGAGTCCCAAGCAAGCTCTTGTCATTGTAAGTATACACGTATCATCGAGAACCACCAATGGGGTACCTCCGTGCCCGATGACATGGAACAAGCCCACATCAAAATGACAGGACAAACAGACAATGAACACCTCAGCATCTCTTTTATTTACCATTGATATAGCTTTTTATTTTGAGATGCGTCGTCGAATGTTCACTATAGGCATGCTGTAAATTTCCACCATGAATTATGCATGGCTTAGATTAGCGGCCCAGGCATTACTCTAACATGTATACAAACTCCATGATCCTACAAGATTTCCAACTTATTTCACATCGTGAGTATCCATAAACAAAAGATCACGATATCAACTCAAATAAGAAGTGCAATGTTGAAAGCTTGCCCCATGACGGCATGGCTGGGCTAATTTCCAACTTACAACCTGCAAGCATAACAACTCAACATAAGAGAGCCACAATGTCAAAATTTTAAAAGCGAGAAAAGTAAAGTGTGCCATCAGGTTCGTGAGAGCTTTACTGACTAATTTTCGCATAACACCAAAAAGAGTTTAATTTGAAGGATAGATAAAAGCAAGTCAAATGTACTTTGGAATAGCAAATTGCTAATAGGTATGAATGGTGGACACATTGGAACAACTTAGTTTTTGGGAGTTGGATGCACGAGTAGAGCTCATACTCAGTACAAAATGAGGGCTAGCAAAAGACTGGGAGCGACCAACTAAGAGAGCAATAACGGCCATAATCATGCATAGCGACAAAAAATCATTAAGAGAAGCATGAAATGGCATCAAAAGTCAAAAACTAAATGATCATAGAGGCTTATGGTGACTTTGTATGAGTCTAACATGTGTAAGCATGCGCCACGTCAACCCAAGTAAAGCATCAAGGAGAAAACCAAATTAATGCTTCCATAAAATAAAAACAACGCATGATTTTTTTTGAAGGCTCATTAAGCAATCTCAGTCATTTGAGACAATTCATACTACAGCAAAAATCACTAAGCATACTATCAAAATGATATCAAGCACGACATGCAAAAGTCTAAGCCGCGGTCTAAACAAGCTCCTTTTTGTACCACTTTTTTGCATAATTTTTTTTCTCTTTTCCAACACCATTCGAACCTTTTTGAAACAATGCTACCGGTTGATGGCGCCAGAAAATAAGCTGTTGGCGTATGGTTGACGTGGGAGCAAACTGTCCTTGTGCGTGGTGGATAACCAGCCCGTTGGGAACCCCAAGAGGAAGGTATGATGAGTATAGCAGCTAGTTTTCCCTCAGTTAAGAAAACCAAGGTTTAATGTCGGTCAGGAGAGGAGAGACAATGACGACTGAAGGTGATGCGGAACCTGCACACACACAAACAAATACTTTGTCCCCAACTTGCGATGAGGTTGTCAATCTCACCGGTTTGCTTGAAACAAAGGTTATGAGCGTATCGAGTGGAAAACAATATAGTATGCGAGTAAAGTAAACAGTACGAGTAAAGTAAACAGGTGATAGCAATATGATGTAAATAGGACCGGGGTCCACAGTTCACTAGTGGTGTCTCTCCATAGATAAATAACACATGCTGGGTAAACAAATTACAGTTGGGCAATTGATAGAATAGAGATAAACGTGATATGTCAAGAAGATCACTATGATATTTACTCTGGGCATTACAACAAAATACATAGACCGCCATCCAACTGCATCTATGACTAATAATCCACTCCCGGGGATATCAATCCGAACACCCTAGAAGTATTAAGTTGCGAACAACAGATAATTGCATTAAGCAAAGTGTGTAATGTAAACAAACCATATGCCCTTGAGCATATGAATGTTGTTTTCTCTGTAGTAGCAACGGCACATCTACCACCTTAGAGGTTTCTGTCACTCCCCCAGGTGAAATAGAGGCATGAACCCACTATCGAGCATAAATACCCCCTCTTGGAGTCACTAGCAACTACTCGGCCAAGATAGCTACTAACAACGGAGAGCATGCAAGATCATAAACAACATAGAGATAACAAAAGATATAATTCACTACAGCAACTTAATCATAAACACCAATATTCATCGGATCCCAACAAACCAAATATGTAGAATTACATAACGGTGATCTCAATCATGTAGGGCAGCTCATGAGATCTAAACATGAAGCACATGGTGGAGAAGACAACCATCTAGCTACTGTAATGGACCCATAGTCCAAGGTAGACTACTCACTCATCGCTCCGGAGGCAAGCATGGCGATGAAGAAGACCTCCGGTGGCGATTCCCCTCTCCGGCAGGGTACCGGGAAGAGCTTTTGGACCCTCCCGATCTTTGGGTCGACGGCGGCGGCGGATCGCGATGTGTTCTGGAAAATTGATCGGGTACTTAGGTTTTTTCCGTCGGGGGGTCTTTATAGGCGAAGGGGCGATGTCAGAGGAGGGGCCAGGCACCCTCACGCGGGCCCGGCGTGGCCAGGGGGCTGGCCGCGCCGCCCCTGCGTGTGGGGCCCTGGTGGCCCCCCTCCTACTCCTCTTTGGATCTCTGGAAGCTTCCGGGTAAAATAAGACTTCAGGATGTGGTTTCGTCCAATTCCGAGAATATTTCCTGTGTATCACTCTGAAACACAAAAACAGCAGAAAACAGGGAACTGGCACTATGGCACTTCGTTAATAGGTTAGTTCCGGAAAATGCATAAAAGTGCCACTAAGTGTAACGAAACAATAGGCAAATGGTGTAAAAACAAGCATGGAGCATCAAAAATTATAGATACGTTTGAGACGTATCAAGCATCCCCAAGCTTAACTCCTGCTCGTCCTCGAGTAGGTAAGTGATAACAAAAGAATAATTTTTGAGGTGACATGCACCTACACAATCTTGATCATATATGTAAGCATTGGTGAGCTGGGATCATAAGAACTTAAAACATGGGCATGAAGATATAATCATGACAATAAGAACTTAGCAACCATGTTGTAAACATGCAAATGAACACAAACAAAAGATCATGAAAATGAAACAATGAAAGTCAAACGTGTGTTCAAATCATAAGGAAAAACATACAAATGGTTTTCAGCTTGTCCTTCAAAGAGAGCAAAACATAAATGCATAGGGCACCTTCAAGTTTAAGAGGGTGACTAGATACAAATAATTTAAGAACAAGTGAAACCAACAATATGAATCAATCAATGAACTTTGGGACAATGCATATCACACTAAGAATGACAACTATGCTCTCTTAATGGTGCATAAAGAAAGAAGGTGGTGACTCAATATAAAAGTAAAAGAAAGACCCTTCGCAGAGGGACGCAGTGATTGCAAGTTTTATAACCTTCAAAAATTATGGTACTTACCGGCTTTGAGCTCTCATTGCCCCCATCATAAGCATCTTGAATGGTTAAAGTTAATGCGAGAACAATTATGATGCATATGCTTGACAAATCATAAGTTGAAAACCTCGTGCCCCGTGAATACGAGTACCCAAACCTCATGCTACTTTACTTAGAGTCCCAAGCAAGGCTCTTATCATTGTAAGTATATGCATATCATTGAGAACCGCCAATGGGGTACCTCTGTGCCCGATGACATGGAACAAGCCCACACCAAAATGACAGGACAAGCAGACAATGAACACCTCGACATCTCTTTTATTTGCCTTTTGTTTAGCTTTTTATTATGAGATGCATCGTCGAATGTTCACCATGGGTATGCTGCAAATTTCCACCATGAATTATGCATGGCTTAGATTGGCGGCCCGGCGTTTCCCTAACACATATACAAACTCCATGATCCCTACAAGATTCCCAATTCATTTCACACCGCGGGCATCCATAAACAAAAGATCACGATATCAACTCAAATAAGAAGTGCAATGTTGAAAGCTTGCCCATGACAACATGGCTGGGCTAGTCTCCAACTTACAACTTGCAAGCATAGCAACTCAACATAAGAGACCACAATGTCAAATTTTTAAGAACAGGAAAAAGTAAAGTGTGCCTTCCGGTTCGTGAGAGCTTTACTGACCGAATTTCGCATAACACTGGTAAGAGTTTAATTTGAAGAGAAAATAAAAGCAAGTCAAATTTACTTGGAATAGCAAATTGCTAATAGGTATGTATGGTGGACACTTGGAAAACTTTGGCTTTTAGGAGTTGGATGCACGAGTAGAGCTCATACTCAGTACAAGGCGAGGGCTAGCAAAAGACTGGGAGCGACCAACTAAGAGAGCAATATTGGCCATAATCATGCAAAGCGACAAAGCGACATTAAAAGAAGCATAAGATGGCATGAAAAGTCAAAAACTAAATGATCATGAAGGCTATTGGCGACTTTGTAAGAGTCTAACATGTGTGAGCATGCGCCAAGTCAACCCAAATAAAGCATCAAGGAGAAAACCAAAATAATGCTTCCATACAATAAAAACAACGCATGATTTTTTCAAAGGCCCATTAAGCAATCTCAGTTATTTGAGACAAGTCATGCTACAGCAAAACCACTAAGCATACTATCAAAAAGACATCAAGCATGACATGAAAAAGCCTAAGCCACAGTCTACACAAGCTCCTTCTTGTACCACTATTTTGCACAAAGCTTTTTCTCTTTTCCAACACCATTTGAAATTTTTATAAACACCTCTTTTGATGAAAACCAATAAAGATCAGAGGCAAAAATACACCTTGATGAAATGATATGACAAGGTCTAAACGCAAATCAAGGCGAAAACGAAAACCAAAAGCAGTAGCAGAAAAAGAAGAACACTCGATTTTTAATAAGAGTGAAAACTAGAGCGTTCTTGGCAAATGAAAACGAGTACATCTCCTCCAAAAGAAATTTGTTGGGGTCCAACCATTTATTGCAGCAAACAAACAAACTAAACCAACTAAGAAAACTAAAACAACTGACGCTCCAAGAACAACACATAGTGCATGAAGCAATAAAAATATAGTGTTTTGAAAGGTGACCTGATTTTTGCCGATAAAGAAGGGGTGCCTCGGGGGCATCCCCAAGCTTTGACGCTTGTACTTCTTGGATATTTCTTGGGGTAATGCATGGGCATCCCCAAGCTTGAGCTTTTGTCCATTCTTCAACTCATCTCATCATTCTCCAATCCCTACACTTGAAAACTTCCTTCATACAAAACTAAACACAATTCTATTAGCAACATTAGTGTAAGCATAACATATAATCAATCCTCTATTTGCTTCAGGTTTCAACTCAAAACCACCACATATATAGTAGATACTACTGTATCAACCTACCCAAAAGTTCCGTGATCAAAAGAACTCAAAAGAAAGCGATAAAGTGGCAAACATAAATATTGGCAGAAATCTGTCAAAACTGAACAGCTGACAAAGGTCGAATTTTTTAGGGATTTTCTGTTGCTCAAATCAAAAAGTGTTCAACTAAGAAAAGTTTGGATATAACCTGGGGCATATGCACAAGAAATCGCAGGTCCAAAAGATATACAGAGAATTTTCACGAATTTGTACGGTGCAGCACCGAAAACAGTTTCAGGACAGCAACATCTCCAAATCTTTACCTCACTCAAATTAGAGGCTTCTCTTGGCACAAAAACGAAATAAACAAGATAAGGAGTGGTCATTACAGTAGTAATGACTTCCAAGACTCAAATAAAAGAAAAAGTACTGAAAAGAAAACATTGGGTTATCTCCCAAGAGTGCTTTTCTTTAACGCCTTTGAGCTAGGCGCAGAAAATTGCGAAGATGCTCACATAAGAAATATGAATTGGAAGCAAAAGAGAGCATCAAGGAGCAAATTTAAAACATATTTAAGTCTAACCCACTTCCAATGCATAGGAATCTTGTAAGAAAATAAATCAAAGAAACACATAGTAACAAGTATGGGTAGATAAAACAAGAGCAACTTTAGAACTTTCAATATAAAGAGAGGTTTTTTAGTAACATGAGAATTCCAACAACCATATTTTCCTCTCTCATAATAATTTTCAGTAGCATCAAACTCAACAATATAAATATCACACTCACCCTCTTTTGTTAAGCATGGAAGGCGATCAATTAAGGTATTAGTTAGAGAGTTACTCTTATTGGGAGGTAGACATGGGTAACTCCATTCTTCCTCCTCTTGATCATCACTCTCCTCCTCTTTTCATCTAATGAGCTTCCAGTTTCATCCATTTCTTCTTCCATAGGCTCCTTCAAGGCATTAGTCTCTTTCGTTGGAGAGCATCTATTAAGATATTTAAGAATATAGCCATTTCCTTCCTTGTAATTATCAAAGCAAAATGTGAGTATATCATAAACCTCATATTTATAAGGTGCATCATCAGTATTTTCAAGCAAATAAGCAAGTTCGAATGCACCCTTCCAAGCAATAAATTCTTCAATTTGTTCCACATCATAAAAGTCATAATTTCCATTAATATAAGAAGATATGGTAACATCATCATTATACTCACATTGAAAAGGGAGGTGTTTATACCTCCTACAGCAACAAGATTCATCAAAGCAATAAGTAACATTATAAGTAGAGCACACATTTCTAGCAATGATATATAATCTATTGATTTGTTCCCATAAGTGTTTCCCTTTTTGTGACAAGCGGTGTTCCTCATAATAATTTTGCTGCTCTTCCGTGAACCCACCTTGCCAAAAATATTTAGTTTCAAAGAAACCAACCATTGATAGAAAGCATGATAAAGAAAGACAAGTAAAAATAACTACAAAGGATTCTAATTTTTTTGGGGTTTTGATATAAAATGATGCAGGAAAAATAAATAAAGTAAAGCAAAACAATAACAAAGTAAATAATGTGTGTGCGAAAAACTCCCCTCGCAGAAGTCTTCTCTTCCTCCCCGGCAACAGCGCCAGAAAATGAGCTGCTACCGGTTGATGGCGCCAGAAAATAAGCTGTTGGCGTATGGTTGACGTGGGAGCAAACTGTCCTTGTGCGTGGTGGATAACCAGCCCGTTGGGAACCCCAAGAGGAAGGTATGATGAGTATAGCAGCTAGTTTTCCCTCAGTTAAGAAACCAAGGTTTAATGTCGGTCAGGAGAGGAGAGACAATGACGACTGAAGGTGATGCGGAACCTGCACACACACAAACAAATACTTTGTCCCCAACTTGCGATGAGGTTGTCAATCTCACCGGTTTGCTTGAAACAAAGGTTATGAGCGTATCGAGTGGAAAACAATATAGTATGCGAGTAAAGTAAACAGTACGAGTAAAGTAAACAGGTGATAGCAATATGATGTAAATAGGACCGGGGTCCACAGTTCACTAGTGGTGTCTCTCCATAGATAAATAACACATGCTGGGTAAACAAATTACAGTTGGGCAATTGATAGAATAGAGATAAACGTGATATGTCAAGAAGATCACTATGATATTTACTCTGGGCATTACAACAAAATACATAGACCGCCATCCAACTGCATCTATGACTAATAATCCACTCCCAGGGATATCAATCCGAACACCCTAGAAGTATTAAGTTGCGAACAACAGATAATTGCATTAAGCAAAGTGTGTAATGTAAACAAAGCATATGCCCTTGAGCATATGAATGTTGTTTTCTCCCTAGTAGCAACAGCACATCTACCACCTTAGAGGTTTCTGTCACTCCCCCAGGTGAAATAGAGGCATGAACCCACTATCGAGCATAAATACCCCCTCTTGGAGTCACTAGCAACTACTCGGCCAAGATAGCTACTAACAACGGAGAGCATGCAAGATCATAAACAACATAGAGATAACAAAAGATATAATTCAGTACAGCAACTTAATCATAAACACCAATATTCATCGGATCCCAACAAACCAAACATGTAGAATTACATAACGGTGATCTCAATCATGTAGGGCAGCTCATGAGATCTAAACATGAAGCACATGGTGGAGAAGACAACCATCTAGCTACTGCTATGGACCCATAGTCCAAGGTAGACTACTCACTCATCGCTCTGGAGGCAAGCATGGCGATGAAGAAGACCTCTGGTGGCGATTCCCCTCTTCGGCAGGGCGCCGGGAAGAGCTTCTGGACCCTCCCGATCTTCGGGTCGACGGCGGCGGCGGATCGCGATGTGTTCTGGAAAATTGATCGGGTACTTAGGTTTTTTCCATTGGGGGGTCTTTATAGGTGAAGGGGCGATGTCAGAGGAGGGGCCAGGCGCCCTCACACGGGCCCGGCGCGGCCAGGGGGCTGGCCGCGCCGCCCCTGCGTGTGGGGCCCTGGTGGCCCCCCTCCTACTCCTCTTCGGATCTCTGGAAGCTTCCGGGTAAAATAAGACTTCAGGATGTGGTTTCGTCCAATTCCGAGAATATTTCCTGTGTATCACTCTGAAACACAAAAACAGCAGAAAACAGGGAACTGGCACTGTGGCACTTCGTTAATAGGTTAGTTCTGGAAAATGCATAAAAGTGCCACTAAGTGTAACGAAACAATAGGCAAATGGTGTAAAAACAAGCATGGAGCATCAAAAATTATAGATACGTTTGAGACGTATCAAACAACTCTTTTGATGAAAACCAACATGGACCAGAGGTAAAAATACACCTTGATATAAAGATATAACAAGATCTGAACAAAAATCAAGGCGAAAAATGAAAGCTAAACGCAGTTCTAGAAAAAGAGAACACTCGTTGAACGATAAGAGTGAAAAAAGGAGTGTTCTTGGCAAACGAAAAGCAAGGCAAGTTCTCCAAAAGAAATTTGTTGGGGCCCAACCATTTATTGCAGCAAACAAAACTAAACAAAAATGAAAACTAAAGACAAGACGCTCCAAGAAAAACACATAGTGCATGAAGCAATAAAAATATAGTGTGTTGAAAGGTGACCTAATTTTTGCCGATGAAGAAGGGGTGCCTCGGGGGCATCCCCAAGCTTTGATGCTTGTACCTCTTGGATATTTCTTGGGGTGACATGGGCATACACAAGCTTGAGCTTTTTTCCATTCTTCAACTCATCTCATCATTCTCCAATCCCTACACTTGAAAACTTCCTTCATACAAAACTAAACACAATTCTATTAGCAACATTAGTGTAAGCATAATAATGAATCAACCCCTTTTTGCTTCAGATTTCAACTCAATACCACCACATATAAAGCATATACTACTGTAGCAACTTCCCCACAAGTTCCGTGATCAAAAGAACTCAAAAAGAAAGCGATCGAGAGGCAAACACAAATAGTGGCAGAAATCTATCAAAACAGAACAGCTGACAAAGGTCGATTTTTTCGAGGATTTTCTGTTGCTCAAATCAAAAAGTGTATAACTAATGAAAGTTTGGATATAACCTGGGGCATATGCACAAGAAATCGCAGGTCAAAAAGATATTCTGAGAATTTTCACGAATGTTTACGGTGCAGCACCGAAATCTATTTCAGGACAGCAACATCCCCAAATCTTACCTCACTCAAATTAGAGGTATCTCTTGGCACAACAACAAAATAAAAAGGATAAGGAGCGGTTATTACAATAGCAATAACTTCCAAGACTCAAATAAAAGAAAAAAAACTGAAAGTAAAACAATGGGTTATCTCCCAAGAGTGCTTTTCTTTAAAGCCTTTGAGCCAGGCGCAGAAAGTGCAAATCAAGTAATATCAAGCGATGAAGCATCAAGTTCATAATTTGCTCTAAGAATAGAGTCAAAAATTAATTTCTTCCCCTTTCTAGGGAAGTGTTCCATACCTTTCTTGAGTGGGAATTGATATTTGATGGTGCATTCCCTCATATCAATGATGGCACCTACAGTTCAAAGAAAGGGTCTTCCCAAAATAATAGGACACGAAGCATTGCATTCAACATCCATAACAAGAAAATCAACAGGAACAAGGTTATTTTTAACCATAATAAGAACATCATTAATCCTTCCCAAAGGTTTCTTCTTAGCAACATCAGCAATAGAAACATCATAATAACACTTTTCAAGCGGTGGTAAATCAAGCATGTCATAAATCTTTCTAGGCATAATAGAAATACTAGCACCTAGATCACATAAAGCATTGCAATCAAAACCATTAACATGCATATCAATGATGGGTTCCCAACCATCTTCTAACTTCTTGAGAATAGAAGCTTTTTGCTTCAACTTTCCATCCCTAATTTTCATGAGAGCATTGGTAATATGCTTAGTAAAAGCAACATTTATAGGACTAGCATTAGGACTCAAAGCAAGCTTTTGCAAGAACAAAATAACTTCAGATATATTGCAACCATCAACATCAAAATCATTAAAAGAAATAGAGCTATCATCTCCTACACTCCGAAAAATTTCAGCACTCTTTTGAGATTTTTTTTTGCTGTTTTGGGCTTTTTAACACAAGGAGTAGGAGTTTTCTCTACACCAATCAAAGTAAGAGGATTGCTAGCATTTGGAACAACATCATTAGAGGTAGTAATGGTACATACCTTCATCTTTCTAGCCATCTCATCTTCTCTTTCCCACCTGGCATGCAATTCTGCTAACATCCTAACATTCTCATCAATTCTAACTTGGATAGCATTAGCAGTGGCAAAAGTATTGTTCTCTTTCACCTCATTAGGCAACACTTTTAGTTTCAGAAGTTCAACATCAAGAGCAAGGCTATCAACTTTAGAAGCAAGAATATCAATTTTGCCTAATTTTTCCTCAACAGACTTATTAAAAGCAGTTTGCTTACCGATGAAGTCCTTGAGCATTACCTCAAGCTCAGAGGGTGCGGCCCTAGTGTTGTTGGAGGAATTACCATAAGAGTCACCATAACCATTACCATTGGTAGAAGGATACGGCCTATAATTGTTACTAGCAAAATTGTTCCTATAAGCATTGTTGTTAAAATTATTATTTCTAATGAAGTTTACATCAACATGCTCTTTTTGAGCAACCAAAGAGGCCAAAGGAACATTATTAGGATCTACATGAGTCCTATCATTAGAAAGCATAAGCATTATAGCATCAATTTTATCACTTAAGGAAGAGGTTTCCTCAACAGAATTTACCTTCTTACCTTGTGGAGCTCTCTCGGTGTGCCATTCAGAATAATTTACCATCATGTTGTCAAGGAGCTTTATTGCGGCGCCCAAGGTAAGGGACATAAATGTGCCTCCAGCAGCTGAATCCAATAGATTTCTTGAAGAAAAATTCAGTCCTGCATAAAAAGTTTGGACAATTATCCAAGTAGTCAGTCCATGAGTAGGGCAATTCTTTATCATAGATTTCATTCTTTCCCAAGCTTGAGCAACATGTTCATTATCAAACTGTCTAAACTTCATGATATCACTACGCAAAGCTATAATCTTAGATAGTATTTTCCAATAAAAAGCATCCTTACACTTAGCCCAAGAATCAATACTATTTCTAGGCAAAGATAGCAACCAATCCTTAGCTTTTCCTCTCAAAGAAAAAGGAAATAACTTAAGCTTAATAATATCACCTTCTACATCCTTATATTTCTTCATCTTGCATAGCTCAACAAAATTGTTGAGATGAGCTGCAACATCATCAGTACTAGCACCAGAAAATTGCTCTTTCATAACAAGGTTCAATAAAGCAGATTTAATCTCATAAAAACTTGCAGCAGGAGCATGTGGTGCAATAGGAGTGCAGATAAAATCACTATTATTAGTGCTAGTAAAATCACACAACTTGGTGTTCTCATGAGTACCCATTCTAGCAAAGCTAAAAGCAGACAAGTAAAAACAACTATAAATGAAACTAATTTTTTTGTGTTTTTGATAAAAACGATGCAAGTAAAAAAAAGTAAAGCAAAACTAAAACAAAGTAAAGGATGTGCGTGCGAAACTCCCCTTGTAGAAGTCTTCTTTTTCCCCGGCAACGGCGCCAGAAAATTAGCTTGATGCGGGCAGGATTACCACCTAGTTGGGAACCCCAAGAGGAAGGTATGACGAGCACAGTAGCAAGTTTTCCCTCAGTAAGAAACCGAGGTTTGTCGATCCAGTAGGAAAAAGCCAAACTCCAGAAGGTGATGCTTGTTAGCTTCGTGACACTCCATCAAGGGCGCCGTTTACGACACTTGTTGGTGCGTCTTCAACTAGTAGCAACGCGGAACCTGCACACAACACAACCAAGTACTTTGCTCCCAACTTACGATGAGGTTGTCAATCTCACCGGTTTGCTGTAAACAAAGGTATGAGCGTATCAAGTGGAAAACAGTAGTAGTATGCGAGAAAGTAAACAGTGCGAGTAATAGTAAAATGGTGTAACAATATAAAGGGAATTGGACCGGGGTCCACCGTTCACTAGTGGTGTCCCTCCATAAAATAAATAACAACATGCTGGGTAAACAAATTATAGTTGGGCAATTGATAGAATAAAGATAACGTGCATATGTCACGAGGATCACTATGAGATTTACTCCGGGCATTACAACAAAATACATAGACCGCCATCCAACTGCATCTATGACTAATAATCCACCCACGAGGATATCGTCCGAACACCCCACGAGTATTAAGTTGCGAACAACAGATAACTGCATTAAGCAAAGCGTGTAATGTAAACAAAACGAATGTCCTTGGACACAAGAATGTTGTTTTCTCCCTAGTCGCAACAACACATCTACAACCTTAGAGGTTTCTATCACTCCCCCAGGTTAAATAGAGGCATGAACCCAACTATCGAGCATAAATACCCCCTCTTGGAGTCACTAGTATCTACTTGGCCAAGATAGCTACTAACAACGGAGAGCATGCAAGATCATAAACAACATAGAGATACCATAAGATAATATTCAACACATCAACTTAACATAACACCAATATTCATCGGATCCCAACAAACACAACATGTATTACACAAAGATGATATCGATCATGTAAGGCAGCTCACGAGTTCTAAACATGAAGCACATGGTGGAGAAGACAACCATCTAGCTACTGCTATGGACCTATAGTCCAAGGTAGACTACTCACTCATCGCGCCGGAGGCAAGCATGGCGATGAAGAAGACCTCCGGTGGCGATTCCCCTCTCCAGCAGGGTGCTGGGAAGAGCTTCTGGACCCTCCCGATCTCGGGTCGACGACCGCGGCGGATCGCGATGTGTTTCTGGAAAATTGATCGGGTTTTAGGTTTTTCCTGTCTGGGGGTCTTTATAGGCGAAGGGGCGGCGCCAGAGGTGGGCCAGGGTGGCCTCACCATGGGTGGGCGCGGCTAGGGGCTAGGCCGCGCCCCCCTGTGGTGTGGCCAGCCTCTGGCCCCTCTCCGGCTCCCGTTTGGTCCTCGTCCTCCGTCTGGGAAAAATAGGAGTTTCCAAACTTGTTTCGTCCAATTCTGAGAATATTTCCTGTGTAGCTTTTCTAAAACACAAAAACAGCAGAAAACAGGGAACTGGCACTGTGGCATCTTGTCAATAGGTTAGTTCTGGAAATCGCATAAAAACGCCATGAAGTGTAACGAAACACAAGGCAAATGGTGTAAAAAACAAGAATGGAGCATCAAAAATTATAGATACGTATGAGACGTATCACCGGTACATCCATTGATATGCGAAAGGAAGTCGGTACAGCTGACTTCTCCGTCCCATTCCAGATCTTATGGTTGACCGTTATGTACGGCGCTAGAATCACTGGCGACATTGGTTATTAATTCCTAGGTGAACTTTTCAGTTGCAGTGGGACCTCCACCATACTCATACCATGGTCCCACTGCCCACCATTCTAGGGCAACAACCTTTCTGGTCGAAACCACTACTTCATATTAATTATGAAAAGGGAACCTTTTGCTTTTAAATGCAGTAGTAATACCACGGGTATATGTTTGCAAGTAATTTGATAAAAATACTCAAGAGGTATGAGAAAGAGTGAACTTGCCTTTTTGACTGCAAGATTATGCGAGTCAAGGTCTTTGATACGATAGAAATCCCAATTCTGAAATAGCAATCATCATCTGGTAGGGATGATGTTAGAAATTTGCAGCATGATATGCATAAGATATGATATGCACCACTCTAAGCGTAACCTAACCCCGATGATTTGTTATCATTGAGTTATGGTGATTTCTTTATGTTGTGTTGCACTTTTAAGATCAATTGCACACACAAAGTTGTTAAGGATTTTAGGTTAACTGACAATCCTATAAAATTAAAAGAATCAAGTGTAACAAGAACAAGGTTATTGTTTTTAGGAGTTATCATCATTCCGATCTACAGGAGAATGATGATGAATAGTGAAGACATGAAAGTAGCAATTTTAAGTTGCATCAATGATTAGCAATCAATTAGTTGATCATGAGCAAGCAATGTGGAAGTAATTCATAATAATAGAGTAGTACCTAGTTATTGTTAGGGTTGACAACAATCTTAACATACCTTAACAATTGTTATTTAGAAAGTGACAAGGGTATAGATAATAGAGCCCGTTAGTTGAGTACCCCTGAGGCCCGTTAAGCTAGGCCCAATTGTAATACTAGTGGAAATACGAGTTTATACCGTGTATCGATATTGTAATCTGTATCGGATCCCTCCCGATCCCTGAGACCTGGCCACCTATATATAGGGGCTAGGAGGGGACGGTAAGGGACAGATTAAAAGCAAGCCAGGTTCTACACCCACGTTTACTTTCGATACACACCTTGTTTAACTGACTTTACCTTCGAGTTCATCCGACGCCCTATCTCCCCGATCCTAAGTCCTTCATCTAGGACATTTGTCGAGTTGACCCTCGTCAGAAAGTCTATGGTTTGGTGAAATGCTTATTCGATATGTTCTTAAAAGAATAACTTTTGAAGAACATAATCCATAATGGACATCTGGTACAAAATTACCTTTTAGTGGTCATTTACTTTATAGGAAGGTTGAAGTGAATAAATAAACACAAATTCCTTTATTATTAGCTAGTAGGATTTGAATCACAATTTTAAATGATTCCTAAATTGATTTTAGACATTCCCATGATTTAAAGTAATTCTTAATAAAACAATTTTCAATTACCAGATTATAGTTAAAAATAGATTTTAATACAAGACAATAGTTATTTAAGATTTTTCTTGATGTTAGTATTTAAAAATTATTTAGGGAAATATTTTTAGGTTTTTAACATGCTAATAGCAAGGTTCCAATTAAGATCCTAAAATCATGAAAAAGCATTTGCAATAAGGTTGTTTGAGTAAATAAACATTTATTTGCTATTTAGAGATTTGTTGGATTTTAATTTTGGCTTAAATTCCTATGTTGAAAATAGTACTTAAACACGTTTTGTAATTTCATTCAAGTTTATTTCATACAAGCACAAGATATTATAGTGCAAACAGATAGATCAAGTTTTTTTGATCATTTTGGTATATCATATGTATTTTTATGATCTATAATGAAATAGTTATGGATTTTAGAAGTTTAAACAATTTTCTGGAATCTATATTTAACAGGCCAAACCTTTTTGTACCGACAGATGCCCTAGCCGATGCCACTGACTGGTGGGTCCAGTGGACACATCAGCTACCACGCTGGCTTTGACCAGTCAAATAGGTTGACTCTGCAGGGTCTCGCCGCTGGTGAGACAGTGGACTCCGGCGGTGGCGTTCAGGGGCTTCCACGGACACGCGATTATGCGAGATCGAACGGTAAGTTCACGACGAAGCTAACGGTGGTCACTTCGCCACCTTTTGGTCACGGGAGTAGCTCCGGTGAGCTTTTTTGCGGTGGTGAACTCCGGCGAGAAGATGAAATGGAGCTAGGGCTAACTAGAAAATGCAATTAGTGGCTCTAAACAAGTGCTGGCTCACCCTGATTCCTTCAGAACACTCGGGGATGTCGATTGTTGCCGGAGTCGAGCTCCAGAGTATGAATTTCGGCGATGGCTGCGAAAAGGGAACGGCGAAAATACAAGTACTGAGGCTTCTCCTACTCGATTGCTTCCTCCCAGAGGATCATCTTGCCGAGCCGCATCTTCTAGGCTATTCCACTCACTCCGGGGTGCCCTCCATCGACGGCAAGCCAGAGAACTCCGGCGAGATCCATCGGTAAGTGATGGAGGCTAGAGGGGTATTGAGAGATAGAGAGAAGATAGGGATGAACGAGTGTTCGTCAGCGGAGCTCTAGGAGTATCTATAGTGCACGGCATGGTCGACCTCGTCGGTACGGCGACGACAGTGGCCGAGATGCAACGTCGATGATGTCCTCTCCCAGGGCGCAAATCTTAGGGCTCCGACTGGCGGTGGACAAGGAAAAGATCGGGGAGATGAGCCGGCAGATCGTAGGCGTCCGAAGCCGTCTCATCGACAACGGGGATGTGGAGCACGCCGGCGTCGTGTCATCCGTACAGCGGAGGGGAAGACGAAGACGACGACGTCTTCCTCGGATATTTCAAGCGAACCGGTCCCTAGGCCGGTGGACTGGCTTTCTGGGCTTCGCTGGTGGGCTACTTGCTGGGCCGCAGCTGGTAAGTCACTTCTCTCTTTTTTTCTATCTTCTTTTCCTTTTCTTTTTCTGTTTTCAGTTTTGATTAATTCTAATTTGAATTCCAATGTATTTTACAGGTTTTAACTTGGGGCCTTTCAAGAATAGTTTTAGGATATATCTCAGATATTTATTTAATGGGTGAAACATGTGCTTGCACATTCTCTTTTTTTGCATGCTTAAACATAACTAAGGTTTTAATTAGGGATACTAACAGGAATAATTCCAAATTCTCCTATTTGAATGTCTAATATACTTGATAAGGTCTTGAATGACTTACTAGGGATTACCTTTTTTATTTCTTTAGAATATATTAAACAAGTGAGGTTCAAATGATTATTTGTTTCTTCTAGTGACATGGGGATGTCCCATGAAACTATTTTAAGGTTATCATTAGTTCCTTGATCAAAGGTATTGGTTATCTCTCTCTTACAAGGAAGTTTTCATTTACCTTGGGTCAAAACATATAATAAGATATGAGTTGATCACTAGGTAGAGAATTTGGTTGATCTTAAAATAATTGTTATTTGGACACAATTCTTGGATTAAAGGTTAGGATATCAAGAGAGTAATGCTTAGGATCAATAAGTGATACACAAGTTGAATTTGAAATAGGTATAATAGGGGTCCAAAGGATAGATAATAAGATCTGTAGTTTGATGAGATCATATCATTTCCATTCAAAGATAGTGATCACCTAAGATGTGGTTAGTGTGCAAAGGTTCTAAGCTAAGCCATAGCTTATGGGATAGGCTTGTGATCTTCTCTACCTATAGCAAGTTACTTTTCCTAATGGGAAACTTATACATTGATCAGGGCTTCCCAAATGGCTTCCATAAGATTACTTCCCTCCTAAACATGATAAGTTTTCTTAACTCCTCTACCATCTCCTTATAATGGACGATATCTGCTTATCAAACTAGGTTTCCTAGATATCCTAACTACCTTCCTTCAACAAGCATAATCCTGTATTAGACATGATCATTTACTTCCTTCATCAACTCTCATAAAGAATCTCTTTTACTTCCTTCATCAACTCCCTCTCAAAGTTCTGTAATCAATACCACCACCACTATCCTTCCTAAATCCATGTTCTGAGCTTGACACTAAAGCTCTTCACATATTTCTATTAGAGATAGCCTTCATATCATTAGACATTCCTCATGACCACATTATCCAGAGATAAACCTTCTTAGCTCCCTTAGAGTGCTCAATTATACTTCTCTTATACTCCCTCTCAAGGTTTTATGATTAATATCATCACCAACACTTGCCCTTGATATCTAGTGAATCCAATCAATGCATTACCCTAGATGTTGACTTCTAGGGATAGGATACTATAATACTTGTAATCCAAATTCCACTTTATGATTGCTTCTACTCTTAGATCTACTCCTGGTGTCTAGGCATCAATACTTGATTATATCTACCTCCAGAGATTAAGAATACAACCTCCACCACTGTGGTGTTCCCATATAGGGTCTATCTCTCACCACATGAATAGTACTTCTCTTGTATCAATCTTATATGTACCATAATTTGGTTAACTTTGATTCATTGACTTCACATATGTCACTCTCCCACTTAATGTGACATGATAATGATCATTTTGATCCATTGATCATATAGCTTTGGTTTCTACTAGGTTAGTCATGTACTCCACAAGTAATGTGATATCAAGATGATCATTATAATCCTTTGATCATATGTCTTGGGTTCCATTTGGCAAATCAAGGTCCATGGTTAACTTGTACTAAGCTATTCTCTTAGAGCATCCATATAACTAAGATAACTCTATATCACTTCTTAACTCCATGAGACTACACATTGGGTATCATCCTTGGTAATATCTTATGGAGGTATACACCTCACCTACAATTGAGATATCTCCTCTAATCAAATTGGTATTAGGGTAGTCTCTCCAATGGTGAGTTTCCAAATTACATCCTAAAGCTCTATCTTAAGGGATGAGAATGATACTGGATTTGATATAGACTCTCTCCTCTTGTCTTGAAAGATGAATGAACTTAAATATGAAATAGAATAGATCACGACCCAAGGCTAAGACTTGTGTTGTCTCCCTTAATACTAGATATGGTTTTATTGATTTAGGTTTAAGGAATGCCATGATGATCATGGTAGAATTGGATATAAGGTTCTAAAATGATGTGTTACATTCTAATTCTACCTCACATTCATCTCTTTTAGTTATTATAATTATCTCTACCCAAAACATGTTTGCTATCAAAGGTCATGTTGGAGTTTATCGCACTTCAGTTGATGAGCTACTTCAGTTCCACCAACTTAAGAGAAACTTCAATCACTTTGACAAGTTTTATTTAAAGGCGCGAAAATTTCCCAGATTTTCTATGCATGAATGCAATGCACACTTCGATTTCCTATTTATTTCTAGCCTCACATCCTGGGTTGTTACAATAAAGAAGAGAGAGAAGGAAGATGGGGAAAAGGAGAGGCTGGCAAGTGGGCCTGGGCTGAGCAAAAGCTACCACCGACGCCCCCGGTCTCTCTAGTCTCTCCTGTGCGTAGGGGATGCACAGGGGGTGCCGGATGGATTTTTCCCTTCACCAGCTCTAAAACAAATTTGAGGAGGCCGAGTGGGCGCGATTTTTGCCTCCGGTGCCCCCTAATAGTGTTTGGGGGGCACGAGTGGAGATGCTCTTACCGCCTTGGCCTTGCTATAGACTTCGTGCCTTGCCACGTCTAGCCTTTCTTGTCCCTAGACAACCGATAGCACCTCATCAGCGTGATGGGCAAGTCCTAGCCCTTAAAGAAGGCCAAGAACAACAACAAGGTTAGGTTCTCAAAGTCCAAGAAGAAAAAGGAGCGCAACCGAGTCTACGTCAATGTGAAGTTGGCCCAGCTTCTCCATGAGAACAATGAGTCACCGTGATGGGACGACATCCATATATCCCCGATGGATGGCACCTCAACACAAGGAGGGTGGCGGTTCCACCGGTGCCTCGCAAAGGGAGGGTGCAACGTGAGGAGATCATGCGTCATTGACTGATCTTGCCGACCGATCTGTGATACGTCTCAAACGTATCTATAATTTTTGATGCTCCATGCTTGTTCTTACAGCATTTGCTTAGTGTTTTGTTACACTTCGTGGCATTTTTATGAATTTTCCGGAACTAACCTATTAACAAGATGCCACAGTGCCAGTTCCCTGTTTTCTAGTATTTTTGTGTTTCAGAAAAGTTACACAGGAAATATTCTCGGAATTGGACGAAACAAAAGCCGAACCTCCTAATATTTATCGAAGCTTCCAGAAGTCCGAAAAGGAGACGGAGGGGGGCCACGGGCCAGCCACACCATAGGGCGGCGCGGCCAGCCCCTGGCCCGCGCCCCCTATGGGTGAGGCCGCCCTGGTCCACCTCTGACGCTGCCCCTTTGCCTATAAAGATCTCCCGATGGGAAAAACCTAAACACCCGATCAATTTTCCAGAAACACATCGCGATCCACCGCCGTCATTGACCCGAGATCGGGAGGGTCCAGAAGCTCTTCCCAGCACCTTGCCGGAGAGGGGAATCGCCACCGGAGGTCTTCTTCATCGCCATGCTTGCCTCCGGCGTGATGAGTGAGTAGTCTAACTTGGACTATGGGTCCATAGCAGTAGCTAGATGGTTGTCTTCTCCACAATGTGCTTCATGTTTAGATCTTATGAGCTGCCTTACATGATCGAGATCATCTTTATGTAATTCTACATGTTGTGTTTGTTGGGATCTGATGAATATTAGTGTTATGTTAAGTTGATGTGCTGAATATTATCTTATGTTATCTCTATGTTGTTTATGATCTTGCATGCTCTCCGTTGTTAGCAGCTATCTTGGCCAAGTAGATACTAGTAACTCCAAGAGGGGGTATTTATGCTTGATAGTTGGGTTCATGCCTCTATTTAATCTAGGGGAGTGACAGAAACCTCTAAGGTTGTAGATATGATGTTGCCACTAGGGAGAAAAAAACAATCTTGTGTCCAAGGACATTTTCTTTGTTTACATTACACACTTTGCTTAATGTAGTTATCTGTTGTTCGCAACTTAATACTCAAGGGGTCCTCGGATGATTCCCCGCGAGTGGATTATTAGTCATAGATGCAGTTGGATGACGGTCTATGTATCTTGTTGTAATGCCCAGAGTAAATCTCATAGTGATCCTCGTGACATATGCACATTATCTTTATTCTATCAATTGCCCAACTGTAATTTGTTTACCCAGCATGTTGTTATTTATCTTATGGAGAGACACCACTAGTGAACTGTGGACCCCGGTCCAATTTCCTTTACATTGCTATTACTGTTTACTTTTACTCGCACTATTTACTTTCTCGCATACTACTATTACTTTGCACTCGATACGCTCATACCTTTGTTTACAGCAAACCGGTGAGATTGACAACCTCATCGTAAGTTGGGAGCAAAGTTCTTGGTTGTGTTGTGTGCAGGTTCCACGTTGCTGCTGGTGCAAAGCAAAGCCCTGGATGAGGCGCCTTATAAATTGTCCGGAGCTGTCGCGAAGCTAGCAGGCATCACCTTCTGAAGTTTGGCTTTTTCCTACTGGTTCGATAAACCTTGGTTTCTTACTCAGAGAAGACTTGCTACTGTGCTCATCATACCTTCCTCTTGGGGTTCCCAATTGGGTGCATCAAATTGGCACCATCAATCAAGCAATCAAGTTTTCTGGCGCCATTGCCGGGGAAAAAGAAGATTTCTGCAAGGGGGGTTTCGCACACACATCCTTTATTTTTTTTAGTTTTGCTTTACTTTATTTTTGCTTGCATCGTTTTATCGAAAATACAAAAAAATTAGTTTCCTTTATAGTTGCTTTTATTTACTTGCTTTTAGTTTTGTTAGAATGAGTAATCCTGAAGTTGAAGTTCGTACTTTTAAGCAACAAGGGGGAGAGAGCTTGAAAGATGCTTGGTACCGTATTATCAATTCTCATCATAGGTGTACAAAGAAGCATTCTACCATGATCCTCCTTAGAAATTTTTATGTTGGTATGTCTAGTTGGAATAGGTACGTTCTTGATACTCTTGCAGGAGGTAATTTTCTGGGTACTCCCGCTCTTGAAGCATGCACTTTAATAGAAATTTTAGTGGGAGTACCACCTATCCATGTTGTTAAAACTGAGATCACTTTGGAGGAAGTTATAGAAAAACTAGGCTCTTTAGAAAAAAGTTTGCCAAATATCCTTGATAACGCTAGCCAGGTTAATGAATCAATAGAAAGCATCGGTAAGAGGATCACCGCTTTAGAGGCTAGCACTACTCTTGATAGTCAAAACCTTAGGATGGGTAAACTAGAGGAATCTATGGAAACTTTGAGTTCAATTTTCTCTTCTCTTAAGTTTAAGAAGGAGAAAGCTTTTATTAGAAAAGAGCAAAAATTTATGTATGTTCTCAAGGTGTGTGTGCCTAAACCGCATCATGTTTTTAAGATTGGTAAAACTTTTAGTTCAACTAAGAGTGATTTGCAGGTTGAATCATCTTTGGGAACCTCTAAAGTGCCTAGTGTGGTAAGTGGTGATCTTGAGGAAAACGTTGATCTTAATGCTTCTTTCAAAAATACTTGATTTGCACTTTTTGCGGCTAGCTCAAAGGCGTTAAAGAAAAGCACTCTTGGGAGATAACCCATTGTTTTAATTTCAGTTCTTTTTGTTTTATTTAAGTCTTGGAAGTTATTCCTACTGTAATAACCGCTCCTTATCCTTTTTATTTCGTTGTTGTGCCAAGAGAAACCTCTAATTTGAGCGAGGTAAGATTTGGGGAAGTTGCTGTCCTGAAACAGATTTCGGTGCTGCACCGTAAAAATTTGTGAAAATTCTCAGAATATCTTTTTGACCTGCGATTCCTTGCACATATGCCCCAGGTTATATCTAAACTTTCATTAGTTTTACACTTTTTGATTTGAGCAACAGAAAACCCTCGAAAAAATCGACCTTTGTCACATGTTCTGTTTTGACAGATTTGTGCCACTATTTGTGTTTGGCTCTCGATCGTTTTCTTTTTGAGTTCTTTTGATCACAGAACTTTTGGGGAAGTTGCTACAGTAGTATATGCTTTATATGTGGTGGTTTTGAGTTGAAATCTGAACCAAAAACGGGTTGATTCATTATTATGCTTACACTAATGTTGCTAATAGAATTGTGTTGAGTTTGGTATGAAGGAAGTTTCCAAGTGTAGGGATTGGAGAATGATGAGATGAGATAAAGAATGGACAAAAGCTCAAGCTTGGGGATGCCCACGCATGTCAAAAAATATCCAAGAGGTACAAGCGTCAAAGCTTGGGGATGCCCCCGAGGCACCTCTTCTTCATCGGCAAAAATCAGATCACCTTTCAATGCACTATATTTTTATTGCTTCATGCACTATGCATTTTTCTTGGAGCGTCTTTACTTTAGTTTTTAGTTTTCTTTTGTTTTATTTGCTGCAATAAATGGTTGGACCCCAACAAATTTCTTTTGGAGAAGATGCCTTGCTTTTCATTTGCCAAGAACACTCCGTTTTTCACTCTTATCGTTCAACGAGTGTTCTCTTTTTCTAGAACTGCGTTTAGCTTTCGTTTTTCACCTTGATTTTTGTTCAGATATTGTTTTATATTTGCATCAAGGTGTATTTTGACCTCTGGTCCATATTGATATTCATCACAAGAGTTGTTTCAAAAAGGTTCAAATGGTGTTGGAAAAGAGAAAAAGTTTCATGCAAAAAGTGGTACAAAAAGGAGCTTGTTTAGACTGCGGCTTAGACTTTTGCGTGTCGTGCTTGATGTCTTTTTGATAGTATGCTTAGTGGTTTTGCTGTAGCATGACTTGTCTTAAATGACTGAGATTGCTTAATGAGCCTTTGAAAAAAATCATGCGTTGTCTTTATTATTAGGAAGCATTAATTTGGTTTTCTCCTTGATGCTTTATTTGGGTTGACTTGACGCATGCTTACAACATGTTTGACTCATAAAAAGTCGCCATAAGCCTCTATGATCATTTAGTTTTTGACTTTTGATGCCATCTTATGCTTCTCTTAATGATGTTTTGTCGCTATGCATGATTATGGCCGTTATTGCTCTCTTAGTTGGTCGCTCCCAGTCTTTTGCTTGCCCTCATTTTCTACTGAGTATGAGCTCTACTCGTGCATCCAACTCCCAAAAACCAAGTTATTCCAATGTGTCCACCATACATACCTATTAGCAATTTGCTATTCCAAAGTACATTTGACGTGCTTTTATCTATCCTTCAAATTAAACTCTTTTGGTGTTATGCGAAAATTGGTCAGTAAAGCTCTCACGAACCTGATGGCACACTTTACTTTTCTCGTTCTTAAAATTTTGACATTGTGGCTCTCTTATGTTGAGTTGTTATGCTTGCAAGTTGTAAGTTGGAAATTAGCCCAGCCATGCCGTCATGGGGCAAGCTTTCAATATTGCACTTCTTATTTGAGTTGATATCGTGATCTTTTGTTTATGGATACTCGCGATGTGAAATAAGTTGGGAATCTTGCGAGATCATGGAGTTTGTATACGTGTTAGATAAACGCCTGGGCCGCTAATCTATGCCATGCATAATTCATGGTGGAAATTTACAGCATGCCCATAGTGAATATTCGACGACGCATCTCAAAATAAAAAGCTATACCAATGGTAAATAAAAGAGATGCCGAGGTGTTCATTGTCTGTTTGTCCTATCATTTTGATGTGGGCTTGTTCCATGTCATCGGGCACGGAGGTACCCTATTGGCGGTTCTCGATGATACGTGTATAATTACAATGACAAGAGCTTGCTTGGGACTCTAAGTCGAGTAGCATGAGGTTGGGTATTCGTACTTCACGGGACACGAGGTTTTCAACTTATGATTTGTCAAGCATATGCTTCATAATTGTACTCACATTAACTTTAACCATTGAAGATGCCTATGATGGGGGCAATGAGAGCTCAAAGATAGTAAGTACCATAATTTTTGAAGGTTTATAAAACTTGCAATCACTGCTTCCCTCTGCGAAGGGCCTTTCTTTTACTTTTATGTTGAGTCTCCACCTTCTATCTTTATGCACCATCTAAGAGAGCATAGTTGTCATTCTGAGTTTAATGTGCATAGTCCCAAAGTTTATCATTGATTGATTCATGATTATGGTTTCACTTGTTCTTAAATTATTTGTATCTAGTCGCCCTCTTAAACTTGAAGGTGTCCTATGCATTTATGTTTTGCTCTTCCATGGAGGACAAGCTGAAAACCATTTGCTATGTTTTTCCATATGATTTGAACACACGTTTGACTTTCATTGTTTCATTTTTCATGATCTTTTGTTTGTGTTTCTTTTCATGTTATAACATGGTTGCTAAGTTTCTTCTATCAAGATTATGTCTTTCATGCCCATGTTTTAAGTTCTTTTGATCCCAGCACTCAATGCTTTACATAGATGACCAAGATTGTGTTGGTGCATGTCACCCTAAAAATTATTCTTTGTTATCACTTACCTACTCGAGGACGAGCAGGAGTTAAGCTTGGGGATGCTTGATACATCTCAAACGTATCTATAATTTTTGATGCTCCATGCTTGTTCTTACACCATTTGCTTAGTGTTTTGTTACACTTTGTGGCGTTTTTATGCATTTTCTGGAACTAACCTATTAACAAGATGCCACAGTGCCAGTTCCCTGTTTTCTGCTGTTTTTGTGTTTCAGAAAAGTTACACAGGAAATATTCTCAGAATTGGACGAAACAAAAGCCGAACCTCCTAATATTTACAGAAGCTTCCAGAAGTTCGAAGAGGAGATGGAGGGGGGCCACGGGCCAGCCAAACCATAGGGCGGCACGGCCAGCCCCTAGCCCGCGCCCCCTATGGGTGAGGCCACCCTGGTCCACCTCTGATGCTGCCCCTTCACCTATAAAGACCCCCCAACGGGAAAAACCTAAACACCCGATCATTTTCCCGCCGTCGTTGACCCGAGATCGGGAGGGTCCAGAAGCTCTTCCCGGCACCCTGCCGGAGAGGGGAATCGCCACCGGAGGTCTTCTTCATTGCCATGTTTGCCTTCGGCGTGATGAGTGAGTAGTCTACCTTGGACTATGGGTCCATAGCAGTAGCTAGATGGCTGTCTTCTCCATCATGTGCTTTATGTTTAGATCTCATGAGCTGCCTTACATGATCGAGATCATCTTTATGTAATTCTACATGTTGTGTTTGTTGGGATCCAATGAATATTGGTGTTATGTTAAGTTGATGTGCTGAATATTATCTTATGTTATCTCTATGTTGTTTACGATCTTGCATGCTCTCCGTTGTTAGTAGCTATCTTGGCCAAGTAGATACTAGTGACTCCAAGAGGGGGTATTTATGCTCGATAGTTGGGTTCATGCCTCTATTTAATCTGGGGGAGTGACAAAAACCTCTAATGTTGTAGATGTGCTGTTGCCACTAGGGAGAAAACAACAATCTTGTGTCCAAGGACATTTGCTTTGTTTACATTACACACTTTGCTTAATGCAGTTATCTGTTGTTCACAACTTAATACTCAAGATGTCCTCGAATGATTCCCCGCGAGTGGATTATTAGTCATAGATGCAGTGATGCGTGGTTGATGACCAGCCCGTTGGGAACCCCAAGAGGAAGGTGTGATGAATATAGCAGCAAGATTTTCCCTCAGTTAAGAAACCAAGATTTATCGTTCAGGAGAGGAGAGACAAACGACTGAAGGTGATGCTTGCAAGCTTCGCGACAGCTTGATACGTCTCAAACGTATCTATAATTTTTGATGCTCCATGCTTGTTTTTGCACCATTTGCCTTGTGTTTCGTTACACTTCATGGCATTTTTTATGCGATTTCCAGAACTAACCTATTGACAAGATGCCACAGTGCCAGTTCCCTATTTTCTGCTGCTTTTGTGTTTTAGAAAATCTACACAGGAAATATTCTTGGAATTGGACGAAACAAAAGCCAGAAGTCTTATTTTTCTTGGAAGCTTCCCGAAGACCGAAAGAGAGCCGGAGGGGGGCCAGAGGCCGCCCTCACACATAGGTGGCGCGGCCCAGGCCCTGGCCGTGCCACCCTGGTGTGAGGAGCCCCTGGCTGCCCCCTGACGACGCCCCTTCGCCTATATAAAGCCTTGGGACGGAAAACCCTAAGGGAGTCGGCAATTTTCCAGAAGCAGTTCCGCAGCTCCGCCGCCGCCGTCGACGAATTTCGGGGGACAGAAGTCTCTGTTCCGGTACCCTGCCGGGACGGGGAAGTGCCCCCGGAGCCATCTCCATTGGTCTCCATCGCCGTCTCCGCCGTCTCCATCGACCTCACTGCTATCTCCATCAACCTTGCTGTCTCCTATGATGAGGAGGGAGTAGTTCTCCCCCGGGGCTGAGGGCTCTACCGGTAGCTATGTGGTTCACCTCTCTCTCCCATGATGTGATCTTTATGTGATCGTGAGCTTTGTATCATGTTGAACAAGTAGATGTTATTATTCAGATATTATGTGTACTCTAGTGATGTTATTAAAGTAATCTATTCCTCCTGCCATGGTGTAACGGTGACAGTGCGTGCATCATGGTGGTACTTGGTTAGGCTACGATTGTGATCTTTTATGGATTATGAGAATAATTATCACTATGATAGTATTGAAGTGATCTATTCCTCCTTTCATGGTGTAATGTTGACAGTGTGTGCACCGTGTTAGTACTTGGTCTAAGTTGCAATAATATCTATATTGAGTTGTGATTTGATTTGGATATCTCTATGAGCGGTGTTTGTCAAGTACTTAATGAACTTTAAGGGGTGCTTCTGTAGCCACTACGCAATGATTACTGTTATTCAATAGGAGAGTAATTCAGAGTACCATAGTGAAGAGAAGTTATTTATTTGTTCAATTATGTTATATTTGTTGGGAGTGTGTCCACTAGTGAAAGTATGATCCCTAGGCCTTGTTTCCAAGCATTGCACACCGTTTACTTACTGTTTTGTTACATGTTTGCTCGCAGCGATACTTATTTCATATCACAGTTACTACCTATAATCATCACTACCGCTTGTATTTCACTATCTCTTCGCTGAACTAGTGCACCTATACATCTGACAAGTGTATTGGGTGTGTTGGGGACACAAGAGACTTTCTGTATCGTAATTGCAGGGTTGCTTGTGAGGGATAGCTTTGACCTCTTCCTCCCTGAGTTCGATAAACCTTGGGTGATCCACTTAAGGGAAACTTGCTGCACTTGGAGGCCCAACACTGTCTACAAGAACAGACGCGTGCGTAGACATCACAGCTTCGGAGAATTTATATATGGCGCTGATACGTCTCCAACGTATCTATAATTTTTGATGCTCCATGCTTGTTTTTACACCATTTGCCTACTATTTCGTTACACTTCGTGGCACTTTTATGCATTTTCCGGAACTAACCTATTAACAAGTCGCCACAGTGCCAGTTCCCTATTTTCTGCTATTTTTGTGTTTCAGAAGTGATACAAAGGAAATATTTTCGGAATTGGACGAAACAAGTTCCTGAAGTCTTATTTTTCTCGGAAGCTTCCAGAGATCCGAAGAGGAGACGGAGTGGGGCCACGAGGTGGCCACACACCAGGGCGGCGCGGCCTAGGCTCTGGCCGCGCCCCCTACGTGTGAGACCGCCTCGGTCCACTCCTGACGATGCCCCTTCGCCTATAAAGAACACCCGACGAAAAAAACCTAAGTACCCAATCAATTTTCCAGAACACATCGCGATCCGCCGCCGCCGTTGACCCGAAGATCGGGAGGGTCCAGAAGCTCTTCCCGACACCCTGCCGAAGAGGGGAATCGCCACCGGAGGTCTTCTTCATCGCCATGCTTGCCTCCGGAGCGATGAGTGAGTAGTCTACCCTGGACTATGGGTCCATAGCAGTAGCTAGATGGTTGTCTCCTCCACCATGTGCTTCATGTTTAGATCTCATGAGCTGCCCTACATGATTGAGATCACCGTTATGTAATTCTACATGTTTGGTTTGTTGGGATCCGATGAATATTGGTGTTATGATTGAGTTGCTATACTGAAATATATCTTTTGTTATCTCTATGTTGTTTATGATCTTGCATGCTCTCCGTTGTTAGTAGCTATCTTGGCCGAATAGTTGCTAGTGACTCCAAGAGGGGGTATTTATGCTCGATAGTGGGTTCATGCCTCTATTTAATCTGGGGGAGTGACAGAAACCTCTAAGGTTGTAGATGTGCTGTTGCTACTAGGGAGAAAACAACATTCATATGCTCAAGGGCATATGATTTGTTTACATTACACACTTTGCTTAATGCAATTATCTGTTGTTCGCAACTTAATACTTGTGGAGTTCTCGGATTGATTCGCCACAAGTGGATTATTAGTCATAGATGCAGTTGGATGGCGGTCTATGTATTTTGTTGTAATGCCCAGAGTAAATCGCATAGTGATCTTCTTGACATATCACGTTATCTTTATTCTATCAATTGCCCAACTGTAATTTGTTTACCCAGCATGTGCTATTTATCTTATGGAGAGACACCACTAGTGAACTGTGGACCCCGGTCCTATTTCCATCATATTGCTATCACCTGTTTACTTTACTCGCATACTTCTACTGTTTTCCACTCGATACGCTCATAACCTTTGTTTCAAGCAAACATGTGAGATTGACAACCTCATCGCAAGTTGGGAACAAAGTACTTGGTTGTGTGTGTGCAGGTTCCACGTTGCAACTAGCAAAGCAAAGCTTGGACGAGGCGCCATATATAAATTGTCCGAAGCTGTCGCTAATCCAGTCTGCATCACCTTGAGTCGTATTGTCTGCTCTTCTCCTGATCGACATACCTTGGTTTCTTAACTGAGGGAAAACTTGCTGCTATCTTCATCAAACCTTCTCTTGGGGTTTCCAACTGGCCGGTTATTTACTTCATCAACCCGGTAGCATCAGGCGCCTCGTCCAAGCTTTGCTTTGCTGGCAGCAACGTGGAACCTGCACACAACACAACCAAATACTTTGTTCCCAACTTGCGATGAGGTTGTCAATCTCACCAGTTTGCTTGAAACAAAGGGTATGAGCGTATCGAGTGGAAAGCAGTGAAAGTATGCGAGTAAAGTAAACAGTGCGAGTAAAGTAAACAGGTGATAGCAATATGATGGAAATAGGACCGGGGTCCACAGTTCACTAGTGGTGTCTCTCCATAAGATAATAACACATGTTGGGTAAACAAATTACAGTTGGGCAATTGATAGAATAAAGATAAACGTGATATGTCAAGAAGATCACTATGCGATTTACTCTGGGCATTACAACAAAATACATAGACCGCCATCCAACTGCATCTATGACTAATAATCCACTCACGGGGATATCATCCGAACACCCCATGAGTATTAAGTTGCGAACAACAGATAATTGCATTAAGCAAAGTGTGTAATGTAAACAAAGCATATGCCCTTGAGCATATGAATGTTATTTTATCCCTAGTAGCAATAGCACATCTACAACCTTAGAGGTTTCTGTCACTCCCCCAGGTTAAATAGAGGCATGAACCCACTATCGAGCATAAATACCACCTCTTGGAGTCACTAGCAACTACTCGGCCAAGATAGCTACTAACAACGGAGAGCATGCAAGATCATAAACAACATAGAGATAACATAAGATATATTTCAGTATAGCAACTCAATCATAACACCAATATTCATCGGATCCCAACAAACCAAACATGTAGAATTACATAACGGTGATCTCAATCATGTAGGGCAGCTCATGAGATCTAAACATGAAGCACATGGTGGAGGAGACAACCATCTAGCTACTGCTATGGACCCATAGTCCAAGGTAGACTACTCACTCATCGCTCCGGAGGCAAGCATGGCGATGAAGAAGACCTCCGGTGGCGATTCCCCTCTCCAGCAGGGTGCCGAGAAGAGCTTCTGGACCCTCCCGATCTTCGGGTCGACGGCGGCGGCGGATCGCGATGTGTTCGAGAAAATTGATCAGGGTACTTAGGTTTTTTCCGTCGGGGGGTCTTTATAGGCGAAGGGGCATCGTCAGAAGTGGACCCAGGCATCCTCACACATAGGGGGCGCGGCCAGGGGCTGGGCCGCGCCGCCCTGGTGTGTGGGGCCCTCGTGGCCCCCCTCCAACTCCTCTTCGGATCTCTGGAAGCTTACGGGAAAAACAAGACTTCAGGAACTTGTTTCGTCCAATTCCGAGAATATTTCCTGTGTAGCACTTCTGAAACACAAAAACAGCAGAAAACAGGGAACTGGCACTATGGCGACTTGTTAGTAGGTTAGTTCCGGAAAATGCATAAAAGTGCCACGAAGTGTAACGAAACAGTAGGCAAATGGTGTAAAAACAAGCATGGAGCATCAAAAATTATAGATATGTTGGAGATGTATCAAGCATCCCCAAGCTTAACTCCTGCTCGTCCTCGAGTAGGTAAGTGATAACAAAAGAATAATTTTTGAGGTGACATGCACCTACACAATCTTGATCATATATGTAAGCATTTGTGAGCTGGGATCATAAGAACTTAAAACATGGGCATGATAGATATAATCTTGACAATAAGAACTTAGCAACCATGTTATAACATGTAAATGAACACAAACAAAAGATCATGAAAATGAAACAATGAAAGTCAAACATGTGTTCAAATCATAAGGAAAAACATACAAATGGTTTTCAGCTTGTCCTTCATGGAGAGCAAAACATAAATGCATAGGACACCTTCAAGTTTAAGAGGGCGACTAGATACAAATAACTTAAGAACAAGTGAAACCAACAATATGAATCAATCAATGAAAACTTTGGGACAATGCACATTATATTAAGAATGACAACTTTGCTCTCTTAATGGTGCATAAAGATAGAAGGTGGTGACTCAACATAAATGTAAAAGAAAGGCCCTTCGCGGAGGGAAGTAGTGATTGCAAGTTTTATAACCTTCAAAAATTATGGTACTTACCGGCTTTGAGCTCTCATTGCCCCCATCATAAGCATCTTGAATGGTTAAAGTTAATGCAAGAACAATTATGATGCATATGTTGACAAATCATAAGTTGAAAACCTCGTGTCCCGTGAATACGAGTACCCAAACCTCATGCTACTCAACTTAGAGTCCCAAGCAAGGCTCTTGTCATTGTAAGTATATATGTATCATCGAGAACCACCAACGGGGTACCTCCGTGCCCGATGACATGGAACAAGCCCACATCAAAATGACAGGACAAGCAGACAATGAACACCTCGACATCTCTTTTATTTACCATTTGTATAGCTTTTTATTTTGAGATGCGTCGTCGAATGTCCACCATGGGTATGCTGCAAATTTCCACCATGAATTATGCATGGCTTAGATTGGCGGCCCAGGCGTTTCCCTAACACATATACAAACTCCATGATTCTCGCAAGATTCCCAATTCATTTCACACCGCGGGCATCCATAAACAAAAGATCACGATATAAACTCAAGTAAGAAGTGCAATGTTGAAAGCTTGCCCCATGACAGCATGGCTGGGCTAGTCTCCAACTTACAACTTGCAAGCATAACAACTCAACATAAGAGACCACAATGTCAAATTTTTAAGAATAGGAAAAAGTAAAGTGTGCCTTCCGGTTCGTGAGAGCTTTACTGACCAATTTTCGCATAACACTGGTAAGAGTTTCATTTGAAGAGAAAATAAAAGCAAGTCAAATTTACTTGGAATAGCAAATTGCTAATAGGTATGTATGGTGGACACTTTGGAAAACTTTGGTTTTTAGGAGTTGGATGCACGAGTAGAGCTCATACTCAGTACAAGGCGAGGGCTAGCAAAAGACTGGGAGCGACCAACTAAGAGAGCAATAATGGCCATAATCATGCAAAGCGACAAAGCAACATTAAAAGAAGCATAAGATGGCATCAAAAGTCAAAAACTAAATGATCATAGAGGCTATTGGCGACTTTGTAAGAGTCTAACATGTGTGAGCATGCACCAAGTCAACCCAAATAAAGCATCAAGGAGAAAACCAAAATAATGCTTCCATACAATAATTAAAACAACGCATGATTTTTTTCAAAGGCTCATTAAGCAATCTCAGTTATTTGAGACAAGTCATGCTAAAGCAAAACCACTAAGCATACTATCAAAAAGATATCAAGAATGACATGAAAAAGCCTAAGCCGCAGTCTACACAAGCTCCTTCTTGTACCACTTTTTTGCATAAAGCTTTTTCTCTTTTCCAACACCATTTGAAATTTTTATAAACACCTCTTTTGATGAAAACCAATAAAGATCAGAGGCAAAAATACACCTTGATGAAAAGATATGACAAGTTCTGAACACAAATCAAGGCGAAAACAAAAACCAAAAGCAGTAGGAGAAAAAGAAGGACACTCGGTTTTTGATAAGAGTGAAAACTAGAGCGTTCTTGGCAAATGAAAAGCAAGGCAACTTCTCCAACAGAAATTTGTTGGGGTCCAACCATTTATTACAGCAAACAAAACTAAAATAACTAAGAAAACTAAAACAACTGACGCTCCAAGAAAAACACATAGTGCATGAAGCAATAAAAATATAGTGTTTTGAAAGGTGACCTGATTTTTGCCGATGAAGAAGGGGTGCCTCGGGGGCATCCCCAAGCATTGACACTTGTACTTCTTGGATATTTCTTGGGGTGATGCATGGGCATCCCCAAGCTTGAGCTTTTGTCCATTCTTCAACTCATCTCATCATTCTCCAATCCCTACACTTGAAAACTTCCTTCATACAAAACTAAACACAAATCTATTAGCAACATTAGTGTAGCATAACATATAATCGACCTCTTTTTTGCTTCAGGTTTCAACCCAAAACCACCACATATATAACATATACTACTGTATCAACTTCCCCAAAAGTTCCGTGATCAAAAGAACTCAAAAGAAAGCGATAAAGCGGCAAACACAAATATTGGCAGAAATCTGTCAAAACAGAACAGCTGACAAAGGACGAATTTTTAAGGGGTTTTTTGTTGCTCAAATCAAAAAGTGGTAAACTAATGAAAGTTTGGATATAACCTGGGGCATATGCACAAGAAATCTCAAGTCCAAAAGATATACATAGAATTTATACGAATTTTTACGGTGCAGCACCAAAAACAGTTTCAGGACAGCAACATCCCCAAATCTTACCTCACTCAAATTAGAGGCTTCTCTTGGCACAACAATGAAATAAAAGGATAAGGAGAGGTCATTACAGTAGTAATAACTTCCAAGACTCAAATGAAAGAAAAATACTGAAAATAAAAACATTGGGTTATCTCCCAAGAGTGCTTTTCTTTAACGCCTTTGAGCTAGGCGCAGAAAATTGCGAATCAAGTAACATCAAGTGATGAAGCATCAAGCTCATAATTTGCTCTAAGAATAGAGTCAAAAAGTTATTTCTTCCTTTTCCTACGGAATTGTTCCATACTTTTCTTGAGTGGAAATTGATATTTGATGGTGCCTTCTCTCATATCAATGATGGCACCTACAGTTCGAAGAAAGGGTCTTCCCAAAATAATAGGACATGAAGCATGGCATTCAACGTCCATAACGAGAAAATCAACGGGAACAAGGTTATTATTAACCACAATAAGAACATCATTAATCCTTCCCAAAGGTTTCTTCTTAGCAACATCAGCAATAGGAACATCATAATAACATTTTTCAAGAGGTGGTAAATCAAGCATGTCATAAATCTTTCTAGGCATGATAGAAATACTAGCACATAAATCACATAAAGCATGGCAATCAAAACCATTAACATGCATATCAATGATGGGTTCCCAACCATCTTCTAACTTCTTGGGAACAGAAGCTTTTTGCTTCAACTTTTCATCCCTAATTTTCATGAGAGCATTGGTAATATGCTTAGTAAAAGCAATATTTAAGGAACTAGCATTGGGAGTCAAAGCAAGCTTTTGCAAGAACAAAATAACTTCAGATATATTGCAGCTATCAACATCAAAATCATTAAAAGATGTAGAGCTATCATCTCCTACACTCCGAAAAATTTCAGCACTCTTTTGAGAAAAAGTTTTGGCAGTTTTAGGCTTTTTAACACAAGGAGTGGGAGTTTTCTCTACACCAATCAAAGTAAGAGGATTGCTAGCATTAGGAACAACATCATCAGAGGTAGTAATAGTACAAACTTTCATATTCCTAGCAATCTCATCCTCTCTTTCCCATCTAGCATGCAATTCTGCTAACAATCTAATATTTTCATCAATTCCAACTTGAATAGCATTAGCAGTAGCAAAAACATTGTTCTCTTTCACATCTTTAGGCAACACTTTTAATTTCAGAAGTTCAACATCATGAGCAAGGCTATCAACTTTAGAAGCAAGAATATCAATTTTGCCTAACTTTTCCTCAACTTCTTTATGCATACTAATGTGATTAAAGAACTCCTCAATGTTATCTTTCCCAATAATTGAACCACTACCTACTGAGAGGTCCTCCAAAACATACTTAGGGAACAACATAATGGACTAAAGTAAAGAAATAACAACTACCAAGGATTCTATTTTTTTTTGGGTTTTTGATATAAAACAATGCAGGTAAAATAAATAAAGTAAAGCAAAACAATAACAAAGTAAAGGATGTGCGTGCGAAAAACTCCCCTCACAAAAGTCTTCTACTTCCTCCCCGGCAACGGCGCCAGAAAATAAGCTGGTGCCTAGTTGACGAGGGAGCTTCTTCTTCTTCTTCTTCAATCCCCAGCAATGGCGCCAGAAAATATGCTTGATGCGTGGTTGATGACCAGCCCGTTGGGAACCCCAAGAGGAAGGTGTGATGAATATAGCAGCAAGATTTTCCCTCAGTTAAGAAACCAAGGTTTATCGTTCAGGAGAGGAGAGACAAACGACTGAAGGTGATGCTTGCAAGCTTCGCGACAGCTTCGGACAATTTATATATGGCGCCTCGTCCAAGCTTTGCTTTGCTAGCAGCAACGTGGAACCTGCACACAACACAACCAAATACTTTATTCCCAACTTGCGATGAGGTTGTCAATCTCACCGGTTTGCTTGAAACAAAGGGTATGAGCGTATCGAGTGGAAAGCAGTAAAAGTATGCGAGTAAAGTAAACAGTGCGAGTAAAGTAAACAGGTGATAGCAATATGATGGAAATAGGACCGGGGTCCACAGTTCACTAGTGGTGTCTCTCCATAAGATAATAACACATGTTGGGTGATACGTCTCCAACGTATCTATAATTTTTGATGCTCCATGCTTGTTTTTACACCATTTGCCTATTGTTTCGTTACACTTCGTGGCACTTTTATGCATTTTCCGGAACTAACCTATTAACGAGTTGCCACAGTGCCAGTTTCCTGTTTTCTGCTGTTTTGGTGTTTCAGAAGTGATACACAGGAAATATTCTCGGAATTGGACGAAACAAGTTCCTGAAGTCTTATTTTACCCGGAAGCTTCCAGAGATCCGAAGGAGAGTAGGAGGGGGGCCACCAGGGCCCCACACGCAGGAGTGGCGCGGCCAGGCCCCTGGCCGCGCGGGCCCCGCGTGAGGGCGCCTGGCTCCTCCTCTGACATCGCCCCTTCGCCTATAAAGACCCCCCGACGGAAAAAACCTAAGGACCCGATCAGATTTCCAGAACACATCGCGATCCGCCGCCGCCGTCGACCCGAAGATCGGGAGGGTTCAGAAGCTCTTCCCGGCACCCTGCCAGAGAGGGGAATCGCCACCGGAGGTCTTCTTCATCGCCATGCTTGCCTCTGGAGCGATGAGTGAGTAGTCTACCTTGGACTATGGGTCCATAGCAGTAGCTAGATGGTTGTCTTCTCCACCATGTGCTTCATGTTTAGATCTCATGAGCTGCCCTACATGATTGAGATCACCGTTATGTAATTCTACATGTTTGGTTTGTTGGGATCCGATGAATATTGGTGTTTATGATTGAGTTGCTGTACTGAATATTATCTTTTGTTATCTCTATGTTGTTTATGATCTTGCATGCTCTCCGTTGTTAGTAGCTATCTTGGCCGAGTAGTTGCTAGTGACTCCAAGAGGGGGTATTTATGCTCGATAGTGGGTTCATGCCTCTATTTAACCTGGGGGAGTGACAGAAACCTCTAAGGTTGTAGATGTGCTGTTGCTACTAGGGAGAAAATAACATTCATATGCTCAAGGGCATATGCTTTGTTTACATTACACACTTTGCTTAATGCAATTATCTGTTGTTCGCAACTTAATACTTGTGGAGTTCTCGGATTGATTCACCACAAGTGGATTATTAGTCATAGATGCAGTTGGATGGCGGTCTATGTATTTTGTTGTAATGCCCAGAGTAAATCTCATAGTGATCTTCTTGACATATCACGTTTATCTTTATTCTATCAATTGCCCAACTGTAATATGTTTACCCAGCATGTGTTATTTATCTTATGGAGAGACACCACTAGTGAACTGTGGATCCCGGTCCTATTTCCATCATATTGCTATCACCTGTTTACTTTACTCGTACTGTTTACTTTACTCGCATACTATATTGTTTTCCACTCGATACGCTCATAACCTTTGTTTCAAGCAAACCGGTGAGATTGACAACCTCATCGCAAGTTGGGAACAAAGTACTTGGTTGTGTGTGTGCAGGTTCCGCATCACTTTCAGTCGTTTGTCTCTCCTCTCCTGATCGATATTAAACCTTGGTTTCTTAACTGAGGGAAGACTAGCTGGTATATTCATCATACCTTCCTCTTGGGGTTCCCAACGGGCTGGTTATCCACCACGCACAAGGATAGTCTGCTTCCACGTCAACTTGGACGTAGCAGCTAATTTTCTGGCGCCGTTGCCGGGGAGGAAGAGAAGACTTCTGCGAGGGGAGTTTTCGCACGCACATCCTTTACTTTGTTTTATTGTTTTGCTTTACTTTATTGATTTTACCTGCATTGCTTTTTATCAAAAACCCAAAAAAATTAGAATCCTTGGTAGTTGTTTTTACTTGTTTACTTTCATTTTGCTGAAATGGCCAATCCTGAAATCACCAAGTTGTGTGACTTTACTAGCACGAACAATAGTGATTTTATCTGCACTCCTATTAAGCCACCTGTTCCTGCTGCAAACTTTTATGAGATTAAGCCTGCTTTATTGAACCTTGTTATGAAAGAGCAATTTTTTGGTGCTAGTACTGAAGATGCTGCAGCTCATCTCAACAATTTTGTTGAGCTATGTGAGATGCAGAAATATAAGGATGTTGATAGTGATATTATTAAGCTCAAGTTGTTTCCTTTTTCTTTGAGAGGAAAAGCTAAAGATTGGTTGCTGTCTTTGACAAAGAATAGTATTGACTCATGGGCTAAGTGTAAGGATGCTTTTATTGGTAGATACTATCCTCCTACTAAGATTATATCTCTGCGTAGCAATATTATGAAGTTTACTCAGTTTGATAATGAACATGTTGCTCAAGCTTGGGAAAGAATGAAATCTATGATAAAGAATTGCCCCACTCATGGACTGACTACTTGGATGATTATCCAAACTTTTTATGCAGGACTGGATTTTTCTTCAAGGAACCTACTTGATTCAGCTGCTGGAGGCACTTTTATGTCCCTTACCTTGGGCGCCGCATCGAAGCTACTTGACAACATGATGGTAAATTATTCCGAATGGCACACCGAGAGAGCTCCACAAGGTAAGAAGGTAAATTCTGTTGAGGAAACCTCTTCCTTAAGTGATAAGATTGATACCATTATGGCTATACTTGCTAATGATAGGACTCATGTTGATCCTAATAATGTTCCTTTGGCCTCTTTGGTTGCTCAAGAAGAGCATGTTTATGTGAATTTCATTAGAAACAATAATTTTAACAACAATGCTTATAGGAACAATTTTGCTAGTAACAATTATAGGCCGTTTCCTTCTAATGGTGATAATAGCTATCTTGGTAGACCTAAAATGCCTAGTGGAGAAAGAATTTTTGAACTTGAAAAGGCTACCAAGAATTTTATGCAGATGCAATATGAGCAGAACAGGGCTTTCACCAAGACTATGGAGGAGCAATCAGCTCTGTTGAGGACTATTAGTCATCAACTTGAAAATTTAAACAAGGCTATTCCTGAATTGCAAGCTAAGGTTTCCAAAGCTGAAACCGATATTTCTTTATTGTCTAATGTGCAATCTTCTTTGGTTAACAGAATGTCCGCTAAGCCTGATCCTTTTGCTACCGCTAAAGCTATTCAAGTTGGAATTGATGAAAATATTAGATTGTTAGCGGAATTGCATGCCAGGTGGGAAAGAGAAGATGAGATGGCTAGAGAGATGAAGGTATGTACCATTACTACCTCTAATGATGTTGCTCCTAATGCTAGCAATCCTCTTACTTTGATTGGTGTAGAGAAAACTCCCACTCCTTGTGTTAAAAAGCCTAAAACTGCCAAAACTTTTTCTCAAAAGAGTGCTGAAATTTTTCGGAGTGTAGGAGATGATAGCTCTATTTCTTTTAATGATTTTGATGTTGATGGCTGCAATATATCTGAAGTTATTTTGTTCTTTCAAAAGCTTGCTTTGACTCCCAATGCTAGTTCTTTAAATATTGCTTTTACTAAGCATATTACCAATGCTCTCATAAAAATTAGGGATGAAAAGTTGAAGCAAAAAGCCTCTGTTCCCAAGAAGTTAGAAGATGGTTGGGAACCCATCATTGATATGCATGTTAATGGTTATGATTGCCATGCTTTATGTGATCTAGGTGCTAGTATTTCTATCATGCCTAGAAAGATTTATGACATGCTTGATTTACCACCGCTTGAAAAGAGTTATTTTGATGTTCCTATTGCTGATGTTGCTAAGAAGAAACCTTTGGGAAAAATGTAACACCCGAATTTCCAGAAATTCAAAGTGCCCGTTATGTATTCCACCACAATCCCAGAATCATTGTTGTGATACACATAACGTAGTTGGTAACCAGTTCCATAGACATTACAATACGAATAGTTCAAATACAAATGGTCATAGTGACCAAGTTCATATTACAACACCATATAGCAGCGGAAATAACGTCTTCGGGTCCATGCCTTCACCCTACAGGCAATGGCGACTCAGGAGATGATCTTAGTTCTGGTACTCATCTTCATAACCTTCCTCCGGATATTCTTCCCCATAGTCTGGCCAAGTTGATAGCCAGGGACACAGCCATGAGTACATTGGATGCACTCGCAAACCATCTTATAAACAAAATGATGAAGTAGATATGCAAGGTTGATATGGTGGACTAAGCACTAAGTTATTTGCAAAAGCTAGTTTAGAGAAGAGGATTTAATTCGCTAAGTTCAATCTAAAGAGGAACTTCAAGTGTTGGTCAACATCAAGGTCAAGTCAAGTCATTCACTAAGTTCATCATAAGTTGTTAATATTCTTGACAAAAGTCAAGTACAGCTTGCCAACTGTCCATGACCGCGGACGCGGCTATTCGAATAGTTTTGAAACCTCTGCAGAGGGGTACACTTTACCCACAAGATTCGATACATCTGCCGGGAGAAATCCACGGATCGTCATACACAAAGTATGCGAGGTTCAGATAATCAAACAAACTCTTTCACTTGTCTACTCTAGTATAGGATCCTTCCCTAAGAGTCCATTTTGGCACTCATAGTTTTGCCCGCTGCAGAGTGCTGCATGAATGGAAATTTCCACTCGGTTCGAAAGTGCCCGCGCACGGTGCACTTCTATAAAGGATGATACAAGGCCTCCCATACTAGAATAAACAAACTACGGATTAAGCCCCTTCCCATTTAGGGGTAATGTGGTCGTACGGTAATGGTTGGCTCACATAGTACATCACTTATTATCATTTAGCAAATACATTCCACAGTCTTTAGTCAAGATTATTTTCCTTCATAAATCCATCCTGTAGGAGGAATCTTCAATTCAAGTTTCAAGTTCATGTCACCAATTTCAAATAGGGTTCCCCTTATAGATGGCCTCAATTTTATTAGCGACTAAGCAACTATATTGAGTGATGTTTAAAACTACGGGGAAACTTGGATAAACTCAGCTTGGTGCTCTTGTTAAGCAAGATATCACTACACAACTACCATTCTACACTAGCAATTCAATCATGCAATTTATTTAAAACAAGTAGAATGCAATAGTAAAACTAGGCATTGGGAGTATGATTCAAAAGATGGCTTGCCTTGGTTGGCAAAGTGTCCGGGGTAGTCTTCTTCTTCTTGATAATATTCTCCCTCGGGCTCGTCTCCGGTAACACTAGCGTCTAACAACGATACACAAAAATACACACAATCACCAAACAAGTACAAACAACGCTTCAAGCATGCACACGTGTTTTCAAATAGAGGTAAAAACATATAACACTAATTGAGGTGGGTTTTCATTCATTTCCATTATTTGGAAATAGGTGTGCAAGTGCGAGTTTCTAATCACTACCAATTAGTGTTAACTTTCCAAATACTTTCTACAAGTCCACATGAACTAGGATTAATACCTACAGATAGGTACTTGGAAAGGTGGTTTAACGATATGAGTTCCACAAAATTTCGATTATAAGTTTGAGTTTAATAAAATCCTATATGGCAAATGCTTACTTAAACATATAGGTAAATAGCATTTCATTTAAAAGGTTCAAAAATGGGATCTAATGCTATAGGCAGATGGGTATCACTAATTGTGAATTTCTAAAGTTGGATTTAAATTTTTAGGAATTTTATTTGAATTGATATGGATTTTCTAAGGTGGAAAAGCTCCTATTTTGTTATTTTTACTGCAACCACTAAGCAAATCTAATTGTGTTGAAACCACTTTTATTGGATAGCTTATGTTCTAAGGTTTCCAGAACATTTTCATTTGCTAAATTTGAGTCGGTAGAACTCCGGGAAAATTAAATCTAAGCAAGCATCTGAAACTATTTCGAAAATTCGCAAATTCTAAATAACTCCCCTTTCTTTTTTTTAACCTGGGCCGGACACACCAGCTAAACCGGGCCAGCCCACACTACTACCCGCGGGTGAGAGAGGCAGCGATGGAAAAAAAGGGCAAAACGGGCTGACAAAGGGGGCCCGCCTGCCAGAACTTAACCGAACCGGTACGTACGTGGTCATCTTCCTCGAGACAGAGGGCGGCTCACCGGCGGTACTGGGGAAGAGGGCGGTGCTGGGGGGGGGGGGCGGCGTAGAGGAAGGAGAGGGCGGCGATGATGTAGCAGAAAAGGTCGCGGAGGCTCTTCTCGTCCACCTCCCACAGTCCGTTCCTCGAACGGCGGCCAGACGCGGTGGCGCCGCCCGCGCTCCGAACCTCGCCGGCGTCGATGGCTACGGCCACCGAGAGAGAGCTGGAGAGGGAAATGATGTCCGGGAGGGTGCTGGGGATTGTGTGAGCTCAAAGGTGTGCTCGGAGGGCCGTTTTATAGGCCGGAGAGACCGGGAACGGGGGTGTCCAGTATGTGCACGTGCTAGGGTTTCCGACGCCGTCTCGTGGCCACAGTGGCTCTAGCGCGACATGGGCTTGTCCAGGGGTGCTGGCGTGATGTAGGAGACATGGTGGCGCGGCAGGGTGACGAGAGGAAGAGCTCTTAGCAGTGGCAACATGAGGTGACCTGTGGAGACTTTTCCTTCTCCTCTTCGTCGTGGCTCGGCACAGAGAGGGCAGGGGATGGCGGGGGACAGGTGAGGCGACGCTGGCACGGACTCAGGAGGGAGTGGGCGTGCAGGGGATGGCCTGAGCCTCCTGTTGATCAATAGTGGCTGCAAGTGGCCAGGACGCTGACCAGGTGTTTGACGAAATGCTCGCAAGAAACAAAGTTTCGAATTTTGAAAATTTTCCACTTGGGTTCTGTTCAGTAGCATCTAGGGATCCTAGGCATATGCTGGTTGGGTCTGGAGATGAGGGTTTGGTCGAAAAAGAAATAGATATGGGAATGGTCTGTGTAAAAGATTCAAACTTTGGCAGATGCTTGAGTGAGGTTCTAATTTGAATTTTTGTTTGAACTTTCTAGGTCAAGTAAGTATGTAGTTTGGTCAAGCTCAACCAACTGACCACACACTTAATTGATGTACAGATTTCTTAATCTAAGTGTCCAAAGTAGGGTAGTGGTTAACTTTTTCTAGATCAAACTTTTCTTTTCTTTTCTTTAATTCTTTTGTTTCTGGTTTCTTTAGCTCTTGTTACTCTATTCTGCTGCTTGGGCTGGTTAGGTTACGCTTAACTAAACAACACACAATAATTTTTAACCCACATGAAATCATAAAAAGAGATATTGATGTAAGACTATGCACACATGCAATATGAAGCGAAATTTTTTATCTTGGTCCAAAATTTGGCACTTGAATAAGAGGAAATGGATTACAAATTTTTGGGTTGTTACAATCTTCCTCCCTTAAAAAGAATCTCGTCCTCGAGATTCACTAGCTAAGAACTGAAAAGATTGGGAAATTCTTTCTGAAGGTAATCTTCTCGTTCCCAAGTGGCTTCATCTTCGGTGTGATTGCTCCACTGAACTTTCAGAAACTTGATGCTTCGGGTTCGAGTGGTTCGATATGCTTCCTCGAGGATACGGATAGGCACTTCACGATAGGTCAAATCCTTATTGATGTCCACAGAACGGTGATCAATATTCTTGAAGATTTCTGGCTTCTCCGGAACTTCAAGACATTTCCGAAGTAAGGACACATGAAAAACATCGTGCACTTCAGACAATTCAGGGGGCATTTCCAACTGATAAGACACTTCTCCTCTGCGGCCTAGTATCTTGAAGGGTCCAATATACCTTGGTGCAAGCTTTCCTTTTACTTGGAATCTCTGCATTCCCTTGAGAGGTGATACTCTAAGATAGACAAAATCTCCAATCTTGAAGGTCAGTTCTCTACGTCTCTTGTCAGCATAACTCTTCTGTCTAGACTGGGCTGCCTTGAGGTACTCACGAATTATGCGAACCTTCTCTTCAGCTTCTTGCAGAATGTCTGGTCCAGATATCTTATTGTCTCCAGTTTCAGACCAATTCAAAGGGGTACGGCACTTTCTTCCATATAAAGCTTCAAAGGGGGCCATTTGCAAACTGGCTTGATAACTGTTGTTGTAGGAAAATTCCGCGAAAGGCAGACAATCTTCCCACTTAGCTCCGTAGGCTAGAACACAGGCTCGCAACATATCTTCAAGTATTTGATTCACCCTTTCAGTCTGTCCGTCAGTCTGAGGGTGGTAAGCTGTGCTAAAGGCTAATTTGGTTCCCAAGGCTTGATGCAAACTTCTCCAAAATCTTGAGGTGAATTGGGTACCTCGATCAGAAACTATGGTTTTAGGGACTCCATGCAAACTAACAATTCTGGATAGATAAAGATCTGCCAGCTGTCCTGAGGTATAAGTGTCCTTGACAGGAATAAAGTGGGCAACTTTGGTCAGTCTATCCACAATGACCCAGATAGAGTCATTTCCGCGGCTAGACCTTGGAAATCCAGTGATGAAATCCATTCCAACTGATTCCCACTTCCATTCCGGAACTTGCAAAGGTTGCAGCAGTCCAGCCGGACGTTGATGTTCAGCCTTGACTCTTTGACAAATGTCACACTTGGATATGAACGATGCAATCTCACGCTTCATTCCATGCCACCAAAACTGTTCCTTTAAATCTTGATACATCTTGGTTCCACCGGGATGGATGGAGTAAGGTGTCTCATGGGCTTCCTTCATAATGACTTCATTTAGTTCTGAATCCGCAGGCACACAAATACGTCCTTTATACCAGAGAACTCCTTGATCATCTTCCTCAAATCCTGGCACCTTGCCGGAACTAATTCTGCGCTTAATTCCGTCAATACTCTCATTTTCCTTCTGGGCTTCTTTGATTTGGCTCATCAAGGTGGGTTGAAACTCAAGGTTGGCTAAGAATCCTTGACTGACTAGTTCCAATCCAAATTTTTCAAACTCTTGGTGCAACATGGGTTGCTCTTCTTTGATCATCGTATTCAAGGTGCATGGCTTTCTACTAAATGCGTCGGCCACTACATTGGCCTTCCCGGGGTGATAATGAATTTCAAGATCATAATCCTTGATTAACTCTATCCATCTTCTTTGCCTCATGTTTAACTCCTTCTGAGTGAAAATATACTTCAAACTCTTGTGATCGGTGTAGATCTCGCAACGGTTACCCATAAGATAATGTCTCCAGGTCTTCAAAGCTAGAACTACGGCTGCTAACTCCAGATCATGGGTTGGATAGTTTTCTTCATGAGGTCGAAGCTGCCGGGAGAGGTATGCTATGACCTTGCCTTCTTGCATTAACACACAACCAAGCCCAAGTTTGGAGGCATCGCAATAGACATCAAAGTTCTTGGTGATATCGGGCATGGTTAGGACGGGTGCGGTTACTAATCGCTTCTTGAGCTCTTGAAAACTCTCTTCACACTTAGGGGTCCATTCAAACTTCTTGTCCTTCTTCAACAGTTGGGTCATGGGTCTGGCAATACTTGAAAATCCTTCAACAAATTTGCGGTAATATCCTGCTAATCCGAGAAAACCTCTAACTTCAGTTTGAGTGGTAGGGGCTTCCCATTCCATGACTGATTTGATCTTCTTTGGATCCACTGAAACTCCTCCAGCTGACAATACATGGCCTAAGAATCCAACTTCCTTTAACCAAAACTCACATTTACTAAACTTGGCATAAAGCTAATGCTCTCTTAGGGTCTCTAAGATTAATCTCAAATGAGTTGCATGCTCCTCTTCAGACTTGGAGTAAATAAGAATGTCATCAATGAAGACAACAACAAACTTATCCAAAAACTCCATGAAAACCTTATTCATGAGATTCATGAAATAGGCAGGGGCATTGGTTAATCCAAAGGACATTACGGTGTACTCATACAATCCGTATCGGGTAGTGAAGGCGGTTTTAGGTATATCGGTTGCACGGATCTTCAGTTGATGGTATCCAGTTCTAAGGTCTATCTTTGAGAAAACTTGAGCTCCAGTCAATTGGTCAAACAGATCATCAATCTTTGGGAGAGGATACCTATTCTTGATGGTAACATCATTTAGCTTGCGGTAATCAGTGCACAGTCGGCTGGAACCGTCACTTTTATCCACAAACAAGACGGGTGATCTCCAAGCAGATGAACTTGGCTGAATCAATCCCTTACTCAAAAGGTCATCCAATTGCTCCTTTAACTCCACTAGTTTAGCTGGGTTCATACGATAGGGTCGTTGGGCTATAGATCCAGTTCCGGGGATAAGCTCAATGATAAACTCAATATCCCGATCCAGTGGCATTCCGGGTAGCTCATCGGGAAAAACATCCGGGTATTCACAGACAATGGGGACTTGCTCCAGGGTTGGTCCTGAGATACTCTTATGACATCTGGTGGTTTGGGGTGGTTTTACGGACACATGCTTTACTACAATTCCAGTACTACTCTTCATGGTGATGGTCTTTTTGGCACAATCTATCACTCCTTGATGGGAAGACATCCAATTCATACCAAGGACTACTTCCAAACCTTTAGTTCCCAACACTATCAAGTTGGCTAAGAAAGCTATTCCATGAATTTCTATGGGAACTGCCAAACAGTTCCACTCAGCCCTTGTTGTTGACCCAGGTATTTGTACTAACATAGCATGTTTCATGGGGGTTGGTTGAAGTCCACTTTTATCAGCAAATAACTTAGTAACAAACGAATGTGAAGCTCCAGAATCAAACAGAACTCTTGCAGGAACTGAGTTAACAGGGAACATACCAAGCACAACGTCGGTTGCTTCCTGAGCTTCTTCAACATTCATGTGGTTCAGACGGCCTCAGGGGTGAGGCTGGTTCCTTGGTGGATAATTCTTGCCATTTCCAACATGGCGCTGCTGCTGAGCAGGGGCAGTGGTCTTGGATGCATCATTCAGCTTCTTCGGGCACTCATTGGAGTAGTGCCCCTTGAGTCCGCACTCATAACAGGTAACACCAGACTTGTCACCAGACTTGGGCAGCACAGGTGTGCCATTTGGCCTTGGAGTGTTGGAGTTGAAGTTGTTGCCATTAGGTCCTGGAGGTGTACGGTTGAAGTTGTTGCCGGTCAGACGGTTGGGAAAGTTCGGACGTGGAGCAGGTGCAGATGGCCTCATAGGTCTAGGGGCAAAACTCGTAGGTGGATTTCCCCTTGGCTTCTGCGAGTTGCCTTGATACATCATACGGCGCTTGCGGTTCTCTGCAGCTTGCTTGAGTTTGCCTTCCATCTGAATGGCAGAGTCAACCAATGACTCCAGGTCTGCAAAGGGAATGCTGACCAAGACACATTGCATCTCATCATGAAGTCCATTCAGAAACCTCTCTTGCTTCTTCTCATTGGTGTTGGTGTCATCTGGGGCATACCTAGACAAGGTAAGGAACTTGTCACGGTAGTCAACCACAGATAGGGAACATTGCTTCAGATTTCTGAACTCATCTCTCATCCTTTTAACTAATCCCAAAGGAACATGGGCTTTGCTGAACTTGCTCTTGAACTCCTCCCAAGGCATCACATACCCTTGGGCTTGCATTGCACGGGTGCTATCCCACCAAGCTCTTGCGGCTCCCGCAAGATAGTGGGTGGTGTACAAGACCTTCTCATTCTCGCCCACTCCGGCGACTTCCAGATTGTTCTCCATTGTACGAAGGCAATCATCAGCATCTAAGGGTTCTTCAGACTTAGTGAACATGGGTGGATTGGTGTTTTGGAAACTCCTCAGCTTGGATCGGTGATCACCATTGCCATTGTTCTCTCCTTCACCATGGCCATTTCCATTGCCATTGTTGTGGTTCATTGCCATCTGGGTTAGCTGCTGAAGAGTGGCCAAGTTAGCTTGGCGCTCAGCTCGGGCTGCTTCTCGATCTTCCATGATCAACCTTAGCAGTTCTGCCATTTCCGGGTTCGGAGGTGGGGGTGCTCGCGGCATCTGAAGATAATGTGTGTAAGACAAGAGGGAAAAACTAATGGCTAGGATTAAATGTGACATAGATGATGCAATTTTGTTATGCTAAGGCCTTAAGGGCCAAATTCAAATTTCATTCAACAAGCATCAAACATATCATACATACGAGTTCACACATTACAAATGGTTTACATCAAACCATTGCGACTCGTCTACTAGAGAGGGGGATACAACTCACACCTACACGAAGTGACTTAAAGTAAACTCCTAACTAGATAACACGGGGATCTCCAATCTAAACATCGGGCTCCTCGGGGTCTTCCTCCTCGTCATCCACAATGAATCCAGCATCCTCATCATGCTCCGAATCATCAAGGTCCTCCATGAAGTCATCCTCGTCACTAATGAGGGCATTATCCTCCTTGCGGAGATCAATGCCTTCCTCCTCACCAAGGTGGCTCTCTAGACTCTCAATGTACTCAGTCAGCTCAGCCACGTTGGCCTTCAACTCCTCAATGATCTGATCCTTCTCATCGTGCTGGCGGCGAAGACCCTAGCGATCCCTAGCAAGAATCCTGATGGTGCTTCTCGCCTCCACAAGTGCGAAGTGCTCAAGGTTGGCCTTGGTACGGGCACGATCTGCCTCCTGCTGAGTGGAGTACAGCAAGAAGTCCATGTGATCGACATAGGTACTCGGCTCATTTTGCCCTGGCATGTTTGCGGGACGCCCGTCCGCATCACGCCGAGCAAAGTTCCTAAAGCGCTCCCCCTGGATCTCCTCCACATGCAGTCCACACAAACGGGCGTGCATCTCCGGCATACCTCGGACCAAACCATCGGCCCAAGTGTTCTCCACAAGCTCAAACTTGATCCTTGGAGAACTCAAATCTCCCTTCTTGCCACGGCAACTGGCCCTGATAAGCCACCGTAGCTCTCCATTCGGGTGCTCATTGAGCACGGCTCCCTTGAACTCCGGATACAGATGATCCAGGAACAAGGTCAGGGTGGTGAGGTCGCGCTCGAAACAAAGGCTGCCACCATGGCCCAACTGGTACTGCTCAGTGAATACCGGGGCCATCTACAAAATTTTAGATTAGATTAAGTTAGTGATCATCTCAAGTGTGCAAAATTTTAAGTAAGCAAAAACTGAATCATGTACAAAGCTTTGTAAATAGAGAGGAAAAGACTAAGCAATTTCAAACTATTACTTATATCTTTGCTTTTATAAAGGTTTCATTTAACGCCCATTCTAACTAAGGTCTCCTATGGTCAGCCTAGGCTCTGATACCAACTTGTAACACCCGAATTTCCAGAAATTCAAAGTGCCCGTTATGTATTCCACCACAATCCCAGAATCATTGTTGTGATACACATAACGTAGTTGGTAACCAGTTCCATAGACATTACAATACGAATAGTTCAAATACAAATGGTCATAGTGACCAAGTTCATATTACAACACCATATAGCAGCGGAAATAACGTCTTCGGGTCCATGCCTTCACCCTACAGGCAATGGCGACTCAGGAGATGATCTTAGTTCTGGTACTCATCTTCATAACCTTCCTCCGGATATTCTTCCCCATAGTCTGGCCAAGTTGATAGCCAGGGACACAGCCATGAGTATATTGGATGCACTCGCAAACCATCTTATAAACAAAATGATGAAGTAGATATGCAAGGTTGATATGGTGGACTAAGCACTAAGTTATTTGCAAAAGCTAGTTTTATTTCCCAAGAATGTTCATTAGTAGAGAAGAGGATTTAATTCGCTAAGTTCAATCTAAAGAGGAACTTCAAGTGTTGGTCAACATCAAGGTCAAGTCAAGTCATTCACCAAGTTCATCATAAGTTGTTAATATTCTTGACAAAAGTCAAGTACAGCTTGCCAACTGTCCATGACCGCGGACGCGGCTATTCGAATAGTTTTGAAACCTCTGCAGAGGGGTACACTTTACCCACAAGTTTCGATACATCTGCCGGGAGAAATCCACGGATCGTCATACATAAAGTATGCGAGGTTCAGATAATCAAACAAACTCTTTCACTTGTCTACTCTAGTATAGGATCCTTCCCTAAGAGTCCATTTTGGCACTCATAGTTTTGCCCGCTGCAGAGTGCTGCATGAATGGAAATTTCCACTCGGTTCGAAAGTGCCCGCGCACGGTGCACTTCTATAAAGGATGATACAAGGCCTCCCATACTAGAATAAACAAACTACGGATTAAGCCCCTTCCCATTTAGGGGTAATGTGGTCGTACGGTAATGGTTGGCTCACATAGTACATCACTTATTATCATTTAGCAAATACATTCCATAGTCTTTAGTCAAGATTATTTTCCTTCATAAATCCATCCTGTAGGAGGAATCTTCAATTCAAGTTTCAAGTTCATGTCACCAATTTCAAATAGGGTTCCCCTTATAGATGGCCTCAATTTTATTAGCGACTAAGCAACTATATTGAGTGATGTTTAAAACTACGGGGAAACTTGGATAAACTCAGCTTGATGCTCTTGTTAAGCAAGATATCACTACACAACTACCATTCTACTCTAGCAATTCAATCATGCAATTTAATTAAAACAAGTAGAATGCAATAGTAAAACTAGGCATTGGGAGTATGATTCAAAAGATGGCTTGCCTTGGTTGGCAAAGTGTCCGGGGTAGTCTTCTTCTTCTTGATAATATTCTCCCTCGGGCTCGTCTCCGGTAACACTAGCGTCTAACAACGATACACAAAAATACACACAATCACCAAACAAGTACAAACAACGCTTCAAGCATGCACACGTGTTTTCAAACAGAGGTAAAAACATATAACACTAATTGAGGTGGGTTTTCATTCATTTCCATTATTTGGAAATAGGTGTGCAAGTGCGAGTTTCTAATCACTACCAATTAGTGTTAACTTTCCAAATACTTTCTACAAGTCCACATGAACAAGGATTAATACCTACAGATAGGTACTTGGAAAGGTGGTTTAACGATATGAGTTCCACAAAATTTCGATTATAAGTTTGAGTTTAATAAAATCCTATATGGCAAATGCTTACTTAAACATATAGGTAAATAGCATTTCATTTAAAAGGTTCAAAAATGTGATCTAATGCTATAGGCAGATGGGTATCACTAATTGTGAATTTCTAAAGTTGGATTTAAATTTTTCGGAATTTTATTTGAATTGATATGGATTTTCTAAGGTGGAAAAGATCCTATTTTGTGATTTTTACTGCAACCACTAAGCAAATCTAATTGTGTTGAAACCACTTTTATTGGATAGCTTATGTTCTAAGGTTTCCAGAACATTTTCATTTGTTAAATTTGAGTCGGTAGAACTCCGGGAAAATTAAATCTAAGCAAGCATCTGAAACTATTTCGAAAATTCGCAAATTCTAAATAACTCCCCCTTTTTTTTAACCTGGGCCGGACACACCAGCTAAACTGGGCCAGCCCACACTACTACCCGCGGGTGAGAGAGGCAGCGATGGAAAAAAAAGGGCAAAACGGGCTGACAAAGGGGGCCCGCCTGCCAGAACTTAACCGAACTGGTACGTACGTGGTCATCTTCCTCGAGACAGAGGGCGGCTCACCGGCGGTACTGGGGAAGAGGGCGGTGCTGGGGGGCGGCGTAGAGGAAGGAGAGGGCGGCGATGATGTAGCAGAAAAGGTCGCGGAGGCTCTTCTCGTCCACCTCCCACAGTCCGTTCCTCGAACAGCGGCCAGACGCGGTGGCGCCGCCCGCGCTCCGAACCTCGCCGGCGTCGATGGCTACGGCCATCGAGAGAGAGCTGGAGAGGGAAATGATGTCTGGGAGGGTGCTGGGGATTGTGTGAGCTCAAAGGTGTGCTCGGAGGGCCGTTTTATAGGCCGGAGAGACCGGGAACGGGGGTGTCCAGTATGTGCACGGGCTAGGGTTTTCGACGCCGTCTCGTGGCCACAGTGGCTCTAGCGCGACATGGGCTTGTCCAGGGGTGCTGGCGTGACGTAGGAGACATGGTGGCGCGGCAGGGTGACGAGAGGAAGAGCTCTTAGCAGTGGCAACATGAGGTGACCTGTGGAGACTTTTCCTTCTCCTCTTCGTCGTGGCTCGGCACAGAGAGGGCAGGGGATGGCGGGGGATAGGTGAGGCGACGCTGGCACGGACTCAGGAGGGAGTGGGCGTGCAGGGGATGGCCTGAGCCTCCTGTTGATCAATAGTGGCTGCAAGTGGCCAGGACGCTGACCAGGTGTTTGACGAAATGCTCGCAAGAAACAAAGTTTCGAATTTTGAAAATTTTCCACTTGGGTTTTGTTCAGTAGCATCTAGGGATCCTAGGCATATGCTGGTTGGGTCTGGAGATGAGGGTTTGGTCGAAAAAGAAATAGATATGGGAATGGTCTGTGTAAAAGATTCAAACTTTGGTAGATGTTTGAGTGAGGTTCTAATTTGAATTTTTGTTTGAACTTTCTAGGTCAAGTAAGTATGTAGTTTGGTCAAGCTCAACCAACTGACCACACACTTAATGGATGTACAGATTTCTTAATCTAAGTGTCCAAAGTAGGGTAGTGGTTAACTTTTTCTAGATCAAACTTTTCTTTTCTTTTCTTTAATTCTTTTGTTTCTGGTTTCTTTAGCTCTTGTTACTCTATTCTGCTGCTTGGGCTGGTTAGGTTACGCTTAACTAAACAACACACAATAATTTTTAACCCACATGAAATCATAAAAAGAGATATTGATGTAAGACTATGCACACATGCAATATGAAGCGAATTTTTTTATCTTGGTCCAAAATTTGGCACTTGAATAAGAGGAAATGGATTACAAATTTTTGGGTTGTTACAAAGAATTAATGATGTTCTTATTGTGGTTTACAATAACCTTGTTCCCGTTGATTTTCTTGTTATGGACGTTGAATGCCATGCTTCATGTCCTATTATTTTGGGAAGACCTTTTCTTCGAACTGTAGGTGCCATCATTGATATGAGGGATGGCACTAGCAAGTATCAATTCCCACTAAAGAAAGGTATGGAACACTTCCCTAGGAAAAGAAAGAAATTACTTTTTGACTCTATTCTTAGAGCAAATTATGAGCTTGATGCTTCATCACTTGATGTTACTTGATTCGCAATTTTGTGCGCCTAGCTCAAAGGCGTTAAAGTAAAGCACTCTTGGGAGATAACCCAATGTTTTCTTTTCAGTACTTTTTCTTTTATTTGAGTCTTGGAAGTCATTACTACTGTAATGACCGCTCTTTATCTTGTTTATTTCGTTTTTGTGCCAAGAGAAGCCTCTAATTTGAGTGAGGTAAAGATTTGGGGATGTTGCTGTCCTGAAACTGTTTTTGGTGCTGCACCGTAAAAATTCGTGAAAATTCTCTGTTTATCTTTTGGACCTGCGATTTCTTGTGCATATGCCCCAGGTTATATCCAAACTTTTGTTAGTTGAACACTTTTTTGATTTGAGGAACAAAAAATCCCTAAAAAATTCGACCTTTGTCAGCTGTTCAGTTTTGACAGATTTCTGCCAATATTTGTGTTTGCCACTTTATCGCTTTCTTTTGAGTTCTTTTGATCACGGAACTTTTGGAGAGGTTGCTACAGTAGTATTTGCTATATATGTGGTGGTTTTGAGTTGAAACCTGAAGCAAAAAAGAGGTTGATTATATGTTATGCTTGCACTAATGTTGCTAATAGATTTGTGTTTAGTTTTGTATGAAGGAAGTTTTCAAGTGTAGGGATTGGAGAATGATGAGATGAGTTGAAGAATGGACAAAAGCTCAAGCTTGGGGATGCCCATGCATCACCCCAAGAAATATCCAAGAATTACAAGCGTCAAAGCTTGGGGATGCCCCCGAGGCACCCCTTCTTCATCGGCAAAAATCAGGTCACCTTTCAAAACACTATATTTTTATTGCTTCATGCACTATGTGTTTTTCTTGGAGCGTCAGTTCTTTTAGTTTTCTTAGTTTGTTTAGTTTGTTTGTTTGCTGCAATAAATGGTTGGACCCCAACAAATTTATTTTGGAGGAGATGTACTCGTTTTCATTTGCAAAGAACGCTCTAGTTTTCACTCTTATTAAAAATCGAGCGTTCTTCTTTTTCTGCTACTGCTTTTGGTTTTCGTTTTCGCCTTGATTTGCATTCAGACCTTGTCATATCTTTTCATCAAGGAGGATTTTTGCCTCTGATATTTATTGGTTTTCATCAAAAGAGGTGTTTATAAAAATTTCAAATGGTGTTGGAAAAGAGAAAAATCTTTGTGCAAAATAGTGGTACAAGAAGGAGCTTGTGTAGACTGCGGCTTAGGATTTTTCATGTCATGCTTGATGTCTTTTTGATAGTATGCTTAGTGTTTTTGCTGTAGCATGACTAGTCTTAAATAATTGAGATTGCTTAATGAGCCTTTGAAAAAATCATGCGTTGTTTTTATTGTATGGAAGCATTATTTTGGTTTTCTCCTTGATGCTTTATTTGGGTTGACTTGGCGCATGCTCACACATGTTAGACTCTTACAAAGTCGCCAATAGCCTCTATGATCATTTAGTTTTTGACTTTTGATGCCATCTTATGCTTCTTTTAATTTCGCTTTGTCGCTTTGCATGATTATGGCCATTACTGCTCTCTTAGTTGGTCGCTCCCAGTCTTTTGCTAGCCCTCGCCTTGTACTGAGTATGAGCTCTACTCGTGCATCCAACTCCTAAAAGCCAAAGTTTTCCAATTTGACTTGCTTTTATTTTCTCTTCAAATTAAACTCTTACCAGTGTTATGCGAAATTCGGTCAGTAAAGCTCTCACGAACCGGAAGGCACACTTTACTTTTTCCTGTTCTTAAAAATTTGACATTGTGGTCTCTTATGTTGAGTTGTTATGCTTGCAAGTTGTAAGTTGGATTCTAGCCCATCCATGCTATCATGGGGCAAGCTTTCAACATTGCACTTCTTATTTGAGTTGATATCGTGATCTTTTGTTTATGGATGCCCGCGGTGTGAAATGAATTGGGAATCTTGTGGGGATCATGGAGTTTGTATATGTGTTAGGGAAACGCCGGGCCGCCAATCTAAGCCATGCATAATTCATGGTGGAAATTTGCAGCATACCCATGGTGAACATTCGACGACGCATCTCACAATAAAAAGCTAAACAAAAGGCAAATAAAAGAGATGTCGAGGTGTTCATTGTCTGCTTGTCCTATCATTTTGGTGTGGGCTTGTTCCATGTCATCGGGCATGGAGGTACCCCATTGGCGGTTCTCAATGATATGCATATACTTACAATGACAAGAGCCTTGCTTGGGACTCTAAGTAAAGTAGCATGAGGTTTGGGTACTCGTATTCACGGGGCACGAGGTTTTCAACTTATGATTTGTCAAGCATATGCATCATAATTGTTCTCGCATTAACTTTAACCATTCAAGATGCTTATGATGGGGGCAATGAGAGCTCAAAGCCAGTAAGTACCATAATTTTTGAAGGTTATAAAACTTGCAATCACTGCTTCCCTCTGCGAAGGGCCTTTCTTCTACTTTTATGTTGAGTCACCACCTTCTTTCTTTATGCACCATTAAGAGAGCATAGTTGTCATTCTTAGTGTGATATGCATTGTCCCAAAGTTCATTGATTGATTCATATTGTTGGTTTCACTTGTTCTTAAATTATTTGTATCTAGTCGCCCTCTTAAACTTGAAGGTGTCCTATGCATTTATGTTTTGCTCTCTTTGAAGGACAAGCTGAAAACCATTTGTATGTTTTTCCTTATGATTTGAACACACGTTTGACTTTCATTGTTTCATTTTCATGATCTTTTATTTGTGTTCATTTGCTTGTTTACAACATGGTTGCTAAGTTTCTTATTGTCATGATTATATCTTCATGCCCATGTTTTAAGTTCTTATGATCCCAGCTCACCAATGCTTACATATATGATCAAGATTGTGTAGGTGCATGTCACCTCAAAAATTATTCTTTGTTATCACTTACCTACTCGAGGACGAGCAGGAGTTAAGCTTGGGGATGCTTGATACGTCTCCAACGTATCTATAATTTTTGATGCTCCATGCTTGTTTTTACACCATTTGCCTATTGTTTCGTTACACTTCGTGGCACTTTTATGCATTTTCCGGAACTAACCTATTAACGAGTTGCCACAGTGCCAGTTTCCTGTTTTCTGTTATTTTTGTGTTTCAGAAGTGATACACAGGAAATATTCTCGGAATTGGACGAAACAAGTTCCTGAAGTCTTATTTTACCCGGAAGCTTCCAGAGATCCGAAGGAGAGTAGGAGGGGGGCCACCAGGGCCCCACACGCAGGGGTGGCGCGGCCAGGCCCCTGGCCGCGCGGGCCCCGCGTGAGGGCGCCTGGCTCCTCCTCTGACATCGCGCCTTCGCCTATAAAGACCCCCCGACGGAAAAAACCTAAGGACCCGATCAGATTTCCAGAACACATCGCGATCCGCCGCCGCCGTCAACCCGAAGATCGGGAGGGTCCAGAAGCTCTTCCCGGCACCCTGCCGGAGAGGGGAATCACCACCGGAGGTCTTCTTCATCGCCATGCTTGCCTCCGGAGCGATGAGTGAGTAGTCTACCTTGGACTATGGGTCCATAGCAGTAGCTAGATGGTTGTCTTCTCCACCATGTGCTTCATGTTTAGATCTCATGAGCTGCCCTACATGATTGAGATCACCGTTATGTAATTATACATGTTTGGTTTGTTGGGATCCGATGAATATATTGGTGTTTATGATTGAGTTGCTGTACTGAATATTATCTTTTGTTATCTCTATGTTGTTTATGATCTTGCATGCTCTCCGTTGTTAGTAGCTATCTTGGCCGAGTAGTTGCTAGTGACTCCAAGAGGGGGTATTTACGCTCGATAGTGGGTTCATGCCTCTATTTAATCTGGGGGAGTGACAGAAACCTCTAAGGTTGTAGATGTGCTGTTACTACTAGGGAGAAAACAACATTCATATGCTCAAGGGCATATGCTTTGTTTACATTACACACTTTGCTTAATGCAATTATCTGTTGTTCGCAACTTAATACTTGTGGAGTTCTCGGATTGATTCACCACAAGTGGATTATTAGTCATAGATGCAGTTGGATGGCGGTCTATGTAGTTTGTTGTAATGCCCAGAGTAAATCTCATAGTGATCTTCTTGACATAGACCGCCATCCAACTGCATCTATGACTAATAATCCACTCACGGGGATATCATCCGAACACCCCATGAGTATTAAGTTGCAAACAATAGATAATTGCATTAAGCAAAGTGTGTAATGTAAACAAAGCATATGCCCTTGAGCATATGCATGTTGTTTTCTCCCTAGTAGCAACAGCACATCTACAACCTTAGAGGTTTCTGTCACTCCCCCAGGTTAAATAGAGGCATGAACCCACTATCGAGCATAAATACCCCCTCTTGGAGTCACTAGCAACTACTCGGCCAAGATAGCTACTAACAACGGAGAGCATGCAAGATCATAAACAACATAGAGATAACATAAGATATATTTCAGTATAGCAACTCAATCATAACACCAATATTCATCGGATCCCAACAAACCAAACATGTAGAATTACATAACAGTGATCTCAATCATGTAGGGCAGCTCATAAGATCTAAACATGAAGCACATGGTGGAGGAGACAACCATCTAGCTACTGCTATGGACCCATAGTCCAAGGTAGACTACTCACTCATCGCTCCGGAGGCAAGCATGGCGATGAAGAAGACCTCCGGTGGCGATTCCCCTCTCCGGCAGGGTGCCGGGAAGAGCTTCTGGACCCTCCCGATCTTCGGGTCGACGGCGGCGGCGGATCGCGATGTGTTCTGGAAAATTGATCGGGGTACTTAGGTTTTTTCCGTCGGGGGGTCTTTATAGGCGAAGGGGCATCGTCAGAAGTGGACCCAGGCATCCTCACACATAGGGGGCACGGCCAGGGGCTGGGCCGCGCCGCCCTGGTGTGTGGGGCCCTCGTGGCCCCCCTCCAACTCCTCTTCGGATCTCTGGAAGCTTCCGGGAAAAATAAGACTTCAGGAACTTGTTTCGTCCAATTCCGAGAATATCTCCTGTGTAGCAGTTCTAAAATACAAAAACAGCAGAAAATAGGGAACTGGCACTGTGGCGACTTGTTAGTAGGTTAGTTCCGGAAAATGCATAAAAGTGCCACGAAGTGTAACGAAACAGTAGGCAAATGGTGTAAAAACAAGCATGGAGCATCAAAAATTATAGATACGTTGGAGACGTATCATGCAGTTGGATGGCGGTCTATGTATCTTGTTGTAATGCTCAGAGTAAATCTCATAGTGATCCTCGTGACATATGCACGTTATCTTTATTATATCAATTGCCCAACTGTAATTTGTTTACCCAGCATGTTGTTATTTATCTTATGGAGAGACACCACTAGTGAACTGTGGACCCCGGTCCAATTTCCTTTACATTGCTATTACTGTTTACTTTTACTCGCACTGTTTACTTTCTCGCATACTACTATTACTTTCCACTCGATACGCTCAATCCTTTGTTTATAGCAAACCGGTGAAATTGACAACCTCATCGTAAGTTGGGAGCAAAGTTCTTGGTTGTGTTGTGTGCAGGTTCCACGTTGCTGCTGGTGCAAAGCAAAGCCCTGGACGAGGCGCCTTATAAATTGTCCGGAGCTGTCTCGAAGCTAGCAGGCATCACCTTCTGAAGTTTGGCTTTTTCCTACTGGTTCGATAAACCTCGGTTTCTTACTGAGGGAAGACTTGCTACTGTGCTCATCATACCTTCCTCTTGGGGTTCCTAACTGGGTGCGTCAAATTGGCACCATCAATCAAGCAATCAATCTGCGTGAGGAACCAGCATTCGCCCTCGACTCCGACATGTGGGACAAGTTCAGGACGCTCGAGTGGGACGCGTCACGCCATGCCAACTTCCTTGACGATAGCAAGTTCGACTATGGCCCCGCATCGGAAGCTAGACGCGGTAATGGGAAAGGACATGCACTGGGTCCTCCGCCCCCACCGTCGCCTGTGGTCAAGGTGGAAGTGGACCATGTCCTTTCCTACCACCCGCCGAGGCTCTCGGAGGAGGACGCCCTATAGCATGGAGTCCTATGAGCTGGAGGAAATCGTTGGTGGGAGGGTTTTTCCATTCAACTGCGGGAGTCGCAATCGTGCAAGGGCGCGCCATCACACCGCCGATGACACTGCAGCAGCCGTCTGCGCCTCAGCTGGAGCAAGCACAGGTGCCCTAGGGCTATGCGGTTTGGGAGTCCCCACCTAGTACACCACATGTGCCGCCTGCTTGACCGCCACCACACAACAGGTAGCGTGATTCTCCGCCACACAACATGGGGCCTGCACCACCGCACTAGGTCCTTCTACCCTCCTGGGGGCACTAGATGTCTACCCCGCCTGCTATGGCTCCAGCTTCACCGGCGCCACCCATGGTCCTGTGGCTATACATGGCCTGTGCCGTACTTCGTCGATCTTGCCAAGGATGACGACGAATAGGCCCTCGGCCCGTGGCTGGGGGCAGTTTTATTTTTTTACTTTTATGTTATTTTTAATTTCATTTCCTATCTGTAAATTAAGTTTTCAATCTACGAAATGCAAAAAGAAATATGAATGCGTCGGGCCACTGAGCAGCCCCGGTCAAATAGATAGGGGCACAAAATTGGCAAAAAATATGTTTAGGATCCGATCCAAACGGACCAAAAACGAACCCAAAAGTGTCCCAAATGGGCCGGGTTGCTGAAGATGCCATACCGTCGAGGACGACCAACTGCAAATCAAGTGCCAACCTGATTAGCATCGATGATCCATCTCTTCGTTTTTTCAGGGGTAGAGACACGATCTAGCTGTTCTCTCCATCATTGAATTCAAAACCTCAAGCTTCAGGTCGTCGGGTCTTCCATGCCAGGGGATGGTCGGACTGGTCTGGACGCCGTAGTGTGCCGGGCTGCCGGCCGCGTGCCGCTACAGGGGTACTTGGGTCGTCCTGTACTTTGATTTGAAGGTGTCCGATCCAGATTTTTTGTGAGAAACGATCCCGGATGATCAGCTACTCAGGTAGCTCTACGTAGAAGAAAAATGTCAACTGTAGGACTTATAGCGCCTGGTCAGCGATGTCGCCACTGACGCCTCGTCACAGAGGCGTCCACGCTGTTTTTTCTCCGGAAGAAAAATGTCAATTGCACCCACATTCTACAACTGTTTTCAGAAGCAACACAGCTTGAGTCAAGCTATATTGACCCTGCAGCTGGCAGCGCTTCTGACTTGGGAGTTGGGATGACGAATGGCCAATACGCATACAGGGCCGAGCCGGCGAAATATGGAACCCTACGCCAAACTCTATTATGGGGTCTCTCTCACTTGGATAATAAACCTTTGTCCAAGATTCGTGAAAATTTATTTATTTTGGGGGTCAGCAATTTTTTATGCTTAGCTCAAAATGTTTCATGAACTTCGAAATTGTGACCTCCCACACTGTTCATTTTTATAAGTTGTATTATTTTGTTAGAAGTCAGACTGAACTATCTTTGACCAAGTTTTAAGATGAAATTATGAACATCTGAAATACAAAGTATGCAAAACACGAAAATGCAATCATGAAGAATCTACCTATATTGGCTTTGGTACTGTAAATTGTAATATTATTTTCTAATAAATACTTGGTCATGGGTAGTCACGCCGAAAAGGAATACGCCTAGCCGAAGGGTTTGTCGATGAGTAAATTAGTTGAAACATGCCAACATTGATTATAATAGTCATTTATTATCAAGACATGTAGATGATTGTAGGGAGATAAAAGTTTAATGAGGTGCTGGAGCATCTCTAGCCTTTCCCTAAATTATAACTCATTGAATCACCTCCTTGGACTTAACTCCGGGCTATTTGATTTTGAGGGTTTGTGAGGAAGGTACTAGCCCCTCTCCTATAATTTAGCTCCCTTAAACCTTTCTCCCCACTATGGCAAGTGGGGTCCCTTGATTGGCCAAAATCTCACCACTGACCCTCACTGACCTTGCTTGATGTCGAGCGTCTCATAGTCCCATTAGTACTCCATTGGCCGATGGAAATTGAACCTTGCTGACCTTGCTTGATGGTACGTCGGTATGGGACGCATAGCCCTAGGAGGTAGAGTAGCGGCCAATAGGATGGCGACTTAATGACTATGGGAGTGGTAGATGTTCACAGTGGAGAGGAGACAAATCAGAAATGGGTGGGCGTGGCAGCGGCTATGGACTGGGGGAGCCATGATGAATAGTGTGGATCAAGGCGAAGATGAGGCCGTCCAGGAGCTGATGTGGCATGGCGGCGACGATGTGGGGAGGAGGCGCTTGTGGCAAGGATATGGTGTAGACATTAGGAGTGTCATGGGCCACACTGAAGAGGTTGCCATAGTGAAGAGGTTGCAGAGCAGGATAGTGGGATAGGAGGAGGTATATCTTCTCAAATATAAGGACAATGAATAAGTTTTGGGAGATTCCCCCTATTATTGGGGTTAGGAGAAGCGCTAGATGTCTATAACTCCAGAGGATGTTGTGATCCTTCTTCTCTTTCTCGGACCATTTGGCCAGTCTCTTCATTCCTGTTCTTTAGTGGGTTATCCAAATCATCCACCAATGCTACTTACGTCTTGTTACTATATGATATTGCTATTTCTCATTCGACTAGGATTTTCCAAAGTCTCACCGAGCTTAGTCCTCAGATTTATTTATTTATGTTCACATTTTTTTGTTATCATGGGTGTAGAATGATTTTTTTACTCGGTAGTGGTCCAACCGTCTCGTCTATATCCGCGAACTATGAACCTACATTCCATTAGATCTTACTTTAACTAGACACCATTCAACTTTTATGAGTAGGTATAGTTCACTCGATTTATAAAGAGTTATTTCTAAGTCGACACTAACTACTCTCCAATCGAAATCTTCTTATACCCTTTGTATTCTCAGTTCTGAATCATAAGATGTTTTGTATGTTTTAATGTGGATTAGACACAAACTGAAATAGGTAAACAAACACGTATGTATACTTGAAATCCAAAAAATGCAGTTAATTTTATTACTTGGGGACGGACGGTGTACTTACAAGCAGGGAGAGACCTTAAAAGTTGAAGTGATGTATAATATGTAGTGATGATTCAGATCGAACCATGCCCTGCGTGCAATGCAACGTCACTTCATGCTAGATGCTAGCCAGGCAATGTTTTTTTTTTTAAACGAGGGCATAAGCTTTGCTCCATTTAATTAATTAAGAAAGGAGTTTGGAAAGAGTACAATAAGTTACAAGGTCTATCCTCCCGGCATGAAATCACTCAACTTCTTCGTTCCCGCTAAAACCCACAATCTCGCCTCACTTTTGATCTTATCTACGATTACAAAAGGAGTAAGCTTATGATGAAAGATACGTACATTTCGCTCTTGCCAAATCCAGACAATGTTCTTTTGAATGCATGGCTGTACGCAGTCCAAACTTGAAGTAACCATTCAAACATTGCGGTAATTTTGCCAAAACAGGCGGTCTTTCCCTTGAAACGAAAGGAATCTTCTCAACTGTATCTCTTGCTGGAGCGTACGTGCTCAATTAATACATGTGAAAGCCAATATACCCGCGGACTATTCTACGGAGTACTACAATACGTTCTACGGGTCACGGTCGTGCAGGCCTGACCCCTTAACCTGCAGGTCACGGTCACTACAATCCAACACCACACAGACTCGTTAATTCTACCTAGAACCTGTCCGATGACCTCGCCTTAAGTAAACTTTTGGGCGTTGACAAGCAGCGACGAAGCGTTCTAGTATCCTAGAATCTAGAGCATGGAAGCGTGTGCCTGAACTTGTTGAGAACTTCAAACTTTTCTCGTTTGAACGGTGATATGGTCCAGTCGATCAATTAATTAATGCTGATATATACCAGTGCAGATCTTAACAAATGGTTGTACTTCATAAGAATTCAGCGGTCGATGAGTATATATCAGCTCAGTGGAGTTTGGAATTATTGTTTTGAACCTTTTAATCCCATGGAAGAAAGTTAGCAACATGTTATTGAGAGTAGATATTCCATAACTATAGTTCCGGGTGCACCCCGCTGTTGCATATCACACTTCTAAATGTCAAAAAAATATGAAAACATCCATGAAAGTAGGTTATGTTGTATGTTGTGCACCTAATTTTTTTTGTCTCGACATATAACAATATGCGACCTGTTCAAAAAAAGAAGACATTTGTCGTATTAATATTGCTAGTACATAACAGAAGTCCAGGTAAACTGGAAGGAAGGTATTAATGTTGCGGAAATTCGATTCGGGATATGGGAGCATATGCTCCCACCACCGGAAAAAGCATTTTCAAAATGACAAAAAATTTCGAACAAAAAATTAGCAAGCAGATATTGACATTTTATGTGTGTGTGCCAAGTTTCGTAGAAAACTGATATTTTCTATGTCTTGTGTAAAAAACACAAAAACTGCCTCGTGCAAATGCCTATTTTAGCACCAAAATTTGTCGTTTTTATACATAACACAAAAAATGTTGTTTTCTTCGTGAAACAACTTTGTGAGAACATAGAATATCGATATATACGCATCAAAATTTTCATCGGAATTTTTTAACATTTTAAACTTTGATTAAAACATATTTCAAAACCTGGGAGCATATGCTCCCGGGTGCCAAAACGACACCCCCTGTCCTTAATGTTGCTAGTACATATCAGAAGTCCAACAGAAGGAAACTGGAAGGAAGGTACGAGCTAGCTGGGAGAGGCCAAAGAAAGTTCAGCTCGCTAGCTGTGGATTTCCAGGAGCGCATCAAGGATATATCTTGATGGTGCAGTAACCAGTCCAGCGTCGTTTGTTGACCTGGAGTCTGTTGAGTGTTGATATCGACGGTTCCCAGCTGCGGACTGACGCACCACGTTCACTTCTACTCTCGTGAAGTCGTGGAAGGTTGTCATGGAATTTATGTCTTAAAGTCACTGAAACTACGTAACAAACAATGACTTTCAGAGGGACATTATATGTACTGATGTGATGAAAATTACACATGCCTCTAGAACGACACTACATCAAAACCTTCTAGAGACTTACACACAACCAAATTTTAGATTGAAAAAAGAACTGTATGCAACAAAAACTTCCATTCGGTTACAATAAATTTTGGGTAAAGTGTCATAACTTACAACAGGAAGACACACATCTAACATATCGCAAACCAGGTTTGCAAATCATATCGTAGCATTTGCTCAGAAATGGTTGCAGCATTTCAATCATGGGAACACAACAAAAATTATTGACGCTTGTAGCATTTCAAAATAGTCATTGTAATGACAAAAAAAAATCCAAAATACACTAACCTCCATCGCCAACCTCCTTTCGCATGCTCCACGATGATGTATTCTACGGTACTCGCCTAGCTACTCATGCTCCACTCTAGGCGAATCCATGGAAGCAGGAGATAGACGCGAAAAAAAAACAAGTGGTTACATGCCAAGTAAGAGGATAAGGCACCAGTATCTCTCGCACGCGTCGAACCGCATTGGCTGATGCATACCTTTGTCTTATGTTGATTAACATGAGGGTACTAAATTTGAAACTTAAAAAAGGGCCCTTTTCCATGTATGATTGTACTAACTTGTATCTGATCAGATACTTTATGGTGGGAAACCATAATGAACTTAACTAGTAAGCAGCGTAGTTCAAAAATACATCAGTTGAGCCGCCTCTTAACTATATAGAAAACACACGGTTGAGACGTCTCTCGACTACACGAATCTCAATGGCTCTAAATTGCATCAAAATCACGTAGTTGAGATGCATCAGTAGTGCACAAATCTCAATTGGACATCTTAAGGGCACAAATATTTGGTAGTTTACAGTTAGGAATTAGCTTTATTATTCCTAAAATAATTTTGTTTGAGGACTTATTTTCAGACTAAAGAAACGTTTTTTTATATGCTGATGGAACCACGAAAGATAAATTTGAATTGTAAAGGAATAATGATTTCACAAGCCTCCTGTATTCCATAATATTGTGTGCATAAGGTGCAATGAAATCTTAAAGCTCACCACTAATATATGCGAAGAACATTGATTTGACATGTAAAGATAATATTTCTTGTATTTCCTTGTAACATACTTTAGTGTCATGCATATTTTTTTACTAATTTGTAGGCATATCGTAAGTGAAAAGCATAGTCAAAGTCATAGCCTGTATAAAGTCAAAGTGTCTGATATCTTGGATCGACTTACTATAGTGGATTTGTTCATAGCATAGAACTATAGAAGTATAGACAATTTTAGAATGATGAATTTAGATGGATCCCGTGGAAAAAAACTTCCTCTGACCTATATTACTTGTCTCAAATAGGTACATATCTGGACAGATATATTCATTTGTGGCAAGTAATATGGGCCGGTGGGAGTACAAGATTTTAAAGCGATAACATGGATCATTAATTAAGGGTGATAGAAAGAGTTGTGCATTGGGGTCTTCCTATGCTTATCATTTTAGTGAAAAATTTCAACCCTCATATTTACCATATGATCACACATAGGATACTTTTCCAATCTCTACTAACTAGTAAGCATGCACGTGCAAACGCATGTCTCATAATATTCAATAAAAATATCTATGTCTATTCTTCTTTCACTTTTAGCGAGACTTTTTAACCACCACTTAAATGTGTTTATGCCTAATAATATAAGTGCGCGTGTAACATATGATCCACACACATGTCTTCACATAAAATTTGCAGTCTTATAGAGTCATTATAATATGTAAAAAATACTCAAAAAATAACTAAATGAAATTCTGTGTGAAGGTTCATCTATTTATGTGATCTATAATGCTTTGTTTCAGGGCTGGAATATTGTTAAACGCCTCATTCTCTTCATACTTCAAAATATATACCAAAATCAGTTTCCTCTGTTCATATCCATCCTACATAAGCATTACACAACATTAATTGTTATTAATAAAATCTTCTGCAAAGTGTATAAAATGAGAATGATGTAATTACTCACTCTGAGTATTGGAAAATGTAGTGCTCCATCGTACCATGAGTGTATGAAATTAAAAACCAAATAGCCCGACAAAACACTGCACGGGTATGATATGTTAAATTATGAGTTTGGAATAAATCAATTAAGACTATAATGCAGTGACAATATTCATTTTTAAACATACTTGATGTAAAATTATCAGTACTTATAAAAGAAATAATTGTCAGAAAAATATAACCTGCAAATTCAACAACTTATAAGGTTATACGTATAGAGACATAGAGTAATAGAGTAATATATGGATTATGGAATGACCGTGCTGAAAAAAACAGCTCAGCCTACTCCTACCTTACACGATAAGCTTGCTCACTCACAGCCAGCCGCTCCCCACTTCCCCTTCCTGTTTCTCTTCAATGCCGGCTGCAGCCTGCAGCTAGCGGACGCCCCTGCCTGCCTACTGCTACTGCCGCTCACCGCCGCTGGCGCAAGGGCCAACCCAACCCTCCCCTGCCTCGTCGTCGCTCACCGCCACTGCCGCAAGGGCCGAGCGTGGACCTCGTCTCCACAGGCCGCGCACACGCGTTGGAGGGATCCACAGCGCCGGCTTCCTCCTCCCGGCTCCATAGGGGCAAGTGTAGACGGCCAGGACGCCCCGATCCGGCGAGTTGGCCTTCTCGCGAGCCTCCCCGAGCGGCCCAAGGACAGAGCTTGGCCGACCCATGGCCACCGCGCCTTCCATACCTCTCCAGGTCGCAGTCCCGGTGTCGTGCTACCGCCGTCACCACGACAAGCAGCCTAGGGTGCCCGAGTGGATTTGCAATCGGTAAGTGTCATCACCCAAATCACCACCGTGTCGATTGTTCAAACAACTGATGAAGAATGTTGAATCCTACATATGCCACTTAAAAAAATTTCTCGAAAATGGCACCCATTAGTCATGATCTGTGATTTCTGAATCAGTTTAGATCTGAAGAATGTAGAGATTCACAAAAATAACTAAAGATTAGGTCTTATGTAGCCTAGCTGGGCTTATAGCGTATATAGCTTATATAGTATAAGGTAGTTTAAATCAGCCCATCGATTAAGCCTTTAAAAGGTCAGCTTATCTTGTTATCCATTGTTCTGTCCAGAATTTCTATTGACATAAGCGTTATGCTGATAGTGTATTTATATGCTTACGCATTAATGATTTGTTGATATACTTTATTTTGTTGGATCCTGAGGTGGTCATCTATCATTTCAATGCATCCTCTGGCATGGGGGTTGGTACTGATATTGGGGAGACGTTTCTGGATCATCAAATGAAGAAGGCATTTCGTTATGCTATATTATTGAGGACAAGCAAAACCAGGCTATTGTGGAGAAGACAGGGACAGTATTGTCAAGTCATGCGCAACAAGAAGAGGAAAAAAGAGTAAGTCTATTACTTGTTTGGTTTGGTTTCCAACAAATCACGACATCTCTTAATTAAGCAACTATAATGCTAGCTTCTATATGCTTGTGTTGCAAACTGAATCGAAATATAGCATTAGGTTACAAAATTTGACAGGATTAATTCCATCATCCTATAACAGGATTTGCTACGAAAGATCAGAAATTATAGTTCGATATACTCCAAGTCACAACAGGCATTTTCATACATGGGCATAAGGATATTCTGTCAGCTGCAACATACAATACTGCTAGTGCTATTTCTGCTGGTGGCTAGGCCTCGCTTGTTGACCACCTCTTGAAACCTATAGATGCCTAATTGAACTTCAGGATAGTGTGCTTGGTAGTAGCAGTCATGGGTTATCTGTTGGGGTGGGGCGTAGACATGAGTTTTTTTGTTCCCTGCAAAAGATTACTTAGTAAATTAGGATTTATCTAATATGATATAGAGATGTTACATCATTAGTGGCCTGGTTGGCTCTTTGAATTAAGATATTGATGGAAAGATAATATAAGGAATACGATTATATGCGTATTGCTAGTCAGCTCCTGGTCAAAGGTTATATTATAATAACAAAGTATTGTTGGTATAACTTGGAGATGTATAGAATTTAAGTGTATTCAAACCATTTTATTTAATAACAAGGGTCCAAAAAGTATGCTCACCTCGACACCATTCCTCTTGTGTGTCCATAGATTATTGTGATTAAGACCTGCAATGAAAAAACAAGTATTGTTAGCATCAGAAGTAGCTATGTAGGTGCAACAACATAAAATAAGGCCATAGTAGGCACCATAGATTGTCATGAATTAAGGCTTCCCATAAAAAAATTGTTAGCACCAAGAGTTGCTATATAGATTATAACAACATAGATGCAAATAATAAACCATAGTACGAGCCTTTCTCACCACTCATAAACATCTCAATAGACAATATTTTTAGTGCTTTTCTCAGATTTATCAATCTCCTTGTTCGGCTTGGCCAAAATCCATTTCGTCTTTTTTGGCACACCCCTTGACAATGCAACATATAGCTGGCCATGGGAGAATACAGCTCCGGAAGGTAAATCTCGACGTTTAGTATGGTCTGACCGTGTGCCTTATGAATGGTTATCGCAAAACTTACGCAGATGAGAAACTGTTTTCTCGAGTTTGAATGGAAGTGAGATGTCCTCCGATAGCGACATAGGGATCCTAGGGCGACATGAGAGTTTTTTAGACCATCTGAGAACATATATTACGCAGATACAGTAGTAAGCATGTGGTTATGAAAGATGTTCTAAAAAATATTATGTTCGCGTTTTACCTTTGTTAAATCAGAACGGCGGATGCGAACGTTTGTAACATCACTCAAAGCAGGTCGATCTATTACCCCTGATACAGTTTTCAAAATGTTAAATCTTTTGTTGTAGATAATTGCTACAGGCTAGTCCTTACTGTTTCTAATCCAAGATCTCCTCATAAACTGAAAAACACAGTTCGATTCATAATTAAATATGTTTTGACGTATCTTATGGCTAGCTGTTGTATATGCTATCCATGTTCCATATACAGGTTTAAAGGAAGACGTGGATACCAGAATTGCAAGATTTTCAGTCAGAGGATACACCTTCAGTTAAAGTGGAAATCTGTGATTTTTTATTGATGACATCTTGAAGAGCAGCACGTACACGGCTTGGAGCTCCAGGATCTGTAAACCAGTGTTATCGATATGTAAGCAAGGAATTGTAGTGGTATTGCCAATGTGAGTTTTTGGATTCGTAGCAATTCTTTTGGCCAGATTGAGTTGTAGAGAAGAAAACCTGAATCTTCAGTTTGATGTGACGATGTCCTGGGGCATAGCCATCATGGCTGTTTAGACATGTTGGCGCTGGATGTCGCCGCCCTGCGTCGTGGGCGTAGATCTGATGGCCGCCGCTTGGGAGTGGATGTTCTCGCATGCGTCTTCGGCGTGGTCACCACCCAGGGCGTGGAGGTAGCACGGCGGGTGGAGGCAGGGTGCGGAGGAGGTAGCCCGACGCTGGTCGTCCTGGGCGTGGAGAGATTAGGCGTGGGGTGGGGAGAACAAAGAAATCTGGTCTGTTGGATTAACGTGAATAGACGGTTGAGATCCTTTTTTCTAGCCAAGTTTGTGCCTTTATAAGTAGTAGAGATATTATTATCTAAACTAATAATACGGCTTGAGGACGTGATGGTTAAAAAACCGTGGTAGGTAAAAAAATCGCTTTATCTGTCGGTCAAATTTCGTACGTCAAGAAAACCAATAACTAGCGATCGAAAATCGGCTACCAAGGATCGAATCGATGACAGAAAAAACAAAAACCCGGGCCATCAAGCGATCCACGCTCAGGAAAACCACAGAGAGAGGAAAACCAGCGATCGGCGCCCTCGTACCTCCCGTTCCGTGAGCCATACCGCTCTTGATGTTAGCGAGGTGGTACTAAATTTGTTGTTTTCCATAACAACGGACATGCTGTTACCTCTAATGGGCCGTACTAAGCTGACTTGAGCCCGTGAGCTTTTTCACTCCGCGCACAGTCGCGCACACATGCCCCTCTGCGTAGGCAGCTTTCGCGTGGTTTTGGACGGGTGCTAGCTGCAGGTGCTCCTCATGATTTTCGATCGTTGGACATGCTGGCATACTGCTGCGCGCGTGCCGCGGGTGCTAGCTACAGAGTAGCGTTGTTGCGCTTGACATGAACCGTGGCCGTGGACACTGCTGACTGCTCAGGACCTGCTGAGGTAGAGCTGAATCTTGAAGTGGTTTCGGCGGAACCGCATACATGGTTGTCGACGGTTTGGTCTGACGGTTTGCACGGGTTCGAACCAAGACATGCCCAGGCTTAAGAGCAGCCATAGTGGCAAAAAAATTCTTTTGCATCAAAAGGTTCTGGACAACGAGAACTGAACTGGTCTTGCCACTGAATATGTGCGGTTTAAATTTTGATGGTCGGAGTCTATGTACATGTTTCAGTCAGTTAGCTGATTCAACATGTTCAGTTTCCTAATCCTACATGATTCTAAAGATTCTGACTTCAGTAGCAAAGTGAATATATAAATGACCACATGCCTCACTTCCCCATGACATTGATGCCGGCAACAAACCTTGAAGATCAATGAGGAAACAACACTCGAAGGGGCAAAGCCTATGGATTTGACCTAATGTTGTACGAGAGGCTCGATAATTTATATAAGAATGTGTCTACAGTATATGCTTTCGATGTATGAGGGCTGCATCTAATTATGAACCGTAGGACACTTCAATATCTTAAAATGCACTTCAAAACCACTAATATAATTCAACGCACCTGAAAGCCACTGAGTATTTAGTGATATTACCATGTTATTTATAAAATCAAAACACCAAGTGGCGTTAGGAATTAAACAGCTCCGGCTGTGTAATTTGTACTTTTGGCTATCCATATTGCAAATAATGAAGATTGAAATGTCGGTATGATTGAATGAGTAATAATACAAAAACTGGGGTGAAAAGCCATATAGCTGAAACAAAATATAATTGATAGGAATCTGTGGAAGTGCGGCCCCTATGTCGATGAGAGGGACTGCAAAGTGGGACTAATGGCGGGGGCGTTCCTCTAGGATGCTGCGCATGTCCCCTACCATGACATGCTAGCCTCCGGCATGCGGCCTGGTTGATTTTGTCTTCCCCGTCCCCTTCAAATGTTCCCGCTGCCTATATGTCGTCGACGAGAGCCGTGCATCGATGGTTAGTAGGCTTGTTGTCTCCGGCTCCGACGTGTTGACGCGAAACTAAATACAAGCGTTAATTTATACAATATATGGTGTGTCTTGAGACTCCCATAGGTAGTTTTGTTAATTTTAGGCTTTAACACATTTGTCTTCATAAGTGTAAATTATAAATGGGAACTAGCTGCTACATCTCAGTATTATTGATTGATCATGGCAACTAGAGTTAAGTTAGTATACCTAACATGCTAATAACATAATTTCATTATTGTGATAACGATATCTAAACTTATGTTATGAGTGAGCATTTGAATAAGGCCCGTAGCAACGCACGGGCATTCAACTAGTAGAGATAATATTTGGATCGGTCGGTAGGTTCGTCCCTACGTCATAGTGTTTTTTCATTTTACCCCTCCGTTTTGTTACAATTTAACCCGCAGTCCTAGATAATTAAGAAATACACACGACCGCTAAGTAAACTTATCGATTCAGTTATCTTTTTTTCCCACAGCCCTCTCTCGCGACGCGATGAGGAAGACTTGACAGAGCACCACCGCCAAGCACCCGACCTCGACGTCCCCCCGTCCCAATTCGTCCCCCGCCTCCCTTTCCCCTACTGATGCGGCACGGCCGCTGTCTACTTCCCCTGCTCCAACTCAAAATCCTTCCTGGCGAGCGAGATCCCAGTTGCGGGATCTGACTGGCATCAAAACACCGATGTGCTGCTTCCCCACCGCCTAGCACCCAAGCACTGGTCCACCACACCGAGCCTGGCCTCCTACACCACCGGCCCTGCTGACGCCCTTGACGATGATGGCCAGAGAAGAGATTTTCCGTCAGGTGGTGGCTGGACGCATTGACAAGGGCCGGCCGTGGGCATGGAGGCGCTTTACCTGGGGGACTCCTCTGTCTCCCTAACCGGTGGTGCCATGGACGATGGCCGGTGGCGATATTGAGCATCGAGTGTTGCTGTTCGTTTTCTGTACCGAGTCTGGTCTCTGGTGGGAGGGGAGTAAGGGGAGGGGTGTGCAGGTCTGCAGGGGAGGCAGCTATGAGTGGGTCGGGGCAAAGAGAGAGATGTGATAGCGATGGAGAAACTGATAGAGATTCAGCGAGAGAGGTGCTTTGCAAGGTCTGCGTGCTTTTTCGTGCACTTCCCGGCCGCTGATTGCTTCTTGTATGTAAATGGTATAGCTAGCTTCTTTGGTTGTGAAATTTTGTGAGACATAGAGATACTAATTTGCAGGACTGGGAGACTGAAATACTGAATAACTTAGGTTAATCCGAATGGAGAAATGAGAATAATGTGCTTTCATTCTGTGAGGCTAATACTCTAAAAGCAATGCTAAACCATAAATTAGAGAGGCCACTTCTACATCAACAATCACTTATGCTAGCATCATAGGATAAAATAATGTGAAATCAATCTCTGACCAAGAAGCCTATGCTACAGTTTCGTCTTCCCACATTGAGTTTCGTATACAGTCAATGAAAAGAAAGATTTTAGAAATTTAAATTAGTTATGGCATAAAAACATTTACTCTCTCCGACCATCAATAATTATGATGGATTTAGGCAAATGAATGCTAAAGTCTGTCTAGATTCATTGAAACCACGCCACATATTTAGAGCCGTTAAGATCTATTTAGATTTATTAAACCCATGACAAGTACTTATGGCTGGCCGAAGTAGTACAATCAACTCATTGCATGCATTTAGGTGTACGGTCTATCTAGCTCACCATAATTTTTAAATATTAAATATTTTTTAGCTAGACATTGATTTTTTTACATGTTGCAGTGTATGGGCATGTGACCTAGAGCAGACTCGACGGAGAAGGAGTGTCTGTGCCGCTGCACCTCCTTGGGCCAGCATGCCGTGTTTAGGAGCTTCTCCTCGCAGTTCTCATCCTTTTTGTCTTTAACTGCGCCCCTAGCCGCCAATATTGTCCCCGCACCTCCTCGACGCAACTGAGAAACTACCCACGAACTCCTTTTTGTCCTGGACACTCTGTTCCGTCGCCCAGCCTACCACGCACCAAGGTAGGAACAACATGCCGGAAGAGCCCATCACCGTGGTGATGTGCGCATAGTACCATTCCCTAGATGTTCCGTGCGCCGCGACTGCCCATCATGGTGAAGGCTACGTTAGTCGTCGAGGTGGACGCCGCTCGGCACAAGACATAGGGTGGAGGACAACAGCCTCGTCGCGTTGGGCTTAGGAAACATATCCCGAAATAGTTCGATTATAAGGTACGATAACAATGCGAACATATTGTAAATGAATTATTATACTTTTTGAGTTAAACTTTTTATGTTCCGCAGCAACGCGCGGGATCCTACAAAGTCTTCTACTATGAAAATTCTAGGATCGAGAAAGAGCTTCAAAAGTAGGTCCCCAAGGGCCTTATGTTGTCTTCTTAACGTACGTTTCACGTCTCAAATCCTACTTAAAACTGTCCATATAGGGAGCTCAAGTTCATTTATCAATGATCGGTTAGATTCCGGCCGGCGCCATAGTTGAGGAAATCAACAATATCGGTCTCCGATGGACTTCTTCGTCCACGTGCAAGCTTACAAACTTTACGTCTCCTGGCAATACGGTTATTGACTCGTGACGTTATCTGTTCCGTGCTTGACATGTCCGGCCCGGCCGGCTAGGTTTAACCAGTCCACAGTCATCAGCTTAGTTTAATCACCTCCGAATCAGATCTAGGTAATCATCGGAGCTCATAATTTTGGCTACACAGACTATGGGAAACTGCCACGTGTGCACGTTGACTGTTGACATCTTGTGAATTAGCATGTTCTCATAGTTGAGAGGTATAAACTGCTATCTGTTAGTATACCCTTAAGTACACTGCTCGCCGGCATCTGCTACGTGGGGCAAAAGTAGCATGTAGACTGTAGTATTGGCTGCGATCAATTTCACTTTTGACTTGGAAAAACATTGATTTGGACATGGAAAAGATGGAACGCACCACAAAAAAGATTCTTATTAAATGCAGTCTGGGCCCTGGGGTCAATGTTCAAGCAATCTAGAAACTCACATCAAGTGCAATATACCAAAGCCAGTTCTCCGTCTATACTTCTCTGCATGTATAGAAATACCAGTGTTTATTTTGCGTAATTTTTTTTAATCCTGTGATCCTTTAATTTTTAAATAAAAATAGTACTTTTAAGTTTTAAAACTTATGAAAAATCTGGACATTGACAGTGATGTAACCTACAAGAATGGAAAATTTGACTACAAATTTTTTTGTATTTTTTTTTGAAATGGGGGACAAAAGCTTTGCCTCAGTCTATTAATTAAGAATAAGAATTTTCCAGTTAATTTACGGAAAACTAAGCTAAAACTGATACAAATACAGACACCAACAAAACACCACGCCCGCAAAGGCAAACCAACAAACTCTCCCACCATGCCGACTGCAGCCACTCACACTTAAACAACACAAGGGAACATTGGAGAGGAACAACTAAACAAAAGGAAATACTTTGGGTTGTCTTGTGTCTTTGAAATTCTTTGTATTATGGGAAATACAAAAATAACAAAACATGATAATTTGTAGATTTGAAAAAAAATACATACCGAGATCTAGAGATATTTTTTGTTTTTGTGTAGCCCAAAATGCAAAGTATTTGAACACGTTTTTTTGCAAGTTTGTAGAAAAAGCAGTTATGTACATGCGAATATTGTTTTAATTTTTTTTACAAAAATCATAAATATGACATTTCATATTATTATTTTTAAAAAGGGATCACATGTGCCCATAAACACCAAATCTTCACTCTTCATTTTTAAGCCACTTAATAGTTAATACTAATGTCCGTGTCTGACGAGGGGTTAACTCGACAAATGTCCTAGATGAAGGACTTAGGATCGGGGAGATAGGGCGTCGGATGAACTCGAAGGTAAAATTAGTCAAACAAGGTGGCTAAGAAAGTAAACATGGGTGTAAAACCTGGCTTGCTTTCAATCTGTCCCACACCGTCCCCTCCTGGCCCATATATATAGGTGGTCAGGTCTCAAGGATCGGGTGGGATCCGATACAGATTACAATATCGACATACGACATGAACTCGTATTTCGACTAGTATTACAGTTGGGCCTAGCTTAACGGGCCTCAGGGGTACTCAACTGACAAGCTCTATTATCTATACCCTTGTCAGTGTCCCTTGCGGTGAATTCTCCTTAGCCCAATTCTATGAAATGCAATAATCCAGGCAATTACCTCTTTACGTAGTGTACTTAAAGTAAATTTTCAGAATTCTGCTGCGCTTGTTCTCAAGATCCCAATGGTTAACGAGTCAATTCGGAGAGGAAGGCATCCAACAATACATGAAACAGATTTCATGCTAGAACGAAGTTCTAAATCTTACCCACAAACTTAGAAGCAATTCAAGTTTTGGATAAAGATGTTGAGGAAAAGTCTTTGGCTGAGCTTGCTCCTAGTTATGAAGTTGCTTCTGCTTATTTGTTTCACATGTTAGAAGCTAGGTTTGCTAGCCTTAATCCTTTTATGCAATACATGTTTCTTAAGCTTCATGATATTGAGAATCCCGAAAAGAAAGCTTTTATCTTGGAAACTTTGCGCATAGAATTTAGAGATGTTGCTATTGAGGCTAGGGAAGTTTTTAAGAAATTTAATAAGCTTGGCTCGCCTGTTGAAGTTGTTGGTACACCCAATGAAGATTCTAGAATGCCAATACCTTATAAACTTGTGGGAATTCATGATGCCTTGGAAAATAATTTTAGTTGGATTTGTCCTGAAAATCTTTTTGATGAAAGTACTGTACCAAGGCGTGACTACAAGGGGTACTCAAAAGCTCATTTGGACAGAATTCATTTCTTTGTTCCTACAATTGATCTTAATGATTCACTTGATATTACTTGATTCGCACTTTCTGCGCCTAGCTCAAAGGCGTTAAAGAAAAGCACTCTTGGGAGATAACCCAATGTTTTTACTTTCAGTTCTTTTTCTTTTATTTGAGTCTTGGAAGTTATTACTACTGTAATGACCTCTCCTTATCCTTTTTATTTCATTTTTGTGCCAAGAGAAGCCTCTAATTTGAGTGAGGTAAGATTTGGGGATGTTGCTGACCTGAAACAGTTTTCGGTGCTGCACCGTAAAAATTCGTGAAAATTCTCTGTATATCTTTTGGACCTGTGATTTCTCGTGCATATGCCCCAGGTTATATCCAAACTTTAATTAGTTGAACACTTTTTTATTTGAGCAACAGAAAACCCTCTAAAAATTCGACCATTGTCAGCTGTTCTGTTTTGACAGATTTCTGCCAATATTTGTGTTTGCCGCTTTATCGCTCTCTTTTTTAGTTCTTTTGATCACGGAACTTTTGGGGAAGTTTCTACAGTAGTTTATACTTTATATGTGGTGGTTTTGAGTTGAAACCTGAAGTAAAAAGGGTTGATTCAATGTTATGCTTACACTAATGTTGCTAATAGATTTGTGTTTAGTTTTGTATGAAGTAAGTTTTCAAGTGTAGGGATTGGAGAATGATGAGATGAGTTGAAGAATAGACAAAAGCTCAAGCTTGGGGATTTCAATGTCACCCCAAGAAATATCCAAGAAGTACAAGCGTCAAAGTTTGGGGATGCCCCCGAGGCACCCCTTCTTCATCGGCAAAAATCAGGTCACCTTTCAACGCACTATATTTTTATTGCTTCATGCATTATGCGTTTTTCTTGGAGTGTCAGTTGTTTTAGTTTTCAGTTTTATTTAGTTTTGCTTGCTGCAATAAATGGTTGGACCCCAACAAATTCCTTTGGAGAAGTTGTCTTGTTTTTCATTTGCCAAGAACACTCCGTTTTTCACTCTATTCGTTTCCACGAGTGTTCTCTTTTTCTAGAACTGCGTTTAGCTTTCATTTTTTGCCTTGATTTTTGTTCAGATCTTGTTATATCTTTTCATCAAGGTGTATTTTTGCCTCTGGTCCATATTGGTTTTCATCAAAAGAGTTGGTTATAAAAAGTTTGAATGGTGTTGGAAAAGAGAAAAAGCTTTATGCAAAAAAGTGGTACAAGAAAGAGCTTGTGTAGACTGCGGCCTAGGCTTTTGCATGTCATGCTTGATGTCTTTTTGATAGTATGCTTAGTGGTTTTGCTGTAGCATAACTTGTCTCAAATAATTGAGATTGCTTAATGAGCCTTTGAAAAATCATGCATTGTTTTAATAATTTGGAAGCATTATTTTGGTTTTCTCCTTTGATGCTTTATTTGGGTTGACTTGGCGCATGCTCACACATGTTTGACTCATACAAAGTCGCCATTGCCTCTATGATCATTTAGTTTTTGACTTTTGATGCCATCTTATGCTTCTTTTAATGTCGCTTTGTCGCTATGGATGATTATGGCCGTTATTGCTCTCTTAGTTGGTCGCTCCCAGTCTTTTGCTAGCCTTCATTTTGTACTGAGTATGAGCTCTACTCATGTATCCAACTCCTAAAAACCAAGTTTGCCATTGTGTCCACTATAAATTCCTATGCATGGTATTTGTAAGCCATTCCTAAGTAAATTTTCATGTGCTACCTTTCAAAACTTTCAACTACTTCTCATTTTGTGCCACTGTTTTTAGCTCATGGGGACGTAGTGGTCGGAATTGCTATCTTCCTTATTTAATTAAGTACCCCTCGACTAGGCAGCTTCATCTGCTCGTCATTAATTTTGCATGAGAGCTGGTCAGACCATTGCAATCTAATTTCAAAAGAAAAAAAGGCACTCCTCCATGGTATGTGAATGTTGGTGGGCACCCGATGGAATCGGTTAGCCATGGTTTGAGAAAGGAAAAAGGTGGGGAGGAGTGCCAAAGCTTTATAAAAGAGCACCAATGTGCCAAATTTTCAAAGAACTCAGAACTGCTCTCACTTGTTTATTATGGAAGATAGTAAGACCCCATTACCAGTCATTGACATGAAATAACCACCTCTCAAAACCCAATTTTTATCTCTGTTTTACAAATGAAAAGCTCTAGCACATGTTTAATCACTGCTTCCCTCCGCGAAGGGCCTTTATTTTACTTTTATGTTGAGTCACCACCTTCTATCTTTAAGCACCATTAAGAGAGCATAGTTGTCATTCTGAGTATAATGTGCATTGTCCCAAAGTTTTCATTGATTGATTCATATTGTTGGTTTCACTTGTTCTCAAATTATTTGTATCTAGTCGCCCTCTTAAACTTGAAGGTGTCCTATGCATTTATGTTTTGCTCTCTCATGAAGGACAAGCTGAAAAAACTATTTGTATGTTTTTCCTTATGATTTGAACACACGTTTGACTTTCATTGTTTCATTTTCATGATCTTTTGTTTGTGTTCATTTTCATGTTATAATATGGTTGCTAAGTTTCTTCTATCAAGATTATATCTTTCATGCCCATGTTTAAAGTTCTTTGATCCCAGCGCACAACGCTTACATATATGGTCAAGATTGTGTAGGTGCATGTCACCTAAAAAATTATTTCTTTTGTTATCACTTACCTACTCGAAAACGAGCAGGAGTTAAGCTTGGGGATGCTGATACGTCTCCAACGTATCCATAATTTTTGATGCTCCATGCTTGTTTTTACACCATTTGATTAGTGTTTCGTCACACTTCGTGGCATTTTTATGCATTTTCCGGAACTAACCTATTAACGAGATGCCACAGTGCCAGTTCCCTATTTTCTGCTATTTTTGTGTTTCAGAAAAGTTACATAGGAAATATTCTCGGAATTGGACGAAACCAAAGCCAGTCGTCCAGATATTTCACGGAGCTTCCAGAACACCGAAGAGGAGACGGAGCCGGACCAGAGGGCAGCCACACCACCAGGGGGCGTGGCCCACCCCTGGCCCATGCCGGCCTGTGGTGTGGGCCCCCTGGTCCACTTCTGACGCCGCCCCTTCACCTATAAAGACCCCCCCCCGACAGGAAAAACCTAAAGCCCCGATCACTTTTCCAGAACACATCGCGAACCGCCGCCGCCGTCGACCCGAAGATCGGGAGGGTCCAGAAGCTCTTCCCGGTACCCTGCCGGAGAGGGGAATCGCCACCAGAGGTCTTCTTCATCGCCATGCTTGCCTCCGGAGCGATGAGTGAGTAGTCTACCTTGGACTATGGGTCCATAGCAGTAGCTAGATGATTGTCTTCTCCACCATGTGCTTCATGTTTAGGTCTCGTGAGCTGCTTTACATGATCGAGACTACCTTTATGTAATTCTACATGTTGTGTTTGTTTGGATCCGATGAATATTGTTGTTATGATTGAGTTGATGTACTGAATTTTATCTTATGTTATCTCTATGTTGTTTATGATCTTGCATGCTCTCCGTTGTTAGTAGCTATCTTGGCCGAGTAGTTGCTAGTGACTCCAAGAGGGGGTATTTATGCTCGATAGTGGGTTCATGCCTCTATTTAATCTGGGGGAGTGACAGAAACCTCTAAGGTTGTAGATGTGCTGTTTCTACTAGGGGGAAAACAACATTCATATGCTCAAGGGCATATGCTTTGTTTACATTACACACTTTGCTTAATGCAATTATCTGTTGTTCGCAACTTAATACTTGTGTAGTTCTCGGATTGATTCGCCACAAGTGGATTATTAGTCATAGATGCAATTGGATGGCGGTCTATGTATCTTTTTGTAATGCCCAGAGTAAATCTCATAGTGATCCTCTCGACATATGCACGTTGTCTTTATTCTATCAATTGCCCAACTGTAATTTGTTTACCCAGCATGTATTATTTTATCTTATGGAGAGACACCACTAGTGAACTGTGGACCCCGGTCCTATTTCCTTTATATTGCCATCACCTGTTTACTTTACTCGCACTGTTTACTTTACTCGCATACTATTATCACTTTCCACTCGATATGCTCATACCCTTTGTTTCAAGCAAACGGTGAGATTGACAACCTCATCGTAAGTTGGGAACAAAGTATTTGGTTGTGTTGTGTGCAGGTTCCACGTTGCTACTGGTTGAAGACGCGCTAACAAGTTATCGTTAACGGCGCCCTTGTTAGAGCATCACGCAGATAGTGGGCATCACCTTCGGTCGTTTGTCTCCCTCCTACTGGATTGACTACCTTGGTTTCATAACTGAGGGAAAAATTGCTGCTATATTCATCAAACCTTCTCTTGGGGTTTCCAACTGGCCGGTCATTTTTACTTCATCAACAAACACCAACAAGTTTTCTGGCACCATCATCACCGCGCCATCAGCGAACTGGAATTCCATCCAAGAGATCTTCGGATTGGCTAGCCGCGTTCTTACACGGATTTTCATTGGGTTGTGGCCGAAGCAAAAGGCGGGCATTGAAAATGTTGACTTGAAGAAACTCGTCAAGGCCTTTGACACCCCTGAAGACCCTATTCTCCTGCTGAAGGGTTGTTCTGTGAAGCGGGGTGCAGAGGGGGCCATCGCTCTTGCTTATGCCCATGGTGAAGAGATTGACTGGGAGAAGGTAAGCTCCTTCCGCGGTTGGACTCTACCTGAATTGCGAGGTTTCTTTGAAAGGGCAAAGAAGTACGCGCCAGGCATCGTGTCGATTATTTCCCCTTCGCCTATTTCTTCGACTCCTTCCTCTGGTGCGACAATGCCTCCTCCAGGAGCTGCTGCTACACCTGCGTCGCCTGCCACGGAGCATGATGCTGAGGTGGCATAGTTTTAATCTTTCTTTGTAATCTTTGCTTCTTTTGCTATGGTGAACTTCTAATTGTACTTTGCCCGAGAACTAGTTAAGGGGCTTTTGCACTTGTTGTAAATATCTTCCTGTTTATGAAGTGTTTGGCTTGAATGATATTTTCTGAGATGTATGTCTTCTCTTTTTTTTGCTTGACTTCCAGCTTGCGCCTGCTGGTGAATCGTCGGGTCGCACCCGGGCGTTATCTCCTGTTAGTATGTTCGACTCCGAAACTTCTTCGCCTCCTCATTCTTTCTGTCGATGTGAGGAATATTCATCGAGGATTTTGGATCTTGAGAGCCGTCTATCCTTGATAAAGCGCCAGGCGCAAATTGCTTTAGACAAGGCCGGTAAGTCCCATGATCTGATGAAACAAGTGTCCAATCTTGAAGATGAAGTTTCGAGTCTAGTAGCAAGGATCGCACATTTTGAGGAATGCGAATCTTTTCTGATTGGTATCGTCGAGTCTGTTTGCGAGATGCTGCTGTGTAAGTCTTCGGGGAGCCTTTTTCTCTTTTGTTTTTGCTCTGGCTTGCTGTGTGCTAATTTTTACTTGCACCGTAGGTACTTGCCTTGATCTTGCTGGCGAATCACACCGGGTTTCTGAGCGGATCGTTGCTCTTCAGAAAGCTGCTCAGGGGTCTGAGAGCTTATGGTCGAACCTCCGTCGCTGTCGCGCCATCGTGCTTCTTCAGGATCGCGCACAGCATATTGGCGAAGCTGTTGATGGTTGTCGCATGTCCCTGACAACCATGTACTCTGTTATGTTGCCTCGTAATGCTATGCCGAGGGATTTTAGGCAACTGCTCAAAACTTTCTGGACGAGCCAGCGGGTTCACCTCCTTATAAAACTGAACTTGATTGCTGGTGCTAACTTTGCTCTTGGATGGATGCGAAAGTGGCATCCGAGACTTGATTATGACCGCATATCCCAGAGTTTGCCTTCAGAATGAGCTACGGTTGGAGTTCATATGGATGCGACGCTAGAGCCAGCGAAAAGGATCATCTCAAGGTTACTGTAAGAGGATGCGAGGTTTTTCCGCGAGTACCATTATTTGAATCCTTTTAATGTGGATGACTCAGATCCGCCAGCGTTGTAATTTTAATGTATATACATTATAGTCCGCGAGAGCGTTTTTTCCCTGGGCTGATTCCTGAGGGAGTTTTTTAGTACTCAAGGCGTTTTGTGGGTGTTGGCGTTTGCCGCGTTTAGACATGTAAACTCGAATATGAGGAACTTGCCTTTATTGTATTTGTAATATAAGATACATGGGGTGACCCAAGAGATCCGACCAGTGACCTGTGTTCTGGATCTAGAGGGCATTGCCCTGGAATAACTCGTGGCTTTTACAGCCTTATTTTCCTACTTGACTAATTTGTATGTCTTACCTCCTATGTTGCTTGAGTCTTCTCTTCTTCTCCTGTAGTCTTCTCTTGTTCTCCTGTAGTCTTCTCTTGTTTGGGTAGCTGTACCCAAGGTTTCTTTACTTCTGGTTCCTTGGGTTTTCCTTCGTGTAGCCATGTCGCCTCTGTAGTCGTGCTTTTTGCTTTGCAGTTGGGTTCTCCGTAGCTTGCCATCATGCCGAAATTTTGGGCCATCTTATGAAACTCCTTGTCGCACAGATCTGATAACTCGAAGCTTCCCTTTACTATAATAATTCCTTTGGGTCCTGGCATTTTTAGTACCAGGTAAGTGTAGTGAGGTACTGCCATGAATCACGAAAACGCGGGTCTCCCGAGGATCGCATGATATTGTGATGGCCACTCCATGACTTCGAAGTCGAGTTTCTCCCTTCTGTAGTTTTGTCAATTTTCAAAACAGACGTTGAGTGCTATTCAACCAAGTGGATAGTTAGCACTTCCTGGGACTATTCCGTGAAAGGAGCAGTCAGTTGGTTTCAGGAACTCCAATGAAATGTGCATTGCCCGTAAGGTCTTTGCGTATATAAGATTTATCCCACTTCCTGCGTCCATGGATATTCTGTCGACATCATAGGTCCCAATTTGAGCTTTGAGTACCAAAGGCGCGTTTCCTGGCCGAGGTACTGTTATTGGGTGATCGTCTCTGCTGAATTCTATGGGTTGCTCTGACCAATGCAGATATTCCGTTGTTGCTGGAGGTGAGTTTATTGCAAGGTTGACTTGTCGAGTTATGCTTTTCTCCTCTTTGTTTGACTTGGACACTGGCTGTATCATTGCTGTAATGTGCCCTTTAGATGAAATATATCCTTCGTCGTTGTTGCGTCCCTGGTTTGATTGGTCTTGGTCCTTGGGAGCTCCACTGTTTCCTTGTTGGGTTGTAGGTGCGTTGCTTGTGTTTCCCTCGTATCCCTGGCGTTTTGCCTCGGCTTGCTTGTTAAGTGCTGCTTCTTGTAGTTTTAAGAACGTAGTGCAATCTTTTATTGCGTGTCTGGATACTCGTTTCCCATCGACGAACGCAGAGTGAATATGACATGGTCCGTTGAGCATATCTTCTGGTGATGGGTTGTACTCTCTGGATTCCCTTGGTGGAAATTTTTTGTTATCTTCTCTGCCATAGCTACGGTATCCCAAACTTTTACGATCGTTGCCTTGGTAGCTGTTATCTTTATATCCTGCGGCTACTTGGCTGTGGGAGCTATAGTTGTCGTAATTGCGAGATCTTCTCCTTTGACCTCCATATCCGTTTCCTCTATCATCTTCTGGCGATCGCGTGCATTTATTGTTGCACGCATCTTCTCCATCTGCGAATCTGTTTGCCACATCCATTAGGTCTGATACTGTTTTTGGCTTGATTCTGCCCATCTCTTCGACTAGGTCTCCTCGTCGTAACCCAATTATGAATGCATCTATTGCTCTTTCATCCGAGACTTCGACTGCCAAATTTTTGATTATACTCCACCTTTGGATATATGCTCTTAATGTCTCCCCGCGTTGCTGTACGCAGGCTTTGACTTCTTCTATGGATGCTGGCCACTTGTATGTCGACTTGAAGTTACTTGTAAATTGTTTTGTGAGCTCCTCCCAACTTCCAATTGTTTCCTTTTCTAATTTGCTTAGCCATGACCTTGTTGCGCCGGTGAGGTGTAATTGCAAACTTTGCATTGCTGTTTCCTTGGTTCCTCCTAATAGTTTTACTGCTTGTAGATAATCTGACAGCCATGACTGTGGCTCTTGAGATCCGTCGTACTTTTGTTGGTCATGGGGTAGTTTGAAACCTTTGGGTACTGGCGTGATACGAACCCTACGGGTAAAGCATGACGCTCCCATCTCCTTTTCATCGTCTTCGTAGTCATATGTTCTGTTGGGAGTTCTGGATCGTCGGGTTCCTTTGTTCTTTGGACTATTGTATCGTCCGGGTGATGGCGTCCTAGATCGGCGACTTCCACTTCTGTGCCGAGTACTATTGTGACGGCGTGGTGATCTTGGTTTATGGGTTCCTTTGTTGCGATATGCCTCCTCCTCCTTTGCTGATAATTTGTTGCCTACCATCTTCAATCCATTTAGCGCTGCTCGGTGCATATGTTCCCTCGGGTCTCCTGGATTTGGTCGTGTTGTATGCAGGTACGCTTGAGCTGCTACCAATGCTGCTTCAGGAGTTTTTGGTATAATATTTCCTTGCTCGTCGACCGATACGAAGGACGAGTCGAGGTTTTTTGAGATACTTTGCCTTTCTGAGTACTCTAGATTCTCATATCTTGACCCATGTCGATGATGCCTTCTGTTTGTGTACGATGCGTCACTACGTGCTCTGTGAGCAGCGTCGCTTGCTGCAATGGCTGAGTCCTTCCTTTTCTGTATTTCAATCTTCTCCTTTGCTAGTTGCTTCACCTGTTGCCTTAGGGCGTAATGATATCCCAAAAGCATGTTTTGGCTGGAATTTGTTGGTATTGGTGTGCCGTGTTCCACGGCTGTCTTAATTTCTCTCCACTCATCGGCTGATAGTCGAACTTTTACCCTTGTTGCGAGGAAGTCAGCGGTTTCTTCTTCTGCTAAGTGATTTGCCCCTCTGTTTATGTTTGCTGGATTAAGCACTGGGTTGTTGTTGTCGTCAAGTTCTTCTGAATTATCTCCTGTGATTGCGAGTATCTGGTATCGATTGACGAGTTTGCTGTTGTGACTTGAGAAGATCGAGTTGTCATCTTCAGAAAGTTCTAGTCCCGTCTTCCAGGTATCTGTTGATTGATCTGAGGTGTCATCGTGGCAGATCATGAGATCTTCGAGTTGCACTTCTAAGCCAAAATTTTCCATGGTTTAGTTGGCTCCTGCGATTTTTCCTTTCTCTGCTTCTGTCAAGCTGACCGGCGAGTTTACCTCGCTGGAAGAGCCTTCTGATGATTCCGACATTGCTACTGTCTCGGGCTCACTTGCCGACGAATCCGGTTTCGTCGGATCTGAAAGACGAATCGATCCTAGCGATCCGACGCGAAAGTTTAGACTTCCGATCGTCAAATCCATATCTTGATCCATACTCTCGAATACTTGCGCGAAACTTGACTCGTGAGGTTAAAAATCGATGGTTCCGAAGGGTATCTGAATTTCGTCGACTTGCGGATTGCTGCTGGCCGAAAGTGAAAAAACCGTCGAATTCATGATTCCAACGCCCAGTGTCCCCATGGTCGGCGCCAATTGACGAGGGGTTAATTTGACAAATGTCCTAGATGAAGGACTTAGGATCGGGGAGACAGGGCGTCGGATGAACTCGAAGGTAAAATCAGTCAAACAAGGTGGCTAAGAAAGTAAACGTTGGTGTAAAACCTGGCTTGCTTTCAATCTGTCCCACACCGTCCCCTCCTGGCCCCTATATATAGGTGGCCAGGTCTCAAGGATCGGGTGGGATCCGATACAGATTACAATATCGACATACGACATGAACTCGTATTTCGACTAGTATTACAGTTGGGCCTAGCTTAACGGGCCTCAGGGGTACTCAACTAACGAGCTCTATTATCTATACCCTTGTCAGTGTCCCTTGCGGTGAATTCTCCTTAGCCCAATTCTATGAAATGCAATAATCCAGGCAATTACCTCTTTACGTAGTGTACTTAAAGTAAATTTTCAGAATTCTGCTGCGCTTGTTCTCAAGATCCCAATGGTTAACGAGTCAATTCGGAGAGGAAGGCATCCAACAATACACGAAACAGATTTCATGCTAGAACGAAGTTCTAAATCTTACCCACAAACTTAGAAGCAATTCAAGTTTTGGAATCTAAAAACTTACCTCCTCGTTTTCTCATTTGAAGAAAAAACCAAATACCATAATATTTGTCAAAAAATCATGCACGCAAGTTTCAACTAATTAATATACACACGGGGGATTTTTCTCAAGATTTTACCATACTTACAAAGATGTTTTTTGCTTCTAGAAAGTCTATGGGTGCCTCAAGAGATATCCTTGTAACTTCTTATTTGTATTTTATATTTTAACACCTATTACTAGAGATGATCAAACTGGTGGTTCAGGTATTGAGTTCTCCCCAAATGATACTCACATTTTTTTAGTTCCAGGTTATCATTTTTACCTTGAAGAACAAAAGTGTACAAAAAATAGCTATAACGATAAATATAATAGAGAAACAAGAGTGTCGAAACACCACAAGAATGCCAGGCATGAAGGGCTCCTTTGATTCATAGGATAGAAAAACCAAAGAATATGAAAGACATAGGATTGAAATGTCATGCCTACTTAAATCCTATAGGAAGATAAAGTGTTTTTGATTGTAGCAAAGAAATTTTCTGTGAGGTATGACCTAATGTTTTTTCCTATAGGATTTAGACTAATAGATTTCTATAGAATTATTTCCTATAGAACATGTTCCTATGAATCAAACATGTGTATAGAAAATTTTCTCATAGGATCCAAATCCTACATAATTTCTATGCAAATCCTATGAATCAAAAGGTGCCGAAAAGGTATAATTTTGTGCATCACGTTGTTGTTTTGTTTGCCATTTTCCATTCTAGTTATTTGAATAGGCATCTAGCATAAGAATAAGAAGTCTTGAACTCTTGATCCATTCTTCAAATTAATTAAGCGGCTCAAGATAAGATCGCATTTCTTAAAAAAAGGAGCAAACTAAGAACGAGGACAACCCTCTTAGTGCACTAAGCAAATTATCCAGCTTCATTCAATTTACAGCAACGTATATATACAGCAAACGAAATATCACATCATTTGCTTATTCTTTAAATGATCGATCTCCATGTTTCTGTGTATGTAAACACTCATCAAATCATCTGCCTAAGCTCCAAAGAAGCTTGTGCAAGCTGAATCATGCCGTCGTCTAACTATAACCAGCTTATTGGTTAACCCACCTCAGTCACAGTGATTAACCGTCTCTTAACTAACGGTCAGCTGCAGTTCTGGGTGCGGCGACAGGGGTGACAGCAGCGGCATGCCTCCTAGCAAGGCATCCCAGTACTGCTCCCAGCCGGAGGCCGACGGCGTCGGAGGGATCCCTGTGTCCGGCGTCGTGGCCGCCGACGTCACTGTCGAAGACGCTGTTCCCGCCGACATGGACGAGAGCGTGTCCCACGACGACACCTGGGCGGAAGACGACGACGGCGCCTCGGTCTTCACGGCCTTGTCAATCACCACCTCCACATCGGAGTCATCCTCCCGTGATCTCTTCCGCTTGTTCGTCGCGGCGCTGCCGTCGGCCTGCGACGCGGGAGGCGGCGGCGCACAGAGCTCCGCGCCGCGGGTGCCGACCTCGTTGGGGAAGTTGAGGATGGCCTTGGCGCCCCGCATCCGGAAGGCGGCGCGGTCGTACGCGCGCGCGGCCTCCACTGGGGTGTCGTAGGTGCCGAGCCACGCGCGGGAGCCCCGGCGCTTCGGGTCGCGGATCTCCGCCGCGTACTTTCCCCACGGACGCTGCCGCACACCGCGGTACTTGCGGAAGTCCTCCGCCTCCACGGCCGCCGGCGCAGGCGCGGCAGCAGCGCCCGCCCACCCGAACGAGGACGGGGCCGGCAGGGAGACGGTCAGCGCCGATGACGGCGACCTCAGACGAGACGGCTCGCCACCAAACTGTATCATCACCGGCTCCCGCGCACGGTACGCCTCCTCGCCGATGTCGGCAGCCAGACAGGAGTTCGCGTACTCGTGTGCCAGCTCTATGTGTACCTGCTGCTCCGGGAAGAAGGACATGGGCTGGTACGCTGCCCGCTCGGCCGTGGAAGATGGCAGCACCGGGAAGGTGGCGTCATCGCAGAAAGGGCCCTGAGTAAGTGCCATCGCGGGGACACCACCGTCGCCGCCAAGGAGGTGCTCGCGGATGAGGTCGAGGGCGAAGTCATCGACCTCGCCGGCGAACTCCATGCTGCTTAGTTTGCCTCTTTCACCTTCCGTTATGGCCTTGATGGCCGTCGAACCAAGGAAAGGAGGATGGCTCGATAAAGATCACTCGATGCCGGTGGCAGAGGTTTCAGTGTATCCCTGTCTTGTAGACTCGCTAGAGTTTTTCGAGAGTTTGTTGAGTACAAAACAATGGTGGTGGCGTACGTATATTTATAGCAAGCGGCAACCAACTCAGAACAAAAATAAAAGGAGACGGGAATGCCTATGATTCGAGGCTCGATCGCCATTTGATTTGACCAGCACAACTTTATGCGGTTTTGAAGGGGTCCCAGTTTGGGTCTTCGGGTCGTTCTCGATCTCGTCACTCACTGTCAAGCTGTTAATTTCAAGATGTTTGCACTGTCATATTTGCTGTTTTAAATTTGTAACGGTGAGATGCTTACAGTTACTTAACATTACTATTCCTAGTTAGTTTTTTTTTAAATGGAGGTTAACTTTTTTTATTAGATTATTCACCAAGGCCTTACAAGAGAAATACATGATTAATCCTAAGCCACCATCCTAGCAACATCTCGCTATACCTACAAAACTGATGAAGGAGGTGTCCAGGAACATAGCCAATTGCGCTGATCTCACACCAACACACATGATCGTAAAGCTAGAAGCATCGCCAAGCTGCCCAACAACAAGCTGAGAGCACCAACCGGCCCAGCATGTCCCTCAGCACGTGCGAGCTCTCCGAAGTCCCCGTCTTTATCTTTCTCGAAATCATCTTTAGAATAGGTATCCATACATCAACCTTGCCAGGTCTGCCATCGACACATCCATGGTGACATATAGCGCCACCTCCCCACGCGCGTCCATCGCCACGCGTCCGTCGTTGAGACCTCGCTGCCCCACGCCGCTTGGACCCACCGTCGTCGATAAGGTAGAAGAACACCACTCCACCACAGAACTACGGCGATGTACACCTCCAAGATTGATTCCCCAAGGGGGCAAGGACGTACAAGCACCGCCATCATCCAATCCATAGATTCGGGGTTCACCTGGAGGACAGCGGAAGGAGCTGGGATCTTCACCTCAATGATGCATTGATGAAAGTACGGGACATCGCCAATCACAGGCTCTGACCAAAGGCCGAAACCTAGGGTTTTCACCCGGATCTGCCACACAAAGACTCCATCTAGCAACTTGTACATCAGACCGGCCAAGAAGACCTCCTCCGATTGAGCAGGACGCCACCATGCCACTATTCCACCAATGAGACCTCCGCTGCTACCACCCAACTCCGGAGCAGACCCCAACACCGCATGGCGGTAAGGAGCGCCACCGAAAGGGAGGGGCGCCAGAAGACCTACCGGTCGCCCGACTGTTGCACCTGCCGCCATGGGGAATGCCGCTAAGGCGCACCGGTAACTAGATCTGGGTGAGCCAAATCCAGTCACTGCTGCCATAGACCACTAACATCGTGCATCCCTCCACGATGTTGCCCAACACCGATGACCACCATCGCTAGCGCCGGCCTGCGCGCCGCCACACTCGACACCATCGGCCCGCACTGTCCACACCGAGGTAGGGAGAAAGAGGCCCACCGCCGCCAACACCGACCGGGATTTACCTGTCAGCGTGTCCCGGTGGCGGCAAGGGAGGGAGGGAGGTAGGGAGGCTAGGAGCAATAGCAATGGAGGAAGGAATGTAGGGGTGGCTAGGGGCGATGGCGAAGGAGGGAGGGAGGTTGAGGAGGCTAGGAGCGACGACAAGGGAGGGAGGGAGGGGACGTTAGGGAGACGACGAGAGAGGGAGAGAGGCTAGGGCGACGACGGTCACCAGCAGGATTAGGGTTTCCAGGGGTAAATTCGGTTGCCTCCGGGTGGAGTGGTATAATTCAAACTACCTGGTTTCCAAAATTTACCACCCCAGGTAGTGTGAATTTTTTGGGAATTTTCCTTGTCCAGCATATATGTGTAGTTGATATTTTGTACCTGCAACAAGATCATGATGATTTATGAAAGGAATCATTTTTCCAAAGTCGTGTCAACGAAGAAAAGGGGCGCGCACGCACATACCCATGACAAGAGCTTCGACCATTCCGCTCGATCTAGTACCAGAAATTCAATACAACGTGGATATTTGGCTGCGCATGCTAGCTTGTCATGAATCCTTGCGTGCCCTTTCTTCCCTGTTCGCCTTTCCTTCTCACAAAACGAAATATGATGCAAATAATGCTACAAATTCCTTAGCTGTTGTCAGTGTCAAAATAACCTTTGTTAGCCAACTACTCAGAGATTTCTAAGAACTTGTTCACGCTCGATCGCCATCTCGATATCCCCTATAGACTAGAGTGGCAAGATAGGTGCACATGCATGCAGATGCAATAGGTTACTAATCCTGGGTGTTAACGATCGAGTTAAGGAACTAGTATTACGCCACACGTAGCACTCCCCTCATCGACACGTACGAGTGGGTGGATACGCGGCACATGTGCATTTTTACACCAAAGGCATAGCACATGCACATCGATCGAACCATACAGATCAATGCAAGTGGACACGGTCGTCCGTAGACCGCAGCATTAAACGAACATCTTGTCCTCCATGCCGTTAAAGGAAAGAGGAAATGTGTCCTCAATGGACTTGTTATACTACCCGTCGACAAAAAAGTTTAACTAACTTTGTCCCTACTATATTACGGAAAATTGACACTGCTATATTTATATTAAAAACACTTTCTCGTAATAATAATTTCTTACAGATAATCATCATATACTTGGATCAATTCTTGTCAAAGTTAAATCTTCAAATGCTCTTTTGCTGTATTTCTAGAAACTGAGGCAGTACTTAACTCTCTTCGATAGTTCGTTCGATTCCCCTTATTGTCGTTTGACAACCTTATGGCTTGTTTGATTTAAAGGAATTATGTACTCCCTCCAACCACTATTACGTGTTTTAATACGAATGTATCAGAACATGTTTTAATGTCTAGATATATCCTTATTAGGACAGGTAATAGTGGTCGGAGGGAGTAGGATTTTTGAAGAAATTGGATACTTAGGTTTTTCCAACAATGATCATTTGTTTTAAAAGATTGTCCTATAAAGATCATTTGCACTATATTCTAGAGGAAAACTATCCTTCACTCCAACCTCTTTTTACAATTTCTTTGGTTTTCCTGAGCAATCAAACACTTAGGAATCCAAAATCCGTTCCTAATCATAAGGATTGGAGAGACATGATGTTTCAATCCTATGTTTTCTTATTCATGCGCTCTGAAAATCCTAGCTACGAATCAAATGAGACCATAATGTTTGACAGTAATGGTCTGTTAAAGACAGAAACTACTATTCTCTCTTGTCCTGGTACCATTTTAATACGTCCCATCCAAATGGAAAGTGTTTTTGGCACATGGGCACTAGTGATCTCTTCATTTTTAGATTTTTGAAAAATTTAAAATCTCACACTTCTATGTCTTCAAAAATTATGGTGTTAAATATATAGAAAGATATATACAGAACGAGCGTATGCAAAAAAGTCTCGTTAAAAATATTTTATATTTTAAAAATACAAAAAAGACAAATTTCTGACAAAAAGATGTATGGTTGTACTACTATGTTACCACTATTTTTTGTTAGAAATTTGTCTTTTTTATATTTCCCAAAATACAACGTATTTTTAATGGGACTTTCTCAGTGATGGTTGACGATCTAGTAGATTAATTTGTCTTTTTTATATTTCTCAACATACGCTCCTCCTATACATATCTATCTATATATTTAACGTTATAATTTTGAAAGACATAGAACTGTAAGATTTTAATATTTTGAAAATTTTAAAAGTGAAGAAAGCCATACGTACCAAATCCATTCTCAGTGATGGTTGACCATCGAGATTAGAAAGTACAGGTACAGCATCGGGCCGAGCAAACCAAGCACGAGTGCATGCAGGTCCCAACAACTGGGTTGAGTCTCTAGTCTCTACTCTCGCTAGATTCCGTGGCGAAATATATCGTCCACTCGCAGTGATAAGAGGTCGTTGAAAACCTAGCTAGGTCGACAGTGTAGAAAAGTAGTGCATTCAGAATCCAGCGGGCGTTCTGCTCCACTCTTTCTCGCGTCTACGCGTGCAACGCGCGCCGTTCCATCAATTCATGAACGCAATTTTCTCACTTTCCTGGAACATCGCTATTCTCAGGGCTCGTTTTGAAATAAAGAATTCTAGAGAGAATCTTCTCGATCGGTCTAATGATGGAACCAAACGTGTTCCGTAGGATAGGAAGTTTTTCCATAATAAAACCAAATATCAGATCTAATCTCATGAAATTTCAACTGTTTTTACAACAAGTTGCAATGCATCTCATTTGAAAATTTAGCTTCTTACACAACAGATGAAAGATAAATAGTACAAGTGCAAAACAAAAACTTGAAGACACATGAACGAGACGGAGGAGAATAACGATGCCCCCACACGCAATTTGCATCTTTTCTGTAATATCTAAATGATTCTTCTGGAAAAATCTTATGTTTCCGTTTCCTGTAGGATTTTTATTTTGAAACAAGGTTTAGGATTTAAAGCATTTGAATAATGCATTTTTATTTCCGTGTTTTCATAAGTGAGTTGAAGTCCTACCTAAACCCCTTGGAATATTTTTACTTCTCAGGTGAGTTTCCCTTTTTTTTACTTTTAATTTGTCAACAACCAAGTGGTAGGACTGTACCGGCATCCTTGCTGACTAGGGTTTGAATACTGTCGGGCGCAATGTTTTGTTACTACCAGGATCATTATATACTCTCTCCGACCACTATTACTTTTCTTAATACGGATATATCTAGACATTAAAATATATCCAAATATATTTATATTAAGACAGATAATAATGGCCGGAGGGAGTACCTGATTGTACCTCTCTTCTGTTGCACTCATTTTTGTTTCTGTAGGTTAACAACTCAGGTGATTTAGATGAGGTTGTGATGGTCAATTAGCTAGCATCGGTTTCGACCTCATAATTGTTTTGACGGTTGGAATTAATGACACCTGTTCCATGTGGTATAGAATCGCAGACGCATGCCCATATTAAGTTGTTACGAGCATTACAGCATCTCCACGGTACGGGTGCACGCCAGCTGATTTACAACGCCGATTTTAACTGTTTACAATGTCAGCGTAGTTGCTGTTGTTTTAGACGTAGGAAAAATTAGCGCGGCCACGATACGAGGCATGCTAAGATGAAGCGTGCGTGCAGCGGCACAAACAAGTTTCTACCACCTATATGCATCAGTGCCTCACTGAAGATCAAACAAATCATAATAAATAAATATAAATCTCAAATAAATTGTACTTCAGTATTATTACAATATAAACAAATTATTTATAAAATCGTACACAAATAGTTTATAGGATTACACAAAAACATGCACCGGCTTCACTTGTTTCTTCGTTTGGTCGCCATTCCACTTTTACCACTTATCCATGAGACCGCTTTGAAGACTGTTGTGCACTTCAAGATCACGAATAGAATGATAGGACTCAAAAAAAACTTAGGAATCCTATCTTCTCTCCTTTGCACATGCACGTATTGTTCCATCAATTCATTGAAGAAACAGTCCAATTCTTGGTCATGCTCGTTCTCAATAATCATGTCATGCATGATCACGCATGCATTCATGATGTATAAAAGAACCTCTTGATCCTAAAATCAAGCTGGTGCTCTCACATTAGCAAATGGAGCTTGCAATATCCTAAGTGCTCTCTCCACATATTTCTGAGCCGCCGCTTGTGCGTCATGAAATTCTACTTGTTTCTTACCTTTGGGATCGACAACCGGCTTCACAAATATGCACCACTTTGGATAGATGATGTCGGCTAGGTAGTAGCCATAGTTGTACATGTGGCCGTTTGCTTAAAACTCTATCGGTGGACCTTCATCCATATCTATCCGTGTCATCAATGGTGAACGTTGAAGGACATCCATAACATTGTAAGAACCGGGCATTTCAAAAAAGAATGACAAATCCAAGTCGCATAGTCGGCCATGACTTCAAGAGTGATTGTGCTACCTTTTTGTGGCCTTTAAACTGTCCATGCCATGTTGCAGGATAATTCTTCCAACTCCTATACATGCAATCTATTGAACCAATCATACCTAGGAAACCATTATTCTTGTTGAACTCCAAGTCGTGTCTTGAGCATTGGGTGATCTCAAGTACTCTTAACCAAACACACGAATGATAGCAACCGCAAATCACTTCACACATATGATGGCTTGACTCTCACCCATGGCCAAGTGGTCATCAACAAGATTCACTGGGATACCATATGCCAACATTCGCAATGCGGCAGTGACCTTTTAGATGGTGCTATGGGCAACTTCTCCGGCGGCATTCCTCCTTTTTCTCAAAGAATGTGTCAAACTTTGTGACACACTTGCAGAGGGTCTCAAATAACTTGATTCTCATTTTAAAATGCCGTCAAAAATAATTTTTGGGGAAAATGGGATCATCCATAAAGTAGCTCCGCATCAACCTGTTGTGCCCTTCCATCCTCTCCCTCCGTAACTTCTGCCGTCCAAAAATAGAGCCGCCATGCTTTGGCATGTTTTTTGCACACAAAGCCAATATCATGGTGATGTCTTCTTCTTCGGAGAGGTTCCATTCCTCAGCGGACCTAGAATCTTAAGAAGAACTCACATACAAACAAAGGTACCTATTTTTAAAACTAAAAAATGGAATTATAGTGGTGGCGGCATACCTCCGAAAACCTTCCGTGTGTGGTGGAGGTGCGCGACTGCAGTAGGTGGCACAATCTGTCCCTAACGGAAGGTCGCGAAGAAACATCTTTGAAAATATGTGTGGCGGCAGGAGGGGGGATGTTTCTGCGTGGTTCCGTCACTAGAGCTGGGATGCGGCGGAACTGGGTGGCGGCTGCGGTGTGGAGGAGGTTTCAGGGTATGGCGGAGGTTTCGAGATAGTGGTTGGGGTGCACCGCTCGTGTGGAGTTTTGCCGCACGCGAAACCTGGTGCTGCACATTTGTCACACGTGGACATATTATTTCGGGTGCACGACAGACTTTTTCCAACGCGTATTAGGTTAGTGTGTCCTCTCCCCGCACTAAACTGACAATTTTTACCACGCAGTGTTGCAATTTGCAGCGCCTGTTGAAAATTCCCTTAGGTTCCGTTTGGATGCATAGAATTGGGCTCAGAATTCGGAATTCTAGAATTCGGACCCGAATTCCGGCGTTTGGAAGGGTGTAGAAATTAAGCCCAGAATTCGGCCCGAATTCCCCTGGGACGCTCCCGAATTCCAGCCACTGCGTGACTCGTTTCGGACCCCTGACCCTCCGAAATCGATTGGAAACGAAGCCTTATGGTACTTACATTATATTAGGATGTGTCGCATGCACACCATATTGCCAATGGCCGGCCTATGGCTGGCATGGCAATACGGCACTCCTGTTCAGTTGTACCAAACTGTTTACAGCCTTAAAGCTAGTGAAGGCACAAGATGATAGTAGGTCGACTCACCACTGCAAAACTTTGGCGTACAGTCCAAAATGTCATACGGGAGGAGAGGATAGCCGTGAGCCAGGTCAACTTTGACCTTGACCCAGGTTCCTTTGGACGGCCCGGAGGCCGGAGCCGAGCGCGCCATGCAACCGTGAAGCAACGCATGCATCCGTCCATGACGAGCGTGACATAATGATAGGACTCAGCGCTCCTCCACGGTGTGATGTACTATGTGCGTGCCAAACAGCCAATGAACGATGCGAGTGTCGTTCAAAAAAAAAAAAAAACCATGTGAGTGATGTCGCAAGAAATGAACGAACGAACCGTCGTTAGTGTCTGGCTGCTCCACCAGGGTTTATTTTTCTCGCCGGATACTTCCAAAATCTCGCCGGAAATCTGGTTTCTCGGTCCCCTCTGCAAGATGGTGATACTGTTCAAACACATTTGGAGAAATTTAAATTTAAAGTTCAAAATAAGGTCAAAAGGTATACGCCCCGCACGCATACTGTAATCTAAAATCGGATAACTTGGTGTAGCGGCAACGCATTCAGGTTTGGGGCGCCAATTCGACTCCTTAGTCCGACCACTAGTGGAAAAAACCCCTATCATCCCGGTTTGTGCGGGCCATTGGTCTCGGTTGCCGAACCGGAATCAATTACTCGGAACCAATGCCAGTCCTGGTTCTAACACGAACCGGGACCGATGGGTCTCCATGATACGTCCATTTTGCATCACTATTTTGTATCATAATTTACTGTTATTTATTGATATATTTCACATTTGGAGATGATACTTATGTTATTCCCTCTGTTTTTACATGTTTGATGATCATTGGAGGATTTGCTGCCGGAGTCAGGATTCTGCTGGAAAAAGGACCATCAAGACACCATATTTTGAAGATCAGGAAAATTCCAGAAAAATACCATAAAATTATATTTTATCAGAAGACTGAAGAAGCCAGAAGGAGGAAGCGAGAGGAGCCACAGGGCAGCCTCACCACCAGGGGGCGCGGCCTAGCCCCTGGCCGCGCCCACCTGTGGTGAGAGCCCCCGGCCCACTTCTGCCATCGCCCCTTCGCGTATTTGATCGTTCCCGAAAACCTAAGTCAAAGGGGGGGCTCAGAGATAGACATCGCCGCCTCTGCGGGGCGGAAAACACCAGAGAGAGAAAAGCTCTCCGGCAGGCAGAAATCTGCCGGGGAAATTCCTTCCCGGAGAGGGGAGATCGTCGCCATCGTCATCACCATCGCACCGGACTTCATCGGGATCATCATCGTCATCATCTCCATCACCAGCACCTTCATCTCCACCATTACCACACCATCCCTCTGTAATATCTTGAGTTGAATCTTGTTAAATTCTTAGGGGAAACTTTCTCGGTGTTGATTACTCTTGTGGTTGATGCTATTGAGTGGAACCGTTGAATTAAGGTTTATGTTCAGATTGTTATTTACCATTATTTCACCTCTGATCATGATCCATATGATGTCTTGTGAGTAGTTCGTTTAGTTCTTGAGGACATGGGAGAAGTCAAGTCGTTAGTAGTGGAATTATGTTGAGTAATATTTAATGGTTTGATATTTATTTGTTGTGGTGCTATTTCACTAGTGGTGTCATGTGAATGTCGACTACATGATACTTCACCATTTATGGGCCTAGTGAGATGCATTGTGTAATTGGCTATCAATTGTGGGGTTGCTGGAGTGACAGCCTCCTAAACCTCCGTTGGGAAACCACTGCACCAGGGAGCGTAGGATCTTAGAGTTTAAGGCTGTGGTTAGATTTATCTTAATTACTTTCTTGTATTTGCGGATGCTTGCAAGGGGTATAATCACAAGTGTGTATTTATTCTAGTAAGGGTAGTGCGCTAGCATAGGTTCACCCCCATAACACTTATCAAACCAGTAAAGATTATTTAGCGGTATGAAGCAAAAGCACTTGAACTGAAAATAGGAGGCATATTGTAATCATTACTAATTTTCTCCTCAAAAGTAGGTGAACTGAAAATATTATACTCATCATCATAACCATCATGAACTAGAGGTTTAGTATCATCACAAGCTAGAGAACAGCTATTTCGCAAAGCATATTCATCAAACATATCATCATAAGAAGGAACATGGATAGTACTAATAGTACAACAATTATTAACCTTAGAATTTGTACCAAAAAGATTTTCAATATCAAAAGTAGAGTGCTTTTCCCAATCATGATCACTAACATAGGTAGCAGACATAGAAACATCACATAGGGGAGATAAAATATCATCAGAGCAAACTTTCTCCACTAAAGCTGGAGAACTAAAAATATCATGCTTAACAAAACTAGCTTCCCCAAGCTTAGACTTTTCTATAGCATTAGCAACAACGGTATTCAAAGCATTCATACTAACAACACTATCAGCATGCGAATCAAGCTCCAAAGGTTTTTCAATTTTCTCTTCAAATCTAAACTCAGGAAAAAGACTAAAGAACTCTTTATTTTCCATTAAACCTAACTAGTGAAAATAAAAACAAGAAACAAAAAGATGTAATTACAGAATCTAAAGGAAATAACTCCGAGCACTCACACAGGAGGATGCGAGTACCTTTTACCTTACCTCCCCGGCAACGGCGTCAGAAAAGAGCTTGATGTCTACGCACACGTCTGTTCTTGTAGACATTGTTGGGCCTCCAAGTGCAGAGATTTGTAGAACAGTAGCAAGTTTCCCTTAAGTGGATCACCCAAGGTTTATCGAACTCAGGGAGGAAGAGGTCAAAGCTATCCCTCTCAAACAACCCTGCAATTAAGATACAGAAAGTCTCTTGTGTCTCCAACATACCCAATACACTTGTCAGATGTATAGGTAGACTAGTTCGGCGAAGAGATAGTGAAATACAAGTGGTAGTGATGATTATAAGTAGCAAATGTAATCTGAAATAAATATCGCTGCGAGCAAACATGTAACAAAACAGGAAGTAAACGGTGTGCAATGCTTGGAAACAAGGCCTAGAGATCATACTTTCACTAGTGGACACACTCTCAACAAATATAACATAATTGAACCAATAGATACTATCATCAATATGCAACTCAAAATAGTTCTCCAATGGAAAACGAACACTAATCATGCGTAGGGCTACGAAGCACTCCTCAAAGTCCGTATGTACCCAAACTAGATTGTCCCACACTATCACCGTGAACGCACTAGATGGTTCCAACAAACACCAACATTTCATAGAGACATTAACCAAAAAGATACACATGATGCACACACTAGTCACCTTTACACCATGATACGAGGTATCTCCGGAGAGTACAATAATAAAGCATAGGAGTAGCATAATATCTGAATAATAACATCTACCAATTCAACTAGATACAAAGCTCACGATCACATAAAGATCACATCATGGGAGAGAGAGGTGAACCACATAGCTACCGGTAGAGCTCTCAGCCCCGGGGGAGAACTACTCCCTCCTCATCATAGGAGACAGCAAGGTTGATGGAGATGGCGGTGAGGTCGATGGAGACCGATGAAGATGGCTCCGGGGGCACTTCCCCATCCCGGCAGGGTGCCGGAACAGAGACTTCTGTCCCCCGAAATTCGTCGTCGGCGGCGGCGGAGCTGCGGAACTCTTTCTGGAAATTTGCTAATTTTTTCTAGGGTTTTCCGTCCCGAGGATTTATATAGGCAAAGGGGCGTCGTCAGGGGGCTGCCAGGGCGCCCTCACACGTAGGGGGCGCGGCCAGGGGCCAGGCCATGCCGCCCTATTTTGTGGGGTCCTCGTGGCCCCACTCCGTCTCCTCTTTGGTTCTCTGGAAGCTTCGGTGAATTTCTGGACGTTCGGCTTTTGTTTCGTCCAATTCCAAGAATATTTCCTGTGTAGCTTTTCTGAAACACAAAAACAGCAGAAAACAGGGAACTGGCACTGTGGCATCTTGTCAATAGATTAGTTCCAGAAATCGCATAAAACGCCACGAAGTGTAACGAAACACAAGGCAAATGGTGTAAAAACAAGCATGGAGCATCAAAAATTATAGATACGTTTGAGACGTATCAGCATCCCCAAGCTTAACTCCTGCTCGTCCTCGAGTAGGTAAGTGATAACAAAAGAATAATTTTTGATGTGACATGCACCTACACAATCTTGATCATCTAAGTAAGCATTGAGTGCTGGGATCAAAAGAACTTAAAACATGGGCATGAAAGACATAATCTTGATAGAAGAAACTTAGCAACCATGTTATAACATGAAATAGAACACAAACAAAAGATCATGAAAATGAAATAATGAAAGTCAAACGTGTGTTCAAATCATAAGGAAAAACATAGCAAATGGTTTTCAGCTTGTCCCTCATGGAGTAGCAAAACATAAATGCATATGACACCTTCAAGTTTAAGAGGGTGACTAGATACAAGTAATTTAAGAACAAGCAAAACCATAACCATGAATCAATCAATAATAAACTTTGGGACTATGCACATTATACTCAGAATGATAACTATGCTCTCTTAGATGGTGCATAAAGATAGAAGGTGAAGACTCAACATAAAAGTAAAAGAAAGGCCCTTCACAGAGGGAAGCAATGATTAAACATGTGCTAGAGCTTTTCATTTGTAAAATAGAGAGATAAAAACTGGATTTTGAGAGGTGGGTGTCTTTGTCAACGACTAGCAATGGGGTTCTTACTATCTTCCATACAAAAATAAAGCAAGTTTTTGAGAGAGATTGACACTTTTGTGCTCTTTTATAAAGCTTGGCACTCCTCCCCACCTTTTTTCCTTTCTCAAACCATGGCTAACCGATTCCATCGGGTGCCCACCAACATTCACATACCATGGAGGAGTGCCTTTTTTCTTTCTTTTTTTTCTTTTTTTTTCTTTTTGGAATAAGACAATATGGAAGATAGCAAATCCGACCACTACGTCCCCATGAGCTGAAAATAGTGTCACAAAATGAGAAGGTTTTTGAAGGTTTTTTTGAAAGGTAGCACATGAAAATTTACTTGGAATGGCTTACAAATACCATGCATAGGAATTTATAGTGGACACAATGGCAAACTTGGTTTTTAGGAGTTGGATGCACGAGTAGAGCTCATACTCAGTACATAATGAGGGCTAGCAAAAGACTGGGAGCGACCAACTAAGAGAGCAATAACGTCCATAATCATGCATAACGACAAAACATCATTGAAAGAAGCATAAAGTGGTATCACAAGTCAAAAACCAAATGATCATAGAGGCTATAGGCGACTTATTTTGTAGTCAACATGGTGTAAACCAAATAAATGCTTCCATATAATAAAAAACAATGCATGATTTTTTCAAAGGCTCATTAAGCAATCTCAGTCATTTGAGACAAGTCATGCTACAGCAAAACCACTAAGCATACTATCAAAAAGACATCAAGCACGACATGCAAAAGCCTAGGCCGCAGTCTACACAAGCTCCTTTTTGTACCACTTTTTTGCATAAAGCTTTTTCTCTTTCCAACACCATTCGAATTTTTTTAAACAACTCTTTTTGAGGAAAACCAACATAGACCAGAGGTCAAAATACACCTTGATGCAAAGATATAATAAGATCTGAACAAAAATCAAGGCGAAAAACAAAAGCTAAACGCAGTAGCAGAAAAAGAGAACACTTGTTGAACGATAAGAGTGAAAACCAGAGTGTTCTTGGCAATGAAAAACGGAGTATGTCTCCCTCCAAACAAACATGATGTGATCCAACTATTTATTGCAGCAAACAAAGCAAAAAGAAAACTGAAAGCAAAAACAACTGACGCTCCAAGAAAAACGCATAGTGCATGAAGCAATAAAAATATAGTGTCTTGAAAGGTGACCTGATTTTTGCCGATGAAGAAGGAGGTGCCTCGGGGGCATCCCCAAGCTTTGACGCTTGTACCTCTTGGATGTTTCTTGGGGGTTGCATGGGCATCCCCAAGCTTGAGCTTTTGTCCATTCTTCATCTCATCTCATCATTCTCCAATCCCTACACTTGAAAACTTCCTTCATACAAAACTTCACACAATTCTATTAGCAACGTTAGCATAAACATAATAATGAATCAACCCTTTTCAGTTCAGATTTCAACACAAAACCACCACAAATATAGCATATACTACTGTAGCAACTTTCCCAAAAGTTCCATGATCAAAATAACTCAAAAAGAAAGCAATAAAGCGGCAAACACAAATATTGGCAGAAATCTGTCAAAACAGAACAGCTGACAAAGGTCGAATTTCTAGAGGGTTTTATGTTGCTCAAATCAAAAAGTGTTCAACTAATGAAAGTTTGGATATAACCTGGGGCATATGCACAAGAAATCGCAGGTCCAAAAGATATACAGAGAATTTTCACGAATTTTTACGGTGCAGCACCGAAAACTGTTTCAGGACAGCAACATCCCCAAATCTTACCTCACTCAAATTAGAGGCTTCTCTTGGCACAACAATGAAATAAAAAGGATAAGAAGTGGTTATTACAGTAGTAATAACTTCCAAGACTCAAATAAAATAAAAAGTACTGAAAACAAACAATGGGTTATCTCCCAAGAGTGCTTTTCTTTAACGCCTTTGAGCTAGGCGCAGTAATTTGCAAAGATGCTCATGTGGGCGCCATATAAGAGCTTGAGGCAAAGGCGCCATATAGGAACTTAAAGCAATAGAGAGCATCAAAAAGCAAATGTGAAAGACATTTAAATCTGAACCACTTTCTATGAAAAATAGTCTTGTAAAGAGACAAGTCATGAAAGCGCAAGGCAAAAAGCATAGGAAGGCAAAACAAGTACAACTTCAAAGATTGCAACATAAAGAGGGGAAACTCAATATTGTTGAGATCCATCAAACCATGTTTCCCTCTCTCATAATAACTTTCAGTAGCATCATGAATAGAACTAACAATATAACTATCACATAAAGGATCTCTATCATGAGCCACATGCATAAAAGAATTAGGGATTTCTATTTTCGTGCCCCTGGTTCGTTAGTTGTACTCAGTTTTCCCCAGCTCGTTAGTTTTTCCTCAGTTTTCCCCAAGCCGTTGTCTGAAACCGTCACCAATGCTGGAACGGCCGGTTGCCCGATGGTTGAACACCTTGGACCGTTAAATGCTGACTAGTGGGGCCACGTAGAGCCCGCAAAGACACGTCAGAGCATCCATCTTTGTTTGACCGTAAGCATCGCCGTATCCCTGACCAAAACGCGGACGAGTGGGGCTTCGGTATATCGAATGATAAGTGGGGCCATGATGTTGATACAAGGGGCAATACATGGGTAGGATTAGATTTTTAAACGGAGCTCTACAGCGATGGCACGGAGGAGGTGGCCTCCGGGGTGCCGAAATGAGATCGACGTCCACAAAGAACTGCATGAGGCGAGACCAGACGTATTAGATAGATATGAACTAGACGCGTTTAACCATGCAAAGAAGAGAAGAAATGGTCGAGGACATCGACGATGACCTCAACACTTTGACTGACGGTGTCGGACACGAACGCGAGCAATGTAGAGAAAACTAGTGTCTCTCCTTTCTGACGTGTATAGATAGGTGCTAGGGGAGTGTGGTGGCGAAGGGAAAGACCTCGCGGTGGTCTGTGGCGTCCAGCATAGCGGGGCGGTGTGGCCATGCCCACAGCGGCGTGCATGTTCGGCATTGGCATCAGCATGTACGTTCGTCATTGGCCTCGGCGGTATCTCTGGTGTGTCAGTGATCGAATGAGGGGACGGGATTGAAGGTGCATCCCGACGGTGACCTAGCAGTGGTGGCGAGCATGCATACCCGTTCTGACCATGCCGATATCGGCATCGGCATCGTTTGGAGGCTGTGGTGCTCGAATCATAGTGGAAATTGCGATTCCCTATTATTTTTACATGCATAATATATAGAAAATAGCTAGATCTATAAATCGATGCATATGAAGCTACATATATATTCTTGGTCATAATCCCCTTAGATGCATGGCTTCACGTCGTCGTCGCTTTCATCGTCAGTATCTTCGTCGTCCGTGTAGTAGTACTTCCTGCACGTTGTTCCGTCGAACACCTTCACTGTGAGCACATAATCGCCTTCATATTTGAAGTGTAGGAAGCAGCCAAAATCCACACCGTGCGCGATGGTGAAATTCTCCCAGCCCTTGTCGAGGTACATCCGGCCTTGTCCGTCAAATAGGACCTCCACGGTCCAGAGACGAGGACCGCAGTCAGCTGCTCGCAGATACACCTTTGCGGGCTCCTGGCCGTCAAGATAGTCCGCAAACTTTTGTGGGAGTGTCTGCAAAGAGATCGAGCGCCGATCGTTTGAAATTAAAGTTTTTTTAGAACATGCACATAATTAATCACATGCATCATATATGTGGGAACGCGTACGTACATTCTTGGCCAAAGGGTCTTCATAGATGGTGATGAAGAACTCCTCTATGATCAATGGCAGTGTTGACGGTGGTGGTGGCAATGATGATGATCCACCACCCCGGCCGCCCCTTCCCCTTCCCCTTTCCCTTCCCCTTCCCCTTCCGGTCGGCGTCCGAGATGTGGAAGCCATGGCAATGGATCAAGTGTATGTGAACAAAGAAGAGAGAGGCAGAAACGAAAAATAGAGAGGCAGAACCTATTGACATGAGGGATGGCCGTTGTGGGGGTTTATAAGGGAGAGATGACCGTTGTGGGGTTTACACCATAAATTAAGGTAGAGATGACCGTTGTGGGGTTTACACAATAAATTAAGGAGGAGATGACCGTTGTGGGGTGGTTTATATCTCAACAAAAAAGTAATGCCTAAAAGAAATGGAAATTCGTGAAAGTTCATCATTTTACTGTGAAAAGTAAAGCCTACAAGAAATGGAAATTCGTGATAGTTTATCATTTCAGCGTGAAAAGTAATGCCTACAAGAAATGGAAATTCGTGATAGTTTATCATTTTACCGTGAAAAGTAATGCGTAAAAGAAATGGAAATTCGTGATAGTTCATCATTTTACCGTGAAAAGTAAAGCCTACAAGAAATGGAAATTCGTGATAGTTTATCATTTCAACGTGAAAAGTAATGCCTACAAGAAATGGAAATTCGTGATAGTTTATCATTTTACCGTGAAAAGTAATGCCTAAAAGAAATGGAAATTCGTGATAGTTCATCATTTTACTGTGAAAAGTAAAGCCTACAAGAAATGGAAATTCGTGATAGTTTATCATTTTACCGTGAAAAGTAATGCCTACAAGAAATTCGTGATTACCCAACTTGTTGAATCCGGTTGCAAACTCGTCATTTAGCATACATAGAGGGGTAGTAGTTTGCCACCGACAGATAGAGAGAGGGTGGCACGATCCTGCCCATTGGATCATAGGATCGACGGTAGGTGGGCACGATCCGTGTGACAACAGCTCGACCAATCAGGCCAAGTTTGGGCTTCTGTGAGAAGGGAGAGGGTAAAACTGAGTAGTATCAAGGATACAAGGGCAAGTAAATAGTAAACAGGCTAAGGAATTCAAATAAGAGATTTAGAAAAAGAAAAACACATGTTTTGTACAATGAAACCCAGGTTGGCCTACCTCAAAGTATTAGCAATTCAAATATACATGAGTGTAAAAATTATGGCCTCATTCAGACAAACTATGTTTTGGGTATAGATGTTTTGAGAAGGGGTTTGAGTGGAAAGCCATGAACCTTCATAGCTACTAGTGATTTCAGAAGTGGCCATTTGTGTGAAAACTTGATTTATATATGATTGTTATGATTTCCTACGTGGCAGGTCGCGTAACAAGACTCCATGAGTAGGAGGCACTATGATTTTATTTTTTTGAATTTTTTTGCGCATGAAATGACTCAATTAGATGGCTTAATCCCATCTGTTGACTCTCTGTTGACCAGCCACTTGAGGGTAAAACTAAGTATATTGCACTAGGCAGTATTAGTACTCGAGGGGAAAACTGAGTACAGATATTTTTCCAGTGTAAGATTCGAGGGTAGAACTGAGTACACGTAACGGTGCTGACGTGCAGTCCCACGGACGCGTGTCATGGTGAGCAGCGGTTAGCCGCGCAGTGCGCGTGTTAAGACCAAAACGTCAACTGCTGAGACGAACCGTCACTTTGCCAGTACAGAGCCCCTCTCCCTCCCTCTGCACACAGTCTCATCATAACTCACACACGCAACCACGCCTCTCACGTCCCATCACCTTCTCCAAAAAACCCCAGCCGCCCTACGCGCGCTCCCCTGCCGGCGATGGAGAAGAAGAATGCGCCAGTGGCCGTCGCCCCCGAGCCCATCGCCTCCGAGCCCGTCGCATCCGAGCCCGTCGCATCCGAGGGCGGCGCATCCAAGCGCGGCGCCTCCGTGAACTGGGCCTCTCTTAAGGGTGACGGACCACTTCACAAGATCGGCGACTGCTTACTGGCGAACGAGGAGTACGTGGACACCTACGCTGCTTTGAGGCAAGTTTGTACAAATTGGCGCTCAGATCTACCTGAGCCCGACGTGCACCTGCATGAATGGATCGTGGTAGAACACACCCTTCCACGTGCCGCTGAGTTCTCCTTCCTCAACCTCCGCACATCCCGCTACGTCACCATCGATCTAACGGAAGTTCATGCAAGGTTCAAATTCCTCCATATCTATAGAGTTAATCTATTTTTATTTTCAATCGTAAACATCTTAGTGCTGAATGTTATCTTCATCAACTCTCTTTTAGATACTACTTCGTCGGCTTTTACCGTGGCGTCATCGTGCTTGCCCAGAGGAACCAGCCGCACAAGATACGGCTTCTGAACCCACTCACAAAGACATTGAACGCTACGTTTGAGGCGCAGATGCCATCTATGATTGTGGAGTCAGTCGTTGTAATGAAGTCCCCGACTATGGTCTTCATTTGCACAGGTTACCCCAATGAAATTGCTTGGGTCGATGAGAGCTCTCCTACTAAGGATATAGATGTAGAAGATTGGGGAGAAGGAAGATTTTCGATCGAGGACGATTCTCTGCGTTGCCTTACCCCGTTCAATGGTGAATTGTATGCAATAGCTGTGAACAATTTTGATTTCAGAACATTAGTGTGCACCAACAATGTCCAGTTGGAGAAGCGCGCGAGCTCTATCAACATGGAGACACTATTTTCATTTCCAGAACTTGGAAATGACAAGTTCTACCTTGTGGAGTCTGATGGTGATCTGCTGCTTGTGTTGTTCGGCGGCAGCCCTGGCAACAGGCATTTGGAGGAAGGTCAACCATTGATGTACCGTGTGGACACTGAGAGCCGCTCTCTCCATGCCGTCAACATTGGCAGTCGTGCCTTCTTCGTCAGTTATAAACGGTGTATCTCCGTCGACACCAGAGTGCACCCGACAGTTCGACCTGGCTGCATCTACTACGAGGGCGGTTATATCAGAAGGTACTTTGATGATAGAAAGGCCTGGGATGAGTGGCCACGACATGTGGATAGATTAGATTCCGACGGTATGAAAATAGAACAAAGGCCATACCGTTTGGAGGATCTATTGGCTGCACACTGCAGACGGAAGGAGTTCAGTCAATATTTTTTTCGTCTCATGGAATATAGCGACTCCGAAATATATGATGAAGAATGAAGAACCTTCATGTTGGGCATACATTGCGTCTTATTTTATTTTCAGCTTAGTTTGTCGTGAACATTAACATCGTTATTGGCTTCTTTTGGCTACTGTATGCATTCTATGTATTATACTATACTAGCTTCTAGATTAGCTTCTAGATTTGTTACCATATTGGGCAAAAAACGAGGGCCAAAAGGCAGTAATCATTGAAGAAAGACAGAAATAGAAGCTTCTCTAGATTTGATACTAATTTGGTGAAAAGAGAGAGAACTGTTTACAGAGAGAGAGGGGAAAAAGGCGCTCTGAAAAGGCGCTCTGAAAAGTCAATGCCAATTTGGCCCGAGAGAGACAGAACTGAGCTCTCACGTACAACCAAACGCGGTCTCGTCCTGTCCCACGCGGTCCCTTTCTACCAGCCCCATGCGACGCAGCCCCACACGACGCGGCCCCACACGTCAGCACGGAAATGGTCAACTTAACGGGAATCCTCCCGTCCGAGCTCCTTCTGAGGGTTTCAGACAACGGCTTGGGGAAAACTGAGGAAAAACTAACGAGCTGGGGAAAACTGAGTACAACTAACAACCTGAGGGCACGAAAATAGAAATCCCAAAGAATTAATACTCCCACATGAACACTAGTAGTAGGAGCAGATTCAGCAGAATAATTATTCTCATCACCATAATCATCAAAAATAGAAGGCATATTGTAATCATAACTAATTTTCTCCTCAAAAGTAGGTGAACTGAAAATATTATACTCATCATCATAACCATCATGAACTAGAGGTTTAGTATCATCACAAGCTAGAGAACAGCTATTTCGCAAAGCATATTCATCAAACATATCATCATAAGAAGGAACATGGATAGTACTAATGGTACAACAATTATTAACCTTAGAATTTGTACCAAAAAGATTTTCAATATCAAAAGTAGAGTGCTTTTCCCAATCATGATCACTAACATAGGTAACAGGCATAGGAACATCACATAGGGGAGATAAAATATCATCAGAGCAAACTTTCTCCACTAAAGCTGGAGAACTAAAAATATCATGCTTAACAAAACTAGCTTCCCCAAGCTTAGAATTTTCTATAGCATTAGCAACAACGGTATTCAAAGCATTCATACTAACAACACTATCAGCATGCGAATAAAGCTCCAAAGGTTTTTCAATTTTCTCTTCAAATCTAAACTCAGGAAAAAGACTAAAGAACTCTTTATTTTCCATTAAACCTAACTAGTGAAAATAAAAACAAGAAACAAAAAGATGTAATTGCAGAATCTAAAGTAAATAACTCTGAGCACTCACACAGGAGGATGTGAGTACCTTTTACCTTACCTCCCCGGCAATGGCGCCAGAAAAGAGCTTGATGTATACGCACGCGTCTGTTCTTGTAGACAGTGTTGGGCCTCCAAGTGCAGAGGTTTGTAGAACAGCAGCAAGTTTCCCTTAAGTGGATCACCCAGGGTTTATCGAACTCAGGGAGGAAGAGGTGAAAGCTATCCCTCTCAAACAACCCTGCAATTACGATACAGAAAGTCTCTTGTGTCCCCAACACACCCAATACACTTGTCAGATGTATAGGTGCACTAGTTCGGCGAAGAGATAGTGAAATACAAGTGGTAGTGATGATTATAAGTAGCAAATGTAATCTGAAATAAATATCGCTACGAGCAAACATGTAACAAAATAGGAAGTAAACGGTGTGCAATGCTTGGAAACAAGGCCTAGGGATCATACTTTCACTAGTGGACACAGTCTCAACAAATATAACATAATTGAACCAATAGATACTATCATCAATATGCAAATCAAAACAGTTCTCCAATGGAAAACGAACACTAATCATGCGTAGGGCTACGAAGCACTCCTCAAAGTCCATATGTACCCAAACTAGATTGTCCCACACTATCACCATGAATGCACTAGATGGTTCCAACAAACACCAACATTTCATAGAGACATTAACCAAAAAGATACACATGATGCACACTAGTCACCTTTACACCATGATACGAGGTATCTCTGGAGAGTACAATAATAAAGCATAGGAGTAGCATAATATCTGAATAATAACATCTACCAATTCAACTAGATACAAAGCTCACGATCACATAAAGATCACATCATGGGAGAGAGAGGTGAACCACATAGCTACCGGTAGAGCCCTCAGCCCCGGGGGAGAACTACTCCCTCCTCATTATAGGAGACATCAAGGTTGATGGAGATGGCGGTGAGTTCGATGGAGACCGATGAAGATGGCTCCGGGGGCACTTCCCCATCCCGGCAGAGTGCCGGAACAGAGACTTCTGTCCCCCAAAATTCGTCGGCGGTGGCGGCGGAGCTGCGGAACTCTTTCTGGAAATTTGCCGATTTTTTCTAGGGTTTTCCGTCCCGAGGCTTTATATAGGCAAATGGGCATCGTCAGGGGGCTGCCAGGGCGCCCTCACATGTAGGGGGTGCGGCCAGGGGCCAGGCTGCGCCGCCCTATTGTGTGGGGCCCTCGTGGCCCCACTTCGTCTCCTCTTCAGTTCTCTGGAAGCTTCGGTGAATTTCTGCACGTTCGGCTTTTGTTTCATCCAATTCCGAGAATATTTCCTGTGTAGCTTTTCTGAAACACAAAAACAGCAGAAAGCAGGGAACTGGCACTGTGGCATCTTGTCAATAGATTAGTTCCGAAAATCGCATAAAAACGCCACAAAGTGTAACAAAACACAAGGCAAATGGTGTAAAAACAAGCATGGAGCATCAAAAATTATAGATACGTTTGAGACGTATCAATTATGAATGCATCAAAACTTTTATGGGAACCGATGACTTTCATAGTGTTAGCATTGCTTATGGTCTTGATTTTCAAATACTTGCTAATTGTCTTAAGGCTTTTGCCTCTTATCTTGATGTTCCAAAGAAAGACTGGAACAAATATCATGCGCCTTATAAAAAAATCTATTAGTCATATTCCTGCTGCAGCTACTGAAGTTTGTACTGTTGATAGCATTGTGCCTGAACCTTATTTTAAGAAGACACCTTTCCCTGCTAAGGTAAAAGAGTATTCTACTTTGGTAAGTGTGTCTAATAAAAGTACTAAGAAAGTTGTAGAGCCTGATGAGCAAATTACTATTAAGTCTCCTGTAGCTATATTGAAGGACCTTGTTACTAAAGATGTAGGGGATCCATATATTCTCTTTCACGAAGATGCTTCTAACATTATCTCACATCCTAAAAGGCATAGGAAAACAAGTGTTCCTGTTATTTCTGTCAGGATTGGCGATCATTGCTATTATGGTTTATGTGACATTGGTGCTAGTGGAAGTGCCATTCCTTTAGAGCTTTACAAAGAAATTATGCATGAGATTGGCGCTTGTGAACTTGAAGATATTGATGTTGTTGTTCAGCTTGCTAACAGAGAGACTGTTTGGCCTCTGGGTATTGTTCGAGATGTGGAAGTTCTTTGCGGTAAGACCAAATATCCCACTGATTTCCTAGTACTTGGTAAGGAAGCTAGTAAAACTTGTCCTATTATTTTTGGTAGACCCTTTTTGAATACTTGTGGTGCTGTGATAGACTGTAAGAAGGAGAAAATTTTCACTAAGTTTAATGGAGAGTCTTATGAGTTTAATTTTTCTAAGTTTGCTAAGACTTCTTATGAAAATTACATGCTTGATGAAAATTTTCGAGTTGAACAGCTTGCTTCTATTGCTCTTGCTCCTAATAATGCTTTGCAGCAATTCATGGAGGACCATGAAAGTGATGTTTACAGGAAGGAAAGAGAAGAGATTGACGATATTTTCCTCCGTCAACAACCGTTGATCAAGCACAATTTACCTGTGGAGGATCTTGGTACCACTTTGCCACCTAAGGAAGATCATGTTTTTGAATTAAAACCTTTACCTGATGATCTTAAATATGCCTATATAGATGATAAGAAAATATATCCTGTTATTATCAGTTCTAAGCTTTCAGGAAAGGAAGAAGAAAGGTTATTGGAGATATTGAGGAAACATCGAGGAGCTATGGGATATACTCTTGATGATTTAAAAGGGATTTGCCCCACTTTATGTCAGCATGCTATTAATATGGAGGAAGACGAGAAACCAGTTGTGGAACATCAACGCAGCTTAATTCCCAAGATGAAGGATGTCGTAAGAAATGAGGTATTGAAGCTCCTTGATGCTGGTATTATTTATCCTATTGCTGATAGTAGATGGGTTAGCCCTGTTCATTGTGTTCCTAAGAAAGGAGGTATGGCTGTCGTGCCTAATGAGAATAACGAGCTTATTCCTCAAAGGGTAGTAGTTGGTTATAGGATGTGCATTGACTATAGAAAAGTTAACAAGGTTACTAAGAAAGATCATTATCCTTTACCGTTTATAGATCAGATGTTAGAGAGGTTGTCTAAGAAGATGCACTTTTGTTTTCTTGATGGTTATTTCGGTTTCTCTCAGATTGCTATTAAAAAAGAAGATCAAGAGAAAACCACTTTTACTTGTCCTTATGGAACTTATGCTTATAGACGTATGCCGTTTGGTTTATGCAATGCTCCTGCTATTTTCAAAGATGCATGTCTGCTATTTTTCATGGTTTTTGTGAAGAAATTGTGGAGGTTTTCATGGACAATTTCTCCGTCTATGGAACTTCTTTTGATAATTGTTTGCACAATCTTGATAAAGTTTTGCAGAGGTGTGAAGAAACTAATCTTGTTCTTAATTGGGAGAAATGCCACTTTATGGTAAATGAAGGAATTGTCCTTGGACATAAAATTTCTGAAAGAGGTATTGAAGTTGACAGAGCAAAAGTGGAAGCAATTGAGAAAATGCCCTGTCCCAGAGATGTTAAAGGTATTCGTAGTATTCTTGGTCATGCTGGTTTCTATATGAGGTTTATTAAAGATTTCTCTAAGATTTCAAAGCCTTTTACTAATCTTCTTCAAAAAGATGTATGATACGTTGGAAACGTATCTATAATTTTTGATGCTCCATGCTTGTTTTACACCAATTGCTATATGTTTTGTCTATACTTTGTGGCACTTTTATGATTTATTTGGACTAACCTACTAATAGTTGCAAAAGTGCACAATGTTCTTGTTTTACACTTTGATGTGTAGAAATTACCAAGAATAAAAGTGGAAACCTTGTTGGAGTCAAATTGGGACTTTCCGGAAATCTGTGCCAGAACTCTTTTCGAAGATGGTCACGTTACAGGTCGAAGAAGATGTCAAACGGAAAACTCTTCAATAACAAAGTTGTAGCAAAATTCACGGCGAACGTTCTGGACATAAAATTCACCTGATTCGGAGTCCGGACGGCCGAGATAAGCCCGCTCCATTGCGGCCCAAGATGGGGAGATGGGAATCCGAGAGACTATATAAAGGGGGGAACCCTAGCTCGTGGGAGACACCTCCACCCACGAATTTGCAGCCACCAGAGCCACGTTTTAGCCTCCCCCATGGATCCCATCACCATGAGGGAGGGCTCCCATGAAGCCATGAAGGAAGGGGGCTAAGGAGCGGCGCTCCCCCATGATGCCGGTGGCGGGGAGGGAGTCCCCCGCGCCGCCGCCCGCACTGCTGCTGCCACGCCGCTGCCGCCCGCGCCCTCGCTGCTCCTCTCCACCATCTTCACCGCTATCTCCATCACATATGCAGTGGTTCATCCTCCCACACACCTCTGTACCATCCTATGTAAACATGGTGTTTGATGCTATAATATTTATCCTATGATCTATGTCATGTTTCCATAGTTTATTTGTTCTTAGATTGATTTGTTGAATGTCTTTGGTTCATTAGAGTTGTATGTTGATATGGTACTGTCCTTTGGTATCCATTATATTTATGCGCGCATGGATTAAACATCATAGGGTTTGTAGTACGTGCAAAAGGAAGGGGGTAGTTCTGCCGGAGTGACAGAAACCTGAGGACGCGAACCGGAACGTTGCACGTATGGGAGTAAGAGGACAATTAACTTAAGGCTATGGTTGGGGAAACCTTAATGCATTGTTAGTATTTGTGGATGCTTGCTAACAATCCAATCATATAGTACTTGTATTTCCAAGTAGTGAAGTGCTTGTATATTTAGCCTCTCCCACATAGAAAACTGCATCGAAGACAATGAACCCGATTTATTCGCTAATTGAACTTAGACAAAGCCACCACTATTACCACCACTTTTCCACACTCATGGTACTGTTATTTTATGGTTACTTAGTATATCTTACTGCTGCAGCACTAACAATTACTTTCTTGTATTTATTATCCTGCCACTAGTAGAAAAACGGCTTTTAGTCCCGGTTGGTAAAGGCCTTTAGTCCCGGTTGTAGCAACCGGGACTAACCAATCGGGACTAAAAGTCCCCCTCTTTAGTCCCGGTTGTGCCACAACCCGGGACTAAAGACCCTCCACGTGGTCGTCCTGAGTGCTATGGGCTGGAGAACCCTTTAGTCCCGGTTGGTAACACCAACCGGGACTAAAGGTTATTTTGTTATTTTCAAATATTTTCAAAAAAAGTTTCGGATTATTTCAATTTTTTTTGAATTTTCCTATTTTTGGATTTTTGATTTGTTTGATAGTTTCCCCTCTAATCTCTAATCACCACCCCTATGTCATGTCAAAGTATATACTCGTGGTCCCACTTCCCGGCCGGTCACCCATCCTTACACTACTCCACCCTTAGCACGCTTAACTTCTCCATTCCTTCCCTACTAGCTTCCAAGACTGCGCTCGCGACTTCTTGATAATACTATGCTATGAATTGTATTAACCCCTTAGACTTTGATAACATATCATTTTACTTTTTTGAGTTCCAAATAATTTCAAAAATAAGTAATAATGATTAAGTAATAATAAGCATCAATGAATTTCAAATAATCTTTATGCAAAATTTAATTATTAATTTTAAAACTCAAAATATTCAAAAAATTCAAAAAATTCAAAAATCTTAAAAATTCCAAAATAATCTAAAAACTTCAAAATAACTAAAAAGTGGAAGAAACAACTAAAGAAATTAAAAAATCCTTCAAAAAATCATTTTTTCTCATTTTTCTAACAAAAACTAAAATCTTCCTGCTTTCATATTTCCCTTTGGAATTTTGAGAAAGTAGAATTTGTGCAAACGGCCTACGGCTGTTGAAATCGGATGTAAAATTTTGTGTAGATAATTTTTCATATATTATACGTTTTTTTTCGAGTCCGTATGCAAAAGTTAGAGCCGTTTGAATTTGGAACAACCTTTTTTTGCAAAAAAATTCAAAATTCAAAATTTCAAATTTTCCATAAAAGTTAGTTGCATGAGGTACATGCATGTCAAAGGATTTTGAAATTTGAAGTTTTTATCATTTTCGTTTATTTTTTGTAGACATTTTTTCTACGCGGGGGGGGGGGGTAGGCATGAGAGGAAAATTGGGAGAGACCCTTTAGTCCGGGTTGGTAACACCAACCGGGACTAAAGGGTGGGGCTTTAGTCCCGGTTGGAGATACCAACCGGGACTAAAGGTCACTAACCCTTTAGTCCCGGTTCGTATCTCCAACCGGGACTAAAGGTCCCATTTGAACCGGGACTAAAGATTTCTGGCCCACATAGCCTTTTGAACCGGGACTAATGTGAGCATTAGTCCCGGATCAAAATACAACCGGGACTAAAGCTCAAATTCATCCTGGATATTAGGCCTGTTTTCTACTAGTGTGCAAAGCTATCTCTCATACCCGAATCGTTGCTCTAGTTTTATTTCCTAGATAATGCAAACGTTTAGTGTGCGTAGAGTTGTATCATTGGTTGATAGAACTTGAGATAACATTTATCCTACCTTTAGCTCCTCGTTGGGTTCGACACTCTTACTTATCGAAAAGGCTACACACGATCCTCTATACTTGTGGGATATCAAGACCTTTTCTGGCGCCGTTACCGGGGAGCAATAGCGTGTGGGTGAATATTCTTGTGTGCACTTGTTTGCTTTATCTCTAAGTAGTTTTTACTTTTAGCTTTAAGTTGTTCTCTATCTTTGTATGGATAGGGAATGCAAATTACAAAAAAAATTAGTTGTACTTGTTACCTAAAAACCTTTTCAAAAAGGAAAGTGATTGGAAAGATGAGTAATGGTTAAGTGGGGGTCGACCTTGAACACTTGTGTTCATGCCTATGAAACCAAAACAAATCTTTCTATGGAAGCTTTTCAGTTAAAAACTTGTACATATTGTGTATATTGTATATATTGTACATATTCCTTTGTACCATAAAAGTAAGGTGATAATTGTAGTTCCTAGTTACTTGGAAGTTGATAGTTTTGCTTTGCTGTCCAAAAACAGATTTTCTGTGCTTCATCGTATAAAATGTTTAAAATCATCAGAACATGACATTGGCCTGAAATTTCTTGAGTGCAAAGTAATGCTTATTATCTTTCTTTCATTATACTAACTTTTTCTGATTTGAGTTACGTAGCTGTCTCAAAAAATTCGATTTTCACCGACTGTTCTGTTTAGACAGATTTCTGTGCTTCACTATAAAAAATCGTGAAAAATCTCAGAATAGTGTTTTGATCTAAAAAATTTTGTGCATGAACCTGAGATTATGATCTGTCTTTCTTTAGTTTGGAGTTTTTCGATTTGAGCTACTTAACTATCTCTTTGAGTATCATCTTTACAGACTGTTCAGTTTTGACAGATTTCTTAGTTTATTCAATATTGTACTTGGTGTTATTAGTTTCATTAGTTTTTCGACGGACAACGGAAATCATGAATACCTTAGTATATACAGTGGCTAATGTTGAGTATAGATTATGAAACTTGTCAATGCTTGAAAATTAGTGGATTTTATTTAATGAGTACTAACCCTACTAATGAGTTTTATGAAGTTTTATGTGGATGTAGCTTATAAGTTCTAATCAATATGGTGATATGAGATGAACAAGAAGACATGAGAGCTCAAGCTTGGGGATGTTTAGGTGCATCCCAAGAATATATTCAACAAGATACAATCATCTAAGCTTGGGGATGCCCGAGTCATCCCCCTATTCATCAACTAACATGAGGTTGTCTCCTTCATAGTCTATATTACCCATCCACATGATATGTATTGTGTTAACTTGTATTATAGTTGCTTTTATATGTCTTGGTTTTATCTTCTTTAGTTTTATTAGGCTCATTATTTTGTTTTTATTGCTTCTTTAATTTCACTTATAAATTGAAAACAACAAAAATAGTTCCTTTTGTTTTGCTTCTTTGTTTGGTTCTCTATTTTGTGCCTAGCTCAAAGGCGTTAAAGAAAAGCACTCTTGGGAGATAACCCATTATTTTATTTTCAGTACTTTTTCTTTTATTTGAGTCTTGGAAGTTATTACTACTGTAATAACCACTCCTTATCCTTTTTATTCCGTTGTTGTGCCAAGAGAAGCCTCTAATTCGAGTGAGGTAAGATTTGGGGATGTTGCTGTCCTGAAACAGATTTTCGTACTGTACTGTAAAAATTCATGAAAAATCTCTGAAAATATTTTGGACCTGCGATTTCTTGTTCTTATTCCTCAGGTTATATCCAAACTTTTGTTAGTTGAACACTTTTTTATTTGAGCAACAGAAAACCCCTTAAAAAATCGACCTTTGTCAGCTGTTCTGTTTTGACATATTTCTGCCACTATTCGTTGTTGCCTCTCGAACGCTTTCTTTTTGAGTTCTTTCGATCACGGAACTTTTGGGGAAGTTGCTACAGTATTATATGCATTATATGTGGTGATTTTGAGTTGAAACCTGAAGCAAAAGAGGTTGATTCATTGTTATGCTTACAGTAATGTTGCTAATAGAATTGTGTTGATTTTTGTATGAAGGAAGTTTTCAAGTGTAGGGATTGGAGAACGATGAGATGAGTTGAAGAATGGATAAAAGCTCAAGCTTGGGGATGCCCATGCAACCCCCAAGAAATATCCAAGAAGTACAAGCGTCAAAGCTTGGGGATGCCCCCGAGGCACCCCTTCTTCATCGGCAAAAATCAGGTCACCTTTCAAGACACTATATTTTTATTGCTTCATGCACTATGCGTTTTTCTTGGAGCGTCAGTTGTTTTAGTTTTCAGTTTAGTTTAGTTTGCTACAATAAATGGTTGGACCCCAACAAATTTCTTTTGAAGGAGATGTACTCGTTTTCATTTGCCAAGAACACTCAGTTTTTCACTCTTATCGTTCAACGAGTGTTCTTCTTTTTCTGCTACTGCGTTTAGTTTTCAGTTTTTGCCTTGATTTTTGTTCAGACCTTCTTATATCTTTTTATCAAGGTGTATTTTTTCCTCTGGAACATATTGGTTTTCATCAAAATAGTTGAGTTAAAAAAGTTCGAATGGTGTTGGAAAAGAGAATAAGATTTACGCAAAAAAGTGGTACAAAAAGGAGCTTATTTAGACTACGGCTTAGACTTTTGCATGTCATGCTTGATGTCTTTTTGATAGTATGATTAGTGATTTTTGCTGTAGCATGACTTGTCTCAAATGACTGAGATTGCTTAATGAGCCTTTGAAAAAAATCATGCATTGTTTTTATTATTTGGAAGCATTATTTTGGCTTTCTCTTTGATGCTTTATTTGGGTTGACTTGGCGCATACTCACACATGTTAGACTCATACAAAGTTGCCATAAGCCTCTATGATCATTTAGTTTTTGACTTTTGATGCCATCTTATGCTTCTTTTAATGTTGCTTTGTCGCTTTGCATGATTATGGCCGTTATTGCTCTCTTAGTTGGTCGCTCCCAGTCTTTTGCTAGCCCTCATTTTGTACTGAGTATGAGCGCTACTCATGCATCCAACTCCTAAAAACCAAGTTATTCCAATGTGTCCACTATAAATTCCTATGCATGGTATTTACAAGCCATTCCAAGTAAAATTTTGATGTGCTACCTTTCAAAAAACCTTCAAAATACTTCTCATTTTGTGACACTGTTTTCAGCTCATGGGGACGTAGTGGTCGGATTTGCTATCTTCCATATTGTTTTATTCCAAAAATAAAAAAAATAAAAAACGGCACTCCTCCATGGTATGTGAATGTTAGTGGGCACCCGATGGAATCGGTTAGCCATGGTTTGTGAAAGGAAAAAGGTGGGGAGGAGTGCCAAGCTTTATAAAAGAGCACTAAAGTGCCAATCTCTCTCTCAAAAACCTGCTTCATTTTTGTATGGAAGATAGTAAGAACCCCATTGCTAGTCATTGACAAAAACAACCACCTCTCAAAACCTAATTTTTATCTCTCTGTTTTACAAATGAAAAGCTCTGGCACATGTTCAATCACTGCTTCCCTCTGCGAAGGGTCTTTCTTCTACTTTTATGTTGAGTCTCCACCTTCTAACTTTATGCACCATCTAAGAGAGCATAGTTGCCATTCTGAGTATAATGTGCATAGTCCCAAAGTTTATCATTGATTGATTCATGATTATGGTTTCACTTGTTCTTAAATTATTTGTATCTAGTCGCCCTTTTAAACTTGAAGGTGTTCTATGCATTTATGTTTTGCTATTCCATGAAGGACAAGCTGAAAACTACTTGTTATATTTTTCCATATGATTTGAACACACGTTTGACTTTCATTGTTTCATTATTCATGATCTTTCGTTTGTGTTTCTTTTCATGTTATAACATGGTTGCTAAGTTTTTATTGTCAAGATTATGTCTCTTATGCCCATGTTTTAAGTTCTTTGATCCCAGCACTCAATTCTTTACTTAGATGATCAAGATTGTGATGGTGCATGTCACCTCAAAAATTATTCTTTTGTTATCACTTACCTACTCGAGGACGAGCAGGAGTTAAGCTTGGGGATGTTGATACGTTGGAAACGTATCTATAATTTTTGATGCTCCATGCTTGTTTTACACCAATTGCTATATGTTTTGTCTATACTTTGTGGCACTTTTATGATTTATTTGGACTAACCTACTAATAGTTGCAAAAGTGCACAATGTTCTTGTTTTACACTTTGATGTGTAGAAATTACCAAGAATAAAAGTGGAAACCTTGTTGGAGTCAAATTGGGACTTTCCAGAAATCTGTGGCAGAACTCTTTTTGAAGATGGTCACGTTACAGGTCGAAGACGGCGTCAAACGGAAAACTCTTCCATTACAAAGTTGTAGGAAATTTCACGGCGAACGTTCTGGACATAAAATTCATCTGATTCCGAGTCCGGACGGCCGAGATAAGCCCGCTCCATTGCGGCCCAAGATGGGGAGATGGGAATCCGAGAGACTATATAAAGGGGGAACCCTAGCTCGTGGGAGACACCTCCAGCCACGAATTTGCAGCCACCAGAGCCACGTTTTAGCCTCCCCCATGGATCCCATCACCATGGGGGAGGGCTCCCATGAAGCCATGAAGGAAGGGGGCTAAGGAGCGGCGCTCCCCCATGATGCCGGCGGCGGGGAAGGAGTCCCCCGCGCCGCCGCCCGCACTGCTGCTGCCACGCCGCTGCCGCCCGCGCCCTCGCTGCTCCTCTCCACCATCTTCACCACTATCTCCATCACATATGCAGTGGTTTATCCTCCCACACACCTCTGTAGCATCCTATGTAAACATGGTGTTTGATGCTATAATATTTATCCTATGATCTATGTCATGTTTCCATAGTTTATTTGTTCTTAGATTGATTTGTTGAATGTCTTTGGTTCATTAGAGTTGTATGTTGATATGGTACTGTCCTTTGGTATCCATTATATTTATGCGCGCATGGATTAAACATCATAGGGTTTGTAGTACGTGCAAAAGGAAGGGGGTAGTTCTGCCGGAGTGACAGAAACCTGAGGACGCGAACCGGAACGTTGCACGTATGGGAGTAAGAGGACCATTAACTTAAGGCTATGGTTGGGGAAACCTTAATGCATTGTTAGTATTTGTGGATGCTTGCTAACAATCCAATCATATAGTACTTGTATTTCCAAGTAGTGAAGTGCTTGTATATTTAGCCTCTCCCACATAGAAAACTGCATCGAAGACAATGAACCCGATTTATTCGCTAATTGAACTTAGACAAAGCCACCACTATTACCACCACTTTTCCACACTCATGGTACTGTTAGTTTATGGTTACTTAGTATATCTTATTGCTGCAGCACTAACAATTACTTTCTTGTATTTATTATCCTGCAAAGCTATCTCTCATACCTGAATCGTTGCTCTAGTTTTATTTCCTAGATAATGCAAACATTTAGTGTGCGTAGAGTTGTATCATTGGTTGATAGAACTTGAGATAACATTTATCCTACCTTTAGTTCCTCGTTGGGTTCGACAATCTTACTTCTCGAAAAGGCTACTGCTACCGGTTGATGGCGCCAGAAAAGAGGCTGCTGGCGTGTGGTTGATGTGGGAGCAGACGGTCCTTGTGCGTGGTGAATAACCAGCCTGTTAGGAACCCCAAGAGGAAGGTATGATGAGTATAGCAGCTAGTTTTCCCTTAGTTAAAAAACCAAGGTTTAATATCGATCAGGAGAGGAGAGATAAACGACTGAAGGTGATGCAGAACCTGCACACACACAAACAAATACTTTGTCCCCAACTTGCGATGAGGTTGTCAATCTCACCGGTTTGCTTGAAACAAAGGTTATGAGTGTATCGAGTGAAAAACAATATATTATGCGAGTAAAGTAAACAGTGCGAGTAAAGTAAACAGTGCGAGTAAAGTAAACAGGTGATAGCAATATGATGGAAATAGGACCGGGGTCCACAGTTCACTAGTGGTGTCTCTCCATAGATAAAATAACACATGCTGGGTAAACAAATTACAGTTGGGCAATTGATAGAATAAAGATAAACGTGATATGTCAAGAAGATCACTATGAGATTTACTCTGGGCATTACAACAAAATACATAGACCGCCATCCAACTGCATCTATGACTAATAATCCACTCCCGGGGATATCAATTCGAACACCCTAGAAGTATTAAGTTGCGAACAACAGATAATTGCATTAAGCAAAGTGTGTAATGTAAACAAAGCATATGCCCTTGAGCATATGAATGTTGTTTTCTCCCTAGTAGCAACAGCACATCTACCACCTTAGAGGTTTCTGTCACTCCCCCAGGTGAAATAGAGGCATGAACCCACTATCGAGCATAAATACCCCCTCTTGGAGTCACTAGCAACTACTCAGCCAAGATAGCTACTAACAACGGAGAGCATGCAAGATCATAAACAACATAGAGATAACAAAAGATATAATTCAGTACAGCAACTTAATCATAAACACCAATATTCATCGGATCCCAACAAACCAAACATGTAGAATTACATAACGGTGATCTCAATCATGTAGGGCAGCTCATGAGATCTAAACATGAAGCACATGGTGGAGAAGACAACCATCTAGCTACTGCTATGGACCCATAGTCCAAGGTAGACTACTCACTCATCGCTTCGGAGGCAAGCATGGTGATGAAGAAGACCTCCGGTGGCGATTCCCCTCTCCGGCAGGGTGCCGGGAAGAGCTTCTGGACCCTCCCGATCTTCGGGTCGACGGTGGCGGCGGATCGCGATGTGTTCTGGAAATCTGATCGGGTACTTAGGTTTTTTCCGTCGAGGGGTCTTTATAGGCGAAGGGGCGTCGTCAGAGGGGGAGCCAGGCGCCCTCACGTGGGGCCCGCGCGGCCAGGGGCCTGGCCGTGCCACCCCTGCGTGTGGGGCCCTGGTGGCCCCCCTCCGGCTCTCCTTCGGATCTCTGGAAGCTTCCGGGAAAAATAAGACTGCAGGAACTTGTTTCGTCCAATTCTGAGAATATTTCCTGTGTATCACTTCTGAAACACAAAAATAGCAGAAAACAGGAAACTGGCACTGTGGCAACTCGTTAATAGGTTAGTTCCGGAAAATGCATAAAAGTGCCACTAAGTGTAACGAAACAATAGGCAAATGGTGTAAAAACAAGCATGGAGCATCAAAAATTATAGATACGTTTGAGACATATCAAGCATCCCCAAGCTTAACTCCTGCTCATCCTCGAGTAGGTAAGTGATAACAAAAGAATAATTTTTGAGGTGACATGCACCTACACAATCTTGATCATATATGTAAGCATTGGTGAGCTGGGATCATAAGAACTTAAAACATGGGCATGAAGATATAATCATGACAATAAGAACTTAGCAACCATGTTGTAAACATGCAAATGAACACAAACAAAAGATCATGAAAATGAAACAATGAAAGTCAAACGTGTGTTCAAATCATAAGGAAAAACATACAAATGGTTTTCAGCTTGTCCTTCAAAGAGAGCAAAACATAAATGCATAGGACACCTTCAAGTTTTAAGAGGGCGACTAGATACAAATAATTTAAGAACAAGTGAAACCATAGTCATGAATCAATCAATGAACTTTGGGACAATGCATATCACACTAAGAATGACAACTATGCTCTCTTAATGGTTCATAAAGAAAGAAGGTGGTGACTCAACATAAAAGTAGAAGAAAGGCCCTTCGCAGAGGGAAGCAGTGATTAAACATGTGCTAGAGCTTTTCATTTGTAAAACAGAGAGATAAAAATTGGTTTTGAGAGGTGGTTGTCTTTGTCAACGACTGTCAATGGGGTTCTTACTATCTTCCATACAAAAATGAAGCAAGTTTTTGAGAGAGAGATTGGCACTTTTGTGCTCTTTTATAAAGCTTGGCACTCCTCCCCACCTTTTTTCCTTTCACAAACCATGGCTAACCGATTCCATCGGGTGCCCACCAACATTCACATTCCTTGGAGGAGTGCCTTTTTTCTTTCTTTTTTCTCTTTTTTTTTTCTTTTTGGAATAAGCAATATGGAAGATAGCAAATCCGACCACTACGTCCCCATGACCTGAAAATAGTGTCACAAAACGAGAAGTATTTTGAAGGTTTTGAAAGGTAGCACATGAAAATTTACTTGGAATGGCTTACAAATACCATGCATAGGAATTTATAGTGGACACAATGGCAAACTTGGTTTTTAGGATTGGATGCATGAGTAGAGCTCATACTCAGTACAAGGCGAGGGCTTGCAAAAGACTGGGAGCGACCAACTAAGAGAGCAATAATGGCCATAATCATGCAAAGCGACAAAGCGACATTAAAAGAAGCATAAGATGGCATCAAAAGTCAAAAACTAAATGATCATGAAGGCTATTGGCGACTTTGTAAGAGTCTAACATGTGTGAGCATGCGCCAAGTCAACCCAAATAAAGCATCAAGGAGAAAACCAAAATAATGCTTCCATGCAATAAAGACAACGCATGATTTTTTCAAAGGCTCATTAAGCAATCTCAGTTATTTGAGACAAGTCATGCTACAGCAAAACCACTAAGCATACTATCAAAAAGACATCAAGCATGACATGAAAAAGCCTAAGCCGCAGTCTACACAAGCTCCTTCTTGTACCAGTATTTTGCACAAAGCTTTTTCTCTTTTCCAACACCATTTGAAATTTTTATAAACACCTCTTTTGATGAAAACCAATAAAGATCAGAGGCAAAAATACACCTTGATGAAAAGATATGACAAGGTCTGAACGCAAATCAAGGTGAAAACGAAAACCAAAAGCAGTAGCAGAAAAAGAAGAACGCTCGATTTTTAATAAGAGTGAAAACTAGAGCGTTCTTGGCAAATGAAAATGAGTACATCTCCTCCAAAAGAAAATTTGTTGGGGTCCAACCATTTATTGCAGCAAACAAACAAACTAACCCAACTAAGAAAACTAAAACAACTGACGCTCCAAGAAAAACACATAGTGCATGAAGCAATAAAAATATAGTGTTTTGAAAGGTGACCTGATTTTTGCCGATGAAGAAGGGGTGCCTCGGGGGCATCCCCAAGCTTTGACGCTTGTACTTCTTGGATATTTCTTGGGGTGATGCATGGGCATCCCCAAGCTTGAGCTTTTGTCCATTCTTCAACTCATCTCATCATTCTCCAATCCCTACACTTGAAAACTTCCTTCATACAAAACTAAACACAATTCTATTAGCAACATTAGTGCAAGCATAACATATAATCAATCCTCTATTTGCTTCAGGTTTCAACTCAAAACCACCACATATATAGTAGATACTACTGTAGCAACCTCCCCAAAAGTTCCGTGATCAAAAGAACTCAAAAGAAAGCGATAAAGTGGCAAACACAAATATTGGCAGAAATCTGTCAAAACTGAACAGCTGACAAAGGTCGAATTTTTGAGGGATTTTCTGTTGCTCAAATCAAAAAGTGTTCAACTAACAAAATTTTGGATATAACCGGGGGCATATGCACAAGAAATCGCAGGTCCAAAAGATAAACAGAGAATTTTCACGAATTTTTACGGTGCAGCACCGAAAACAGTTTCAGGACAGCAACATCCCCAAATCTTTACCTCACTCAAATTAGAGGCTTCTCTTGGCACAAAAACGAAATAAACAAGATAAGGAGCGGTCATTACAGTAGTAATGACTTCCAAGACTCAAATAAAATAAAAAGTACTGAAAAGAAAACATTGGGTTATCTCCCAAGAGTGCTTTTCTTTAACGCCTTTGAGCTAGGCGCAGAAAATTGCGAATCAAGTAATATCAAGTGATGAAGCATCAAGCTCATAATTTGCTCTAAGAATAGAGTCAAAAAGCAATTTCTTTCTTTTCCTAGGGAAGTGTTCCATACCTTTCTTTAGTGGGAATTGATATTTGATAGTGCCTTCCCTCATATCAATGATAGCACCTACAGTTCGAAGAAAAGGTCTTCCCAAAATAATAGGACATGAAGCATGGCATTCAACGTCCATAACAAGAAAATCAACGGGAACAAGGTTATTGTTGACCACAATAAGAACATCATTAATTCTTCCCAAAGGTTTCTTCTTAGCAACATCAGCAATAGGAACATCAAAATAACACTTTTCAAGCGGTGGTAAATCAAGCATGTCATAAATCTTTCTAGGCATGATAGAAATACTAGCACCTAGATCACATAAAGCATGGCAATCATAACCATTAACATGCATATCAATGATGGGTTCCCAACCATCTTCTAACTTCTTGGGAACAGAGGCTTTTTGCTTCAACTTTTCATCCCTAATCTTTATGAGGGCATTGGTAATATGCTTAGTAAAAGCAATATTTAAAGAACTAGCATTGGGAGTCAAAGCAAGCTTTTGCAAGAACAAAATAACTTCAGATATATTGCAGCCATCAACATAAAAATCATTAAAAGAAGTAGAGCTATCATCTCCCACACTCCGAAAAATTTCAGCACTCTTTTGAGAAAAAGTTTTGGCAGTTTTAGGCTTTTTAACACAAGGAGTGGGAGTTTTCTCTACACCAATCAAAGTAAGAGGATTGCTACCAGTAGGAGCAACATCATTAGAGGTAGTAATAGTACATACCTTCATCTTTCTAGCCATCTCATCTTCTCTTTCCCACTGGGCATGCAATTCCGCTAACAATCTAATATTTTCATCAATTCCAACTTGAATAGCATTAGCGGTAGCAAAAACATTGTTCTCTTTCACATCATTAGGAAACACTTTCAATTTCAGAAGTTCAACATCATGAGCAAGGCTATCAACTTTAGAAGCAAGAATATCAATTTTGCCTAACTTTTCCTCAACAGACTTGTTAAAAGCAGTTTGCTTACCGATGAAGTCCTTGAGCATTACCTCAAGCTCGGAGGGCGCGGCCCTAGTGTTGTTGTAGGAATTACCATAAGAGTTACCATAACCATTACCATTAGTAGAAGGATACGGCCTATAATTGTTACTAGCAAAATTGTTCCTATAAGCATTGTTGTTAAAATTATTATTTCTAATGAAATTCACATCAACATGCTCTTCTTGAGCAACCAGAGAGGCCAAAGGAACATTACTAGGATCAACATGAGTCCTATCATTAGGAAGCATAGCCGTAATGGTATCAATCTTATCATTCAAGGAAGAGGTTTCCTCAATAGAATTTACCTTCTTACCATGTGGAGCTCTCTCGGTGTGCCATTCAGAATAATTTACCATCATGTTGTTGAGTAGCTTTGATGCGGCGCCCAAGGTAAGGGACATAAAAGTGCCTCCAGCAGCTGAATCAAGTAGGTTCCTTGAAGAAAAATTCAGTCCTGCATAAAAAGTTTGGATAATCATCCAAGTAGTCAGTCCATGAGTGGGGCAATTCTTTATCATAGATTTCATTCTTTCCCAGGCTTGAGCAACATGTTCATTATCAAACTGAGTAAACTTCATAATATTGCTACGCAAGGATATAATCTTAGCAGGAGGATAGTATCTACCAATAAAAGCATCCTTACACTTAGCCCATGAATCAATACTATTCTTAGTCAAAGACAGCAACCAATCTTTAGCTTTTCCTCTCAAAGAAAAAGGAAACAACTTGAGCTTAATAATATCACTATCAACATCCTTATATTTCTGTATCTCACATAGCTCAACAAAATTGTTGAGATGAGCTGCAGCATCTTCAGTACTAGCACCAGAAAATTGCTCTTTCATAACAAGGTTCAACAAAGCAGGCTTAATCTCATAAAAGTTTGTAGCAGTAGCAGGTGGTGCAATAGGGGTGCAGATAAAATCACTATTGTTTGTGCTAGTAAAGTCACACAACTTGGTGTTTTCAGGATTGGCCATTTCAGCAAAACGAAAGTAAACAAGTAAAAACAACTACCAAGGATTCTAATTTTTTGGGTTTTTGATAAAAAGCAATGCAGGTAAAATAAATAAAGTAAAGCAAAACAATAAAACAAAGTAAAGGATGTGTGTGCGAAAAACTCCCCTCACAGAAGTCTTCTCTTCCTCCCCGGCAACGGCGCCAGAAAAGAAGCTACTACCGGTTGATGGCGCCAGAAAAGATGCTGCTGGCGTGTGGTTGATGTGGGAGCAGACGGTCCTTGTGCGTGGTGAATAACCAGCCCGTTGGGAACCCCAAGAGGAAGGTATGATGAGTATAGCAGCTAGTTTTCCCTCAGTTAAGAAACCAAGGTTTAATATCGATTAGGAGAGGAGAGATAAATGACTGAAGGTGATGCGGAACCTGCACACACACAAACACATACTTTGTCCCCAACTTGCGATGAGGTTGTCCGTCTCACTGGTTTGCTTGAAACAAAGGTTATGAGTGTATCGAGTGGAAAACAATATATTATGCGAGTAAAGTAAACAGTGCGAGTAAAGTAAACAGTGCGAGTAAAGTAAATAGGTGATAGCAATATGATGGAAATAGGACCGGGGTCCACAGTTCACTAGTAGTGTCTCTCCATAGATAAAATAACACATGCTGGGTAAACAAATTACAGTTGGGCAATTGATAGAATAAAGATAAACGTGATATGTCAAGAAGATCACTATGAGATTTACTCTAGGCATTACAACAAAATACATAGACCGCCATCCAACTGCATCTATGACTAATAATCCACTCCCGGGGATATCAATCCGAACACCCTAGAAGTATTAAGTTGCGAACAACAGATAATTGCATTAAGCAAAGTGTGTAATGTAAACAAAGCATATGCCCTTGAGCATATGAAGGTTGTTTTCTCCCTAGTAGCAACAGCACATCTACCACCTTAGAGGTTTCTATCACTCCCCCAGGTGAAATAGTGGCATGAACCCACTATCGAGCATAAATACCCCCTCTTGGAGTCACTAGCAACTACTCGGCCAAGATAACTACTAACAACGGAGAGCATGCAAGATCATAAACAACATAGAGATAACAAAAGATATAATTCAGTACAGCAACTTAATCATAAACACCAATATTCATCGGATCCCAACAAACCAAACATGTAGAATTACATAACGGTGATCTCAATCATGTAGGGCAGCTCATGAGATCTAAACATGAAGCACATGGTGGAGAAGACAACCATCTAGCTACTGCTATGGACCCATAGTCCAAGGTAGACTACTCACTCATCGCTCCGGAGGCAAGCATGGCGATGAAGAAGACCTCCGGTGGCGATTCCCCTCTTCGGCAGGGTGCCGGGAAGAGCTTCTGGACCCTCCCGATCTTCGGGTCGATGGTGGCGGCGGATCGCGATGTGTTCTGGAAATCTGATCGGGTACTTAGGTTTTTTCCGTCGGGGGGTCTTTATAGGCGAAGGGGCGTCGTCAGAGGGGGAGCCAGGCACCCTCACGCGGGGCCCGCGCAGCCAGGGGCCTGGCCGCGCCGCCCCTGCGTGTGGGGCCCTGGTGGCCCCCCTCCGGCTCTCCTTCAGATCTCTGGAAGCTTTCGGGAAAAATAAGACTTCAGGAACTTGTTTCGTCCAATTCCGAGAATATTTCCTGTGTATCACTTCTGAAACACAAAAACTGCAGAAAACAGGAAACTGGCACTGTGGCAACTCGTTAATACGTTAGTTCCGGAAAATGCATAAAAGTGCCACTAAGTGTAACGAAACAATAGGCAAATGGTGTAAAAACAAGCATGGAGCATCAAAAATTATAGATACGTTTGAGACGTATCAGCTACACACGATCCCCTATACTTGTGGGATATCAATGTACCATTTGTCTTTGATGATGATTATAAGGAAGCTTTTGAAACTCTTAAGAAGGTTTTAACTACTGCTCCTATTATTCAACCACCTGATTGGAATTTACCATTTGAAATTATGTGTGATGCTAGTGATTTTGCTGTTGGTGCTGCTCTTGGATAGCGCGTAGATAATAAGTTGGATGTTATTCATTATGCTAGTAAGACTCTTGATGCTGCTCAGAAGAATTATGCTACTACTGAGAAAGAGTTTCTTGCTGTTGTTTTTACATGTGATAAGTTTAGACCTTACATTGTTGATTCTAAAGTTACTATTCATACTGATCACGCTGCTATTAGATATCTTATGACGAAGAAGGATGCTAAGCCTAGGCTTATTAGATGGGTGTTGCTTTTACAAGAGTTTGATTTGCATATCGTAGATACGAAAGGTGCTGAAAATCCTGTGGCTGATAACTTGTCTAGATTGGAAAACATTTCTTTTGATCCTATTCCTGTTAATGATAGTTTTCCAAATGAACAGTTGGCCTCAATAAATGTAAATTTGCGAGACCTTCCTTGGTATGCTGATTATGCTAACTTTATTGTTTCCAAGTATTTGCCTCCAACCTTTACAGCTCAGCAAAGAAGAAAATTCTTTTATGATTTGAGGCATTACTTTTGGGATGACCCACACTTATATAAAGAAGGAGTTGATGGTATTATGCGAAGATGTGTACCGGAATATGAGCAGCAAGAAATATTGAGAAAATGCCATGGAAGCGCTTATGGAGGACATCATGCTGGAGATAGAACCGCACAAAAGGTTCTACAATCAGGTTTTTATTGGCCAACCCTCTTTAAAGATGCTAGAAGGTATGTTTTATCTTGCGATGAATGTCAAAGAGTTGATAATATTTCTAGACGTAATGAAATGCCTATGAGTTACACTCTTGTTATTGAACCATTTGATTGTTGGGGATTTGACTTTATGGGTCCTTTTCCTCCTTCAAAAGGCTATACTCGCATACTTGTTGCTGTTGATTATGTTACCAAGTGGGTAGAAGCCATACCTACAAAGAATGCCGATGGTGAGACCTCGTTAAAAATGCTTAAGGATGTTATTTTTCCTAGGTTTGGTGTGCCTAGATATCTTATGACTGATGGAGGTTCTCATTTTATTCACGGTGGTTTTAGAAAAACTCTTGCTAGATATGATGTTAATCATAGAATTGCTTCTGCTTATCATCCCCAAACTAGTGGGCAGGTAGAGCTTTCAAATAGAGAGATCAAGTCTATCTTGCAGAAGACTATCAATAGATCTAGGAAAAACTGGGCTAGCAAGTTAAACGATGCTTTATGGGCTTATAGAACTGCTTATAAGAACCCCATGGGCATGTCTCCTTACAAAATGGTTTACGGAAAAGCGTGTCACTTGCCTTTAGAATTAGAACACAAAGCTTTTTGGGCAGTGAAAGAGCTTAATAGGGATTTTAAACTTGCCGGTAAAAAAAGGTTGTTAGATTTGAGTTCTCTAGATGAGTGGAGAAACGAAGCCTATGAGAATGCTAGACTTTTCAAAGAGAAAGTCAAGTAATGGCATGATAAGAGAATTCTTAAAAGAGAGTTTCATGTTGGTGAGAAGGTTCTATTGTATAGGTCTCGTCTCAGATTTTTTGCAGGAAAATTACTCTCTAAATGGGAAGGACCATATGTTATTGTTGAAGTGTACCGCTCAGGTGCGATAAAGATTGCTTCGTTGAAAGATGACACTACACAAGTGGTGAATGGGCAAAGACTCAAACATTATATTGCTGGAGATTCTTATAATGAAGATGTTGATGTAATTGAAATAGTTTCTCCAGAAGAATTCATCCAGGACAATTTGCAGGAACCTGCAGATTTCGTTTTCGAATAGGTAACAGTTCTAGTCATAAAAGGTTCGCGAAAAACTTTTCCATTAATATTTTTATTGTTTTTATTAAATATGAAAAATCGCGAGACGAAAACGGGCAGGAGACGGAGTCCGGTGGCTCCTCACCACCAGGGGGCGCGGGTCCACCCCAGGCCGCGCCACCCTGTGGTGAGTCCACCCCGGATCTCGTTTCCGTCCCAGTTTCCTCCTGTGATTTCATCTTGATGCATAATTTTTGCCTATATAACCCCCCCCCAGAGTCCCCGAGGTCTGTATATCGTTTTCTCGTCGTGTTTTGTTTCGAGCTGTTTCTGTCAGGGGATTGTTCTCAGCTTTGAAGTTGCAATGTCTTCGTCCATTTACTTTCCGCACACTTTATTTTACTTTGCAATGTTTCTTATATGATTAGTCTTGTTGATTAGTATTGGTATCACTTTGGGAGCATGAGTAAATTTAGTTGGTTTTGGCAAACTTAGCTTGGTCAGTAGCAACATTACCTTGAGGTTTGAGTAGAAAAGAAGAAAGAAGTGTTTGTAGTTACATCACTTCAGTTTTCCTTCATGATTGGCTTATAAGCATTATTATTCTCAAAGTTAAAATCATTGTACCTTCAAGAAAGTTTGCATGATTGTTCTTATTATATGTATGTTTGTTTGTTTCATGCAACTCTTATGCTTGCTACCCAGCCTTGCTAGCCAAAGACCTGTACTGAGAGGAAATACTTCTCATGCATCCAACTCCTAAAAACCAAGTCACTTCCAAAGAGTCCACTATAAATTCCTATGCATGGTATTTCAAGCCATTCCAAGTAAATTTTCATGTGCTACCTTTCAAAAACCTTCAAATACTTCTCATTTTGTGCCACTGTTTTTAGCTCATGAGGACGTAGTGGATGGGTTTGTTATCTTCCATACTAAATTAAGTACCCCTCGACTAGGCAGCTTCATCTGCTCGTCATTAATTTTGCAAGGGAGCTGGTCGGACCATTATAATCTCAAAAAGAAAAGAAAAAGGCACTCCTCCATGGTATGTGAAAGTTGGTCGGCACCCGATGGAATCGGTTAGCCATGGTTTGAGAAAGGAAAAGGTGGGGAGGAGTGCCAAGCTATAAAAGAGCACCAATGTGCCAATAAATCAAACATCTTGGAACCGCTCTCACTTGTTTAGTATGGAAGATATCAAGAACTCCGTTGCTAGTCGTTGACAAAAGCAACCACCTCTCAAAACAACTTTTATCTCTGTTTTACAAATGGAAAGCTCTAGCACATGTTTAATCCCTGCTTCCCTCTGCGAAGGGCGTGTCTTTTACTTTTATGTTGAGTCAACCTATTCCCTTCTATCTCAAGCAAGCATTTGAGTTGTTATGTTTCACTCATCCATATGTTGATCCGTTTAATCATGTTTACTAACTTTTTTTGCTAGTACAATGCTTTTGTCTGAAGGAATATATCTTTGAAAGCTTTCTATGAACACAAAAAGTTTGTTTCGTTGAGCATATGGTTTTTGCTATATTAGCTCTGTTTTAAAAAGGCTCCATTCAAAAGCTAGTATAGTTTGTTCATTGTTCTCTGACCAAGAACTAAGTTTGCCACCACCAATTATAGTTTACCTTGTGCATCTTTATTTGTGATTCCCTTTTACTTATTGCAAGTCTATATCATATAAAGGTAAGTTGCTGTCTATTATAACTTGTGCCTTGGTGAATGTGATGCTTCTTGTCCATATTTTGTTTATCGAAACTTCACTCCATAAACCTGTGGTCATGTTTACCAAGTTTAGTTTTCGCTTGGGGACAAGCGAGGTCTAAGCTTGGGGGGGTTGATACGTCCATTTTGCATCACTATTTTGTATCATAATTTACTGTTATTCATTGATATATTTCACATTTAGAGATGATACTTATGTTATTTCCTCTGTTTTTACATGTTTGATGATCATTGGAGGATTTGCTACCGGAGTCAGGATTCTGCTGGAAAAAGGACCATCAAGACACCATATTTTGAAGATCAGGAAAATTCCAGAAAAATACCAGAAAATTATATTTTATCAGAAGAATGAAGAAGCCAGAAAGAGGAAGCGAGAGGGGCCACAGGGCAGCCTCACCACCAGGGGGCGCGACCCAGCCCCTGGCCGCGCCCACCTGTGGTGAGAGCCCCCTGGCCCACTTATGCCATCGCCCCTTCGCATATTTAATCGTCCCCAAAAACCTAAGTCAAAGGGGGGCTCAGAGATAGACACCGCCGCCTCTCCGGGGCGGAAAACACCCGAGAGAAAAGCTCTCCGGCAGGCAGAAATTTGCCGAGGAAATTCATTCCCGGAGAGGGGAGATCGTCGCCATCGTCATCACCATCGCATCGGACTTCATCGGGATCATCATCGTCATCATCTCCATCACCAGCACCTTCATCTCCACCATTACCACGCCATCCCGCTGTAACATCTTGAGTTGAATCTTGTTAAATTCTTAGGGGAAACTTACCCGGTGTTGATTACTCTTGTGGTTGATGCTATTGAGTGGAACCGTTGAATTAAAGTTTATGTTCAGATTGTTATTTACCATTATTTAACCTCTGATCATGATCCATATGATGTCTTGTGAGTAGTTCATTTGGTTCTTGAGGACATGGGAGAAGTCAAGTCGTTAGTAGTGGAATTATATTGAGTAATATTTAATGGTTTGATATTTATTTGTTGTGGTGCAATTTCACTAGTGGTGTCATGTGAACGTCGACTACATGATACTTCACCATTTATGGGCCAAGTGAGATGCATTGTGTAATTGGCTACCAATTGTGGGGTTGCTGGAGTGACAGAAACCTAAACCTCCATTGGGAAACCATTGCACCAGGGAGCGTACGATCTTAGAGTTTAAGGCTGTGGTTAGATTTATCTTAATTACTTTCTTGTATTTGCAGATGCTTGCAAGGGGTATAATCATAAGTGTGTATTTATCCTAGTAAGGGTAGTGCGCTAGCACAGGTTCACCCCCATAACACTTATCAAACCAGTAAAGATTATTTAGCGGTATAAAGCGAAAGCACTTGACAGAAACTCCTGTGTGTCCTCGAGAACGTTTAGTCATCATAAGTTACACAACCGGCTTGTCCTTTGCTCTAGAAAGGATTGGGCCACTTGCAACAATTATTGTTATTGTCTTTTATTTACTTGTACTTTATTTACTTGCATTACCAAATACACCTGAAACCCCGTTTGCTAGTATTTACAGTGAATCCTTGATCAAAACCACTTGTCAACACCTTCTACTCCTCGTTGGGTTCGACACTCTTATTTATCGAAAGTACTACGATACACCCCCTATATTTGTGGGTCATCACTCCACGTGGCCACGCGCCCAGCGAGGGGGGTGGATCATTGGTCCCGGTTTGTGGCACGAACCGGGATCGTTGCTCTTTGCATTTCGTGCTATTTTTGTACAGCGGCAGGGTTTTGTGTGTTTTTTCCATTTATTTATTTGGTGTTTTGTATTCAATTTAATAGTACTACATATATACAACAATAATGAAGGAACCACACTATATATATATATATTACACATCATGGTCACGAATATATTATACACCGTCTCATCCGTCGTGCTTGGTCGAAACATATTACAAACGGTACTCACATGAATTTGATCTAATTTACATCTTCTTTTTTACATTTCACCCTTCTAAATGAACCGGGTAATAGTATTCTCCTTTCGGATCTATGACATGTTCTAATAAGAATCCGGCAATTTCCTCTTGAATTGCTTGCACGCGTTCTTGTGGTAGAAGACCGTCCCGCATTCGTTCGATCTAATTTAAAGAAGGGGACCAATATATATGAATGAAACTAAACACAATTGATGGTAATAAAATAAAGTTGTGATTATTGTTTATCGTACTTCAATTTTTTTGAAGTTCCGGTCTGCGCCCTTCTCTTTGGTCGTTCGCAGACATAGTATCCACATAAGTTATTCCTGGCTTCCTGCCTCAAGCACTTCACGAGAACGGAGTTCAATCAAAATAATAATCATGCATGATAAGGGTATTGAAACTAGAATCAAAGAGATGCGCGGATCTAGCAAGTAGTACTTACATTCAATGGTTGAAATGTAAGCTCTGGCTTCCAAACACCCCTAGTGTTGGCGGTGAACCATTTCCAAGCCTTCTGGAGGCATTCATGTATGTTCGCCCACTTTTCTAAAGGTGTGCGCTTTGAGTCCATGACTTTGACTACTCCTTCGTCAACAATAATGATTAATAGAATAAAGTAGAAGCTACACACACATAACAAGTCAATTATACGCTTAACATCGAGTAAGCAAAAATAGAATGTGTACAAGATAGTAACACTCACTCGAAGTTGTAAGGAAATAATATTTCCCTTCTGTTGCTAAAATACGTCAACGGTTGTACCAAGTTATCCTCCGTGTCTTTGGTTTTTTTAGAGTTGTTTCATCAACGAAATTGCAGTCAACAAACCCAAGGTCATAGATTCCTCCTTTGTTGCATTCAAGAATCTTCATTCTGCATATATAATTAGTATAGTGATGAGTAAGATTATACAAGCAACGAATGAGCTGAGCTAGAAAGACTTAATAATACTTATAGACAATAGGCACAGACGATAGTTTTGTCGAGGGCGTCTTGTTGGTAAAACTGAAATAATTCTTGAAATTCAATCAGTAAGAAGCCATCTCCATGACCGTAATGGTGGTGTTTATATCTAGCGTAGATCCAGTTTTTGGATTCAGCAGAGGCTTGCATGTACCACTTATGCAATCTCCGCATTTTTGTTGGTAGATCTTTGACTAACTCGGGTTTGACGAGAGGAGCCCCATGCCGGTATATGTATGCTATTTGTTGGTACCCCTCGAACTCATCCAGACAGCTCATGTACTCAGCAATAGACAGTCCATATAATTTGGCCTTTTCTCCATACAGTTGAATAAACTCCGGATCAATGTTCGGATCATGCCGCTCCTGGGCTCTCCACTCATTGGTATCGTACACTTTGAGCGGTTCGATCGATTGATTTTTCTGTTGTTCGAGTTGGGCAACTTCTTTCCCGACTCTCCGTTCTTTTGCCTCAGCCGACTTGGTAATAGAGCGATTATAGTCTGGTGTGAGCGCTATGGGTTGGTGAAGCTGAATCTTAAGCGCGGCTGCTTTGACTGACCGGGAAAAATGGCTCTGTCGGCTTTGGCTTTTTCTTGTTAGCCATGTCAATCTTCCACTTTTCATAATGGGCATCTGCAGCCGTAGCAATTTCCTCATATGTCTTCTCGCAAGGTAGCTTCTTCATATTCTTATGAGGTACTCTTGGGAGGGGCGATAGCTTATGTTTCGGTGATCGGAACATGCTCTTGCTGCTGCTGGTGGTGTTGCCCCTCTTAGTATACTTCCGCTTTAGTCTCTGAGGCTCAGGGGACGGAGAAGGCTGAGGCGGTGGTGGAGATGGCTGAGGCGGCGGTGGAGACGGCTGCGCTGAGGGGTGAGGCGGTGAAGGCGACGGTTGCGCTGGAGAATGGTGAGGTGGCGGCGAAGGTGGATTGCTGCTCTGAGGAGTGGGTGGCCTTGGCGGCACATAATTTGGAAGCACGATGTGCTCCTTTGGCCATACAACAGTCCCCCCTTTGGCTTCTCCTAGCTCAGTCAGCTCCCTATCTTCCCCTGCAGGGTGGTCCAGCTTCAGCTCCTCAAAATCTTGCTTCACATCATCCACCGTGACAACAGCATATCCTTTTGGAACTGGTCTGCAATGCCAAGTTGGGTTAGGCGCAATTGGTACGGCCATGCCGACCACCGCCGTCACCCTTAAGTTCATAACTTGCACCTTTAGCTCACAAGCTGTGCTCTCCATGATATCATCCACTGGGTAGTGATACGACTCCAACGTATCTATAATTTTTGATGCTCCATGCTTGTTTTTACACCATTTTCCTACTGTTTCGTTACACTTAGTGGCACTTTTATGCATTTTCCGGAACTAACCTATTAACAAGTTGCCACAGTGCCAGTTCCCTGTTTTTTGCTGTTTTTGTGCTTCAGAAGTGATACACAGGAAATATTCTCGGAATTGACGAAACAAGTTCCTGAAGTCTTATTTTACCCGGAAGCTTCCAGAGATCTGAAGAGGAGTAGGAGAGGGGCCACCAGGGGCCCACACACCAGGCTAGCGCGGCCTAGGCCCTGGCCGCGCCGCCATGGTGTGAGGCCACCTGGCTCCACCTCTGACATCGCCCCTTCGCCTATAAAGACCCCCCGACGGAAAAAACCTAAGTACCTGATCACTTTTCCAGAACACATCGCGATCCGCCGCCGCCGTCGACCCGAAGATCGGGAGGGTCCAGAAGCTCTTCCCGGCACCCTACCGGATAGGGGAATCACCATCGGAGGTCTTCTTCATCGCCATGCTTGCCTCCGGAGCGATGAGTGAGTAGTCTACCTTGGACTATGGGTCCATAGCAGTAGCTAGATGGTTGTATTCTCCACCATGTGCTTCATGTTTAGATCTCATGAGCTGCCCTACATGATTGAGATCACCGTTATGTAAATCTACATGTTTGGTTTGTTGGGATCCGATGAATATTAGTGTTATGATTGAGTTGCTATACTGAAATATATCTTATGTTATCTCTATGTCGTTTATGATCTTGCATGCTCTCCGTTGTTAATAGCTATCTTGGCCGAGTAGTTGCTAGTGACTCCAAGAGGGGGTATTTATGCTCGATAGTGGGTTCATGCCTCTATTTAACCTGGGGGAGTGACAGAAACCTCTAAGGTTGTAGATGTGTTGTTGCTACTAGGGAGAAAACAACATTCATATGCTCAAGGGCATATGCTTTGTTTACATTACACACTTTGCTTAATGCAATTATCTGTTGTTCGCAACTTAATACTTGTGGAGTTCTTGGATTGATTCGCCACAAGTGGATTATTAGTCATAGATGCAGTTGGATGGCGGTCTATGTATTTTGTTGTAATGCCCAGAGTAAATCTCATAGTGATCTTCTTGACATATCACGTTTATCTTTATTCTATCAATTGCCCAACTGTAATTTGTTTACCCAGCATGTGTTATTTATCTTATGGAGAGACACCACTATTGAACTGTGGACCCCGGTCCTATTTCCATCATATTGCTATCACCTGTTTACTTCACTCGCACTGTTTACTTTACTCGCATATTCTACTGTTTTCCACTCGATACACTCATAACCTTTGTTTCAAGCAAACCGGTGATATTGACAACCTCATCGCAAGTTGGGAGCAAAGTACTTGGTTGTGTTGTGTACAGGTTCCGCGTTGCTATTGGCCGAAGACGAGTCAACAAGTATCGTTAAACGGCGCCCTTGTTGGAGTGCTATTAAGCCAATCTGCATCACCTTCAGTCGTTTGTCTCTTCTCTCCAAGAACGATAAACCTTGGTTTCTTAACTGAGGGAAACTAGCTGCCATACTCATCACACCTTCCTCTTGGGGTTCCCAATGGGCTGGTCGTTCACCACGCACAAGGACCAGCTATTTTCTGGCGCCATTGCCGGGGATCGAAGAAGAATAAGCTCCCACATCAACTACATATTCCCACGTCAACTACGCGCCAGCAGCTATTTTCTGGCGTCGTTGCCTGGGAGAAGATTGGAAGACTTCTGCGAGGGGAGTTTTTCGCACACACATCCTTTACTTTGTTATTGTTTTGCTTTACTTTAGTTATTTTACCTGCATCGTTTTATATCAAAAACCCAAAAAAATTAGAATCCTTGGTAGTTGTTTTTAGGGATTTCTATTTTCGTGCCCTCAGGTCGTTAGTTGTACTCAGTTTTCCCCAGCTCCTTAGATTTTCCTCAGTTTTGTCCAAGCCCTTGGCTGAAACCGTCACCAGTGCTGGAACGGCCGGTTGCCCGATGGTTGAACACCTTTGACCGTTAACTGCTGACTAGTGGGGCCACGTAGAGCCCGCAAAGACACGTCAGAGCATCCATCTTTGTTTGACCATAAGCATCGTCGTATCCCTGACCAAAACGCGGACGAGTGGGGCTTCGGTATATCGAATGACAAGTGGGGCCATGACGCTGATACAGGGTGCAATACACGGGTAGGAATAGATTTTTAAACGGAGCTCTATAGCGATGGCACGGAGGAGGTGGCCTGCGGGGTGCCGAGATGAGATCGACGTCCACAAAGAACTGCATGAGGCAAGACCAGACGCATTAGATAGATATAAACTAGACGCGTTTAACCATGCAAAGAAGAGAAGAAATAGTCGAGGACATCGACGACGACCTCAACACTTTGACTGACGGTGTCGGACACGAACGCGAGCAATGTAGAGAAAACTAGTGTCTCTCCTTTCTGGCGTGTATAGATAGGTGCTAGGGGAGTGTGGTGGCAAAGGGAAAGACCTCGCGGTGGTCTGTGGTGTCCAGCATAGCGGGGCGACGTGGCCGTGCCCACAGCGGTGTGCATGTTCGGCATTGGCATCAGCATGTACGTTCGTCATTGGCCTCGGCGGTATCTCTGGTGTGTCAGTGATCGAATGAGGGGATGGTATTGAGGGTGCATCCCGACGGTGACCTAGCAGTGGCGGCGAGCATGCATACCCATTCTGACCATGCCGATATCGGCATCGGCATCGTTTGGAGGCTGTGGTGCTCGAATCATGGTGGAAATTGCGATTCCCTATTATTTTTACATGCATAATATATAGAAAATAGCTAGATCTATAAATCGATGTATATGAAGCTACATATATATTCTTGGTCATAATCCCCTTAGATGCATGGCTTCACGTCGTCGTCGCTTTCATCGTCAGTATCTTCGTCGTCCGTGTAGTAGTACTTCCTGCACGTTGTTCCGTCGAACACCTTCACTGTGAGCACATAATCGCCTTCATATTTGAAGTGTAGGAAGCAGCCGAAATCCACACCGTGCGCGAGGCGAAATTCTCCCAGCCCTTGTCGAGGTACATCCGGCCTTGTCCATCAAATAGGACCTCCACGGTCCAGAGACGAGGACCGCAGTCAGCTGCTCGCAGATACACCTTTGCGGGCTCCTGGCCGTCAAGATAGTCCGCAAACTTTTGTGGGAGTGCCTGCAAAGAGATCGAACGCCGATCGTTTGAAATTAAAGGTTTTTTAGAACATGCACATAATTAATCACATGCATCATATATGTGCGAACGCGTACGTACCTTCTTGGCCAAAGGGTCTTCATAGATGGTGATGAAGAACTCCTCTATGATCAATGGCAGTGTTGACGGTGGTGGTGGCAATGATGATGGTCCACCACCCCGGCCGCCCCTTCCCCTTCCCCTTTCGGTCGGCGTCCGAGACGTGGAAGCCATGGCAATGGATCAAGTGTATGTGAACGAAGAAGAGAGAGGCAGAAATGAAGAAGAGAGAGGCAGAACCTATTGACATGAGGGATGCCGTTGTGGGGGTTTATAAGGGAGAGATGACCGTTGTGGGGTTTACACCATAAATTAAGGTAGAGATGACCGTTGTGGGGTTTACACAATAAATTAAGGAGGAGATGACCGTTGTGGGGGTGGTTTATATCTCAACAAAAAAGTAATGCCTAAAAGAAATGGAAATTCTTGAAAGTTCATCATTTTACCGTGAAAAGTAAAGCCTACAAGAAATGGAAATTCATGATAGTTTATCATTTCAGCGTGAAAAGTAATGCCTACAAGAAATGGAAATTCGTGATAGTTTATCATTTTACCGTGAAAAGTAATGCCTAAAAGAAATGGAAATTCGTGATAGTTCATCATTTTACCGTGAAAAGTAAAGCCTACAAGAAATGGAAATTCATGATAGTTTATCATTTTACCGTGAAAAGTAAAGCCTACAAGAAATGGAAATTCGTGATAGTTTATCATTTTACCGTGAAAAGTAATGCCTACAAGAAATTCGTGATTACCCAACTTGTTGAATCCGGTGGCAAACTCGTCATTTAGCATACATAGAGGGGTAGTAGTTTGCCACCGACAGATAGAGAGAGGGTGGCACGATCCTGCCCGTTAGATCATAGGATCGACGGTAGGTGGGCACGATCCGTGTGACAACAGCTCGACCAATCAGGCCAAGTTTGGACTTCTGTGAGAAGGGAGAGGGTAAAACTGAGTAGTATCAAGGATACAAGGGCAAGTAAATAGTAAACAGGCTAAGGAATTCAAATAAGAGATTTAGAAAAAGAAAAACACATGTTTTGTACAATGAAACCCAGGTTGGCCTACCTCAAAGTATTAGCAATTCAAATATACATGAGTGTAAAAATTATGGCCTCATTCAGACAAACTATGTTTTGGGTATAGATGTTTTGAGAAGGGGTTTGAGTGGAAAGCCATGAACCTTCATAGCTACTAGTGATTTCAGAAGTGGCCATTTGTGTGAAAACTTGATTTATATATGATTGTTATGATTTTATTTTGCGCAAGAGTCGGAGGCACTATGATTTTATTTTTTTGAATTTTTTTGCGCATGAAATGACTCAATTAGATGGCTTAATCCCATCTGTTGACTCTCTGTTGACCAGCCACTTGAGGGTAAAACTGAGTATATTGCACTAGCCAATATTAGTACTCGAGGGGAAAATTGAGTACAGATATTTTTCCAGTGTAAGACTCGAGGGTAGAACTGAGTACACGTAACGGTGCTGACGTGCAGTCCCACGGACGCGTGTCGCGGTGAGCAGCGGTTAGCCGCGCGGTGCGCGTGCTGAGACCAAAACGTCAACTGCCAATACAGAGCCCCTCTCCCTCCCTCTGCACACAGCCTCATCATAACTCATGCACGCAACCACGCCTCTCACGTCCCATCACCTTCTCCAAAAAACCCCAGCCGCCCTACGCGCGCTCCCCTACCGGCGATGGAGAAGAAGAATGCGCCAGCGGCCGTCGCCCCCGAGCCCGTCGCCTCCGAGCCCGTCGCCTCCGAGCCCGTCGCATCCGAGGCCGTCGCCGCCGTGCCCGTCGCCTCCGAGGGCGGCGCATCCAGGCGCGGCGCCTCCATGAACTGGGCCTCTCTCAGGGCTGACGGACCACTTCACAAGAGCGGCGCCTGCTTACTGGCGAACGAGGAGTACGTGGACACCTACTCTGCTTTGAGGCAAGTTTGTACTAATTGGCGCTCAGATTTACCTGAGCCCAACGTGCACCTGCATGAATGGATCATGGTAGAGCACGCCCTTCCACGCGCCGCTGAGTTCTCCTTCCTCCACCTCCGCACATCCCGCTACGTCACCATCGATCTAACGGAAGTTCATGCAAGGTTCAAATTCCTCCATATCTATAGAGTTAATCCTTTTATTTTCAATCGTAAACATCTTAGTGCTGAATGTTATCTTCATCAATCCCATATATTTTAGATACTACTTCGTCAGCTTTTGCCGTGGCATCATCGTGCTTGCCCAAAAGAACCAGCCGCACAAGATACGGCTTCTGAACCCACTCACAAAGACATCGAACACTATATTTCAGGCGCAGATGCCATCTGTTATTCTGGAGTCAGTCACTGTAATGAAGTCCCCGACTATGCTCTTCGTTTCCACATATTACCCGGCAGAAATTGCTTGGGTCGATGAGAGCACTCCAACTAAGGGTATAGATGAAGATTGGGGAGAAGCAAGATTTTCGATCGAGTACCATTCTATGCGTTGCATTACCACGTTCAATGGTGAATTCTATGCACTAGCTGTGAACAATTTTGAGTTCGGAACATTGGTGTGCACCAACAATGTCCAGTTGGAGCAGGGCGCGAGCAATGTCAACATGGAGACACTATTTTCATTTCCAGAACTTGGAAATGACAAGTTCTACCTTGTGAAGTCGGATGGTGATCTGCTGCTTGTGTTGTTGGGCGGTCGTTTGGAGGAAGGTCAAACAGTGGTGTACCGTGTGGACACTGAGAGCCGCTCTCTCCATGCCGTCAGTAACATTGGCAGTCGTGCCTTCTTCGTCCATCATGTCCGGTGTATCTCCGTCGACACCAGAGTGCACCCGGCACTTCGACCTGGCTGCATCTACTACGCGGATTTGGGTTATATCAGAGGGTACTTTGATGATATGAACGCCTGGGATGAGTGGCCACTATATGTGGATAGATTACAAAAGTACGGTCTGAAAAAAGAACAAAGGCCATACCGTTTGGAGGATGTATTGGCTGCACACTGCAGACGGAAGGAGTTCAATGAATATTTCTTTCGGACCAGAAAATGGAGCGACGAATATATATATGATGAATGAAGAACAGATTCATTCATCCTGGGGTATCCTAATCTTCATGTTGGGCATACATTGCATCTTATATTATTTTCAGCTTAGTTTGTCATGAACATTAACATCGTTATTGGCTGCTTTTGGCTGCTGTATGCAGTTTATGTATTATACTTAGTTTTCTAGATTTATTATGCTGCTGTGAATTTATCCTATACTACCTTCTAGATTTGCTACTAGATTTGTTACTATATTGGGCAAAAAATGAGGGCCAAAAGGCAACAATCATTGAAGAAAGACAGAAATAGAAGCTTCTCTAGATTTGATACTAATTTGGTGAAAAGAGAGAGAACTGTTACACAGAGAGAGGGGAAAAAGGCGCTCTGAAAAGGCGCTCTGAAAAGGCAATGCCAATTTGGCCCGAGAGAGACAGAACCGAGCTCTCACGTACAACCAAACGCGGTCTCGTCCTGTCCCACGCGGTCCCTTTCTACCAGCCCCACGCGACGCGGCCCCACACGACGCGGCCCCACACGTCAGCACGGAACGGTCAACTAAACGGCAACCCTCCCGTCCGACCGTCTGCGAGGGGTTTCAAACTAGAGCGAGGGGAAAACTGAGGAAAAGTTAAGCGGCTGGGAAAACTGAGTACAACTAACGACCTGAGGGCACGAAAATAGAAATCCCTTGTTTTTACTTGTTTACTTTAGTTTTGCTGAAATGGCTAATCCTAAAAACACCAAGTTGTGTGACTTTACTAGCACGAACAATAGTGATTTTATCTGCACTCCTATTGCACCACCTGCTCCTGCTGCAAACTTTTATGAGATTAAGCCTGCTTTGTTGAACCTTGTTATGAAAGAGCAATTTTCTGGTGCTAGTACTGAAGATGCTGCAGCTCATCTCAACAATTTTGTTGAGCTATGTGAGATGCAGAAATATAAGGATGTAGAAAGTGATATTATTAAGCTCAAGTTGTTTCCTTTTTCTTTGAGAGGAAAAGCTAAAGATTGGTTGCTGTCTTTGACTAAGAATAGTATTGATTCATGGGCTAAGTGTAAGGATGATTTTATTGGTAGATACTATCCTCCTGCTAAGATTATATCTCTGCATAGCAATATTATGAAGTTTACTCAGTTTGATAATGAACATGTTGCTCAAGCTTGGGAAAGAATGAAATCTATGATAAAGAATTGCCCCACTCATGGACTGACTACTTGGATGATTGTCCAAACTTTTTATGCAGGACTAAATTTTTCTTCGACGAACCTACTTGATTCAGCTGCTGGAGGCACTTTTATGTCTCTTACCTTGGGCGCCGCAACAAAGCTACTCGACAACATGATGGTAAATTATTCCGAATGGCACACCGAGAGAGCTCCACAAGGTAAGAAGGTAAATTCTGTTGAGGAAACCTCTTCCTTGAATGATAAGATTGATACCATTATGGCTATGCTTGCTAATGATAGGACTCATGTTGATCCTAATAATGTTCCTTTAGCCTCTTTGGTTGCTCAAGAAGAGCATGTTGATGTGAATTTCATTAGAAATAATAATTTTAACAACAATGCTTATAGGAACAATTTTGCTAGTAACAATTATAGGCCGTATCCTTCTAGTAATGGTTATGGTAACTCTTATGGTAACTCCTCCAACAACACTAGGGCCGCGCCCTCCGAGCTTGAGGTAATGCTCAAGGACTTCATCGGTAAGCAAACTGCTTTTAACAAGTCTGTTGAGGAAAAGTTAGGCAAAATTGATATTCTTGCTTCTAAAGTTGATAGCCTTGCTCATGATGTTGAACTTCTGAAATTAAAAGTGTTGCCTAATGATGTGAAAGAGAACAATGTTTTTGCTACTGCTAATGCTATTCAAGTTGGAATTGATGAAAATGTTAGATTGTTAGCGGAATTGCATGCCAAGTGGGAAAGAGAAGATGAGATGGCTAGAGAGATGAAGGTATATACCATTACTACCTCTAATGATGTTGCTCGTAATACTAGCAATCCTCTTACTTTGATTGGTGTAGAGAAAACTCCCACTCCTTGTGTTAAAAAGCCTAAAACTACTAAAACTTTTTCTCAAAAGAGTGCTGAAATTTTTCGGAGTGTAGGAGATGATAGCTCTACTTCTTTTAATGATTTTGATGTTGATGGCTGCAATATATCTGAAGTTATTTTGTTCTTGCAAAATCTTGCTTTGACTCCCAATGCTAGTTCTTTAAATGTTGCTTTTACTAAGCATATTACCAATGCTCTCATAAAAATTAGGGATGAAAAGTTGCAGCAAAAGGCTTCCGTTCCCAAGAAGTTAGAAGATGGTTGGGAACCCATCATTGATATGCATGTTAATGGTTTTGATTGCCATGCTTTATGTGATCTAGGTGCTAGTATTTCTATCATGCCTAGAAAAATTTATGACATGCTTGATTTACCACCGCTTGAAAAGTGTTATTATGATATTCCTATTGCTGATGTTGCTAAGAAGAAACCTTTGGGAAGGATTAATGATGTTCTTATTGTGGTTAACAATAACCTTGTTCCCGTTGATTTTCTTGTTATGGACGTTGAATGCCATGCTTCATGTCCTATTATTTTGGGAAGACCCTTTCTTCGAACTGTAGGTGCCATCATTGATATGAGAGAAGGCACCATCAAATATCAATTTCCACTCAAGAAAGGTATGGAACACTTCCCTAGGAAAAGAAATAAATTACTTTTTGACTCTATTCTTAGAGCAAATTATGAGCTTGATGCTTCATCACTTGATATTAATTGATTCGCAATTTTCTGCGCCTAGCTCAAAGGCGTTAAAGAAAAGCACTCTTGGGAGATAACCCAATATTTTTATTTCCAGTACTTTTTCTTTTATTTGAGTCTTGGAAGTCATTACTACTGTAATGACTGCTCCTTATCTTATTTATTTTGTTGTTGTGCCAAGAGAAGCCTCTAATTCGAGTGAGGTAAAGATTTGGGGATGTTGCTGTCCTGAAACTGTTTTCGGTGCTGCACCGTAAAAATTCGTATAAATTCTCTGTATATCTTTTGGACCTGCGATTTCTTGTGCATATGCCCCAGGTTATATCCAAACTTTCGTTAGTTGAACACTTTTTTATTTGAGCAACAGAAAACCCCTCAAAAATTCGGCCTTTGTCAGCTATTTAGTTTTGACAGATTTCTGCCAATATTTGTGTTTGCCGCTTTATTGCTTTCTTTTGAGTTCTTTTGATCACGGAACTTTTGGGGAAGTTGCTACAGTAGTATTTGCTATATATGTGGTGGTTTTGGGTTGAAACCTAAAGCAAAAAGAGGTTGATTATATGTTATGCTTGCACTAATGTTGCTAATAGAATTGTGTTTAGTTTTGTATGAAGGAAGTTTCAAGTGTAGGGATTGGAGAATGATGAGATGAGTTGAAGAATGGACAAAATCTCAAGCTTGGGGATACCCATGCATCACCCCAAGAAATATTCAAGAAGTACAAGCGTCAAAGCTTGGGGATGCCCCCGAGGCACCCCTTCTTCTTTGGCAAAAATCAGGTCACCTTTCAAGACACTATATTTTTATTTCTTCATGCACTATGTGTTTTTCTTGGAGCGTCAGTTGTTTTAGTTTTCTTAGTTAGTTTAGTTTTGTTTGCTGCAATAAATGGTTGGACCCCAACAAATTTCCTTTGGAGGAGATGTACTCGTTTTCATTTGCCAAGAACACTCCGTTTTTCATTCTTACAATTTCACCGGGTGTTCTTCTTTTTCTGCTACTGCTTTTGGTTTTCGTTTTTGCCTTGATTTGCGTTCAGATCTTCTTATATTTGTTTATCAACGTGTATTTTTGCCTCTGATATTTATTGGTTTTCATCAAAAGAGTTGTTTATAAAAATTTCAAATGGTGTTGGAAAAGAGAAAAAGCTTTATGCAAAATAGTGGTACAAGAAGGAGCTTGTGTAGACTGCGGCTTAGACTTTTTCATGTCATGCTTGATGTCTTTTTGATAGTATGCTTAGTGGTTTTGCTGTAGCATGACTTGTCTCAAATAACTGAGATTGCTTAATGAGCCTTTGAAAAAATCATGCGTTGTTTTTATTGTATGGAAGCATTATTTTGGTTTTCTCCTTGATGCTTTATTTGGGTTGACTTGGCGCATGCTCACACATGTTAGACTCTTACAAAGTCGCCAATAGCCTCTATGATCATTTAGTTTTTGACTCTTGATGCCATCTTACGCTTCTTTTAATGTCGCTTTGCATGATTATGGCCATTATTGCTCTCTTAGTTGGTCGCTCCTAGTCTTTTGCTAGCCCTCTCCTTGTACTGAGTATGAGCTCTACTCGTGCATGCAACTCCTAAAAGCCAAAGTCTTCCAAAGTGTCCACCATACATACCTACTAGCAAATTCTATTCCAAGTAAATTTGACTTGCTTTTATTTTCTCTTCAAATTAAACTCTTACCAGTGTTATGCGAAATTCGGTCAGTAAAGCTCTCACGAACCGGAAGGCACACTTTACTTTTTCCTGTTCTTAAAAATTTGACATTGTGGTCTCTTTTGTTGAGTTGTTATGCTTGCAAGTTGTAAGTTGGAGACTAGCCCAGCCATGCAGTCATGGGCAAGCTTTCAAAATTGCACTTCTTATTTGAGTTGATATCGTGATCTTTTGTTTATGGATGCCCACGGTGTGAAGTGAATTGGGAATCTTGTGGGGATCATGGAGTTTGTATATGTGTTAGGGAAACGCCGGGCCGCTCATATAAGCCATGCATAATTCATGGTGGAAATTTGCAGCATACCCATGGTGAACATTCGACGACGCATCTCACAATAAAAAGCTAAACAAATGGCAAATAAAAGAGATGTCGAGGTGTTCATTGTCTGCTTGTCCTGTCATTTTGATGTGGGCTTGTTCCATGTCATCGGGCACGGAGGTACCCCGTTGGCGGTTCTCGATGATATGCATATATTTACAATGACAAGAGCCTTGCTTGGGACTCTAAGTAAAGTAACATGAGGTTTGGGTACTCGTATTCACGGGACACGAGGTTTTCAACATATGATTTGTCAAGCATATGCATCATAATTGTTCTCGCATTAACTTTAACCATTCAAGATGCTTATGATGGGGGCAATGAGAGCTCAAAGCCGGTAAGTACCATAATTTTTGAAGGTTATAAAACTTGCAATCACTGCTTCCCTTTGCGAAGGGCCTTTCTTTTACTTTTATGTTGAGTCACCGCCTTCTATCTTTATGCACCATTAAGAGAGCATAGTTGTCATTCTTAGTATAATGTGCATTGTCCCAAAGTTTTCATTGATTGATTCATATTGTTGGTTTCACTTGTTCTCAAATTATTTGTATCTAGTCGCCCTTTTAAACTTGAAGGTGTCCTATGCATTTATGTTTTGCTCTCTATGAAGGACAAGCTGAAAACCATTTGTATGTTTTTCCTTATGATTTGAACACACGTTTGACTTTCATTGTTTCATTTTCATGATCTTTTGTTTGTGTTCATTTTCATGTTTACAACATGGTTGCTAAGTTCTTATTGTCAAGATTATATCTTTCATGCCCATGTTTTAAGTTCTTATGATCACAGCTCACAAATGCTTACATGTATGATCAAGATTGTGTAGGTGCATGTCACCTTAAAAATTATTCATTTGTTATCACTTATCTACTCGAGGACGAGCATGAGTTAAGCTTGGGGATGCTTGATACGTCTCCAACGTATCTATAATTTTTCATGCTCCATGCTTGTTTTTACACCATTTGCCTACAGTTTCGTTATACTTAGTGGCACTTTTATGCATTTTACGGAACTAACCTATTAACAAGTTGCCACAGTGCCAGTTCCCTGTTTTCTGCTGTTTTTGTGTTTTAGAAGTGATACACAGAAAATATTCTCGGAATTGGACGAAACAAGTTCCTGAAGTCTTATTTTACCCGGAAGCTTCCAGAGATCCGAAGAGGAGTAGGAGAGGGGCCACCAGGGGCCCACACACCAGGCTGGCGCGGCCCAGGCCCTGGCCGCGCCGCCATGGTGTGAGGCCACCTGGCTCCACCTCTGACATCGCCCCTTCGCCTATAAAGACCCCCCGACAGAAAAAACCTAAGTACCCGATCACTTTTCCAGAACACATCGCGATCCACCGCCGCCGTCGACTCGAAGATCGGGAGGGTCCAGAAGCTCTTCCCGGCACCCTGCCGGAGAGGGGAATCGCCACCGGAGGTCTTCTTCATCGCCATGCTTGCCTCCGGAGCGATGAGTGAGTAGTCTACCTTGGACTATGGGTCCATAGCAGTAGCTAGATGGTTGTCTTCTCCACCATGTGCTTCATGTTTAGATCTCATGAGCTGCCCTACATGATTGAGATCACCGTTATGTAAATCTACATGTTTGGTTTGTTGGGATCCGATGAATATTGGTGTTATGATTGAGTTGCTATACTGAAATATATCTTATGTTATCTCTATGTTGTTTATGATCTTGCATGCTCTCCGTTGTTAGTAGCTATCTTGGCCGAGTAGTTGCTAGTGACTCCAAGAGGGGGTATTTATGCTCGATAGTGGGTTCATGCCTCTATTTAACCTGGGGGAGTGACAGAAACCTCTAAGGTTGTAGATGTGTTGTTGCTACTAGGGAGAAAACAACATTCATATGCTCAAGGGCATATGCTTTGTTTACATTACACACTTTGCTTAATGCAATTATCTGTTGTTCGCAACTTAATACTTGTGGAGTTCTCGGATTGATTCGCCACAAGTGGATTATTAGTCATAGATGCAGTTGGATGGCGGTCTATGTATTTTGTTGTAATGCCCAGAGTAAATCTCATAGTGATCTTCTTGACATATCACGTTTATCTTTATTCTATCAATTGCCCAACTATAATTTGTTTACCCAGCATGTGTTATTTATCTTATGGAGAGACACCACTAGTGAACTGTGGACCCCGGTCCTATTTCCATCATATTGCTATCACCTGTTTACTTTACTCGCACTGTTTACTTTACTCGCATATTCTACTGTTTTCCACTCGATACACTCATAACCTTTGTTTCAAGCAAACCGGTGAGATTGACAACCTCATCGCAAGTTGGGAGCAAAGTACTTGGTTGTGTTGTGTGCAGGTTCCGCGTTGCTATTGGCTGAAGACGAGTCAACAAGTATCATTAAATGGCGCCCTTGTTGGAGTGCTATTAAGCCAGTCTGCATCACCTTCAGTCGTTTTTCTCTTCTCTCCAAGAACGATAAACCTTGGTTTCTTAACTGAGGGAAACTAGCTGCTATACTCATCACACCTTCCTCTTGGGGTTCCCAACGGGCTGGTCGTTCACCACGCACAAGGACCAGCTATTTTCTGGCGCCGTTGCCAGGGATCGAAGAAGAATAAGCTCCCACATCAACTACATATTCCCACGTCAACTACGCGCCAGCAGGTAGCGTTTAGGAGGAGTCGTCGTCAGTGCATCATCATCACCATCCTGGAGCTGCGTGGCAGCGACGCTGCTTTTCTTATTTGATAGGGCACCGGTACCATCGAATGCAGCTTCTACCATGTGCCACTGAGATTGGCCGCTAATACCTTGCTCGTAAGTCTGTCGAGTTGATTCTACTGCCGCTTTAATACTTCTTCTACATTACGCAGCCAGTCTGCAGCAGCCGCTTTCTTAGCTGCCTCCCTTTCCTTTCTCCTCTGATGGGTTTTATCGGGATATCTCTTCATTTCTGCGGGGAAGGCAACATTCCATGGCTTGGAGCCTGGTGTGCCTCGTGCTCGTCCAGTGTGTTCATCATTTTTAAGGGCGCGAGTGAGCTCGTTGTTCTCTCTATCGGGAACGAACCGTCCCGCTGCAACATCATGTACTACACTTCTAATATCTTCGATGGGCAGTAGGGGATGATCTTTGTGTTTCTGGTTATATATTGCCCTCCCTTCTTTGTCCAACATGCCCCCATGGCCGTAAAACCAGTTTCTCGCCCGTGGTGTCCATGTTGTGGGCTCTGGTCTGATCCCGGCAGCAATATACTTGACCTCAAGTGCATCACACTTAGGCATGCAACCGGCGTAGCCAACAGACCCCATATTATGGTGGTACACTTTCTTTGCAGTGTTCTCCTTATTTATTCTAGACCTTTCCAAAGCTTTCTCCGATGTCTTGTACTTCACAAAATCAGCCCACTAGTGTCTTAACTTAGCATAGCCGCCGTGATTGAAATCCAGAGTCTTGTCTAACTTGACAAAGTTAAGGTACAGTTTCTTCTTCCAGTTCTTGAATGCCTCGGCCATCTTGATGAGAGCAAACTTCTTGACTCTTTGCAGTAGCTCCTTTTTTGCTCTCTCCTCCTCATCTGGATTCACATCTGGCCTCGGCAGGAGGAAATTAATCATGAGCTTGGCAAAAAGCTTATCTTTGGCGATGTTGCCGACATACGGGACTCCACCGCCACTTGGCCGATTCCATTCTTGAACGGTGATTGGGATGTAGTCCCTCACAAGAACTCCGCATTGTTTGACAAAAAAAATTTCGACATCGTCGGGAGCTTGCGGTTCGCCGTCTACACCGACCACTTCGATCCTATACCTCACAGTGTCATCCAACTTTTTTGTTGGGCCTCGTTTCGTTCTTACGGAAGAAGTGCTCGATCCGGAGGGCTAAAAGAAGAAAGAGTGTTAATATATGCATATATATATATAGACTGCAGCATTTTAATTACAAAAATACATATATACACCTCGCCGGAGTTTCCGAGATTTAAGGTTCCACCGGAGCCATCGCCTTCTCCCTTGTCGGCTTCTCCCTCATCGGCTTCTCCCTCACCGGCTTCTCCCCCGTCCCAGGCTTCGGCTTCTACCTCACCGGAGCCGTCTCCTTGGTTGAGAGATTCATCTCCCTCACCAGAATCATTCAGAAACGTCCTGGTGACATCGATATCGATATCGATATCTTCATTTTCGCGGATCATTCCTTGGAGGAAGTATTCATCATCTTGAGATGTGCCATGTGCTGGATCCATAGTATCTGCAAATTAAGAATTGCAAGTTATTATAATGCAAATAATCAAATGCAAATAAGCCTATGCAAATAATCCTATACGAATAATCCTATGCAAATAATCCTATGCAAATAATCAAATGAAAATAATCCTATGCAAATAATCCTATGAAAATAATCTTATGTCGATACGTGTCGATATGGGGTGGAGAAAGAGGGAGGATATGTGTCGATATGTGTTGATATGGGGTAGAGGAAGAGGAGGGATATGTGTCGATATGCGGCATCGTCCTCGATACTAGTTCTTTTTTACACTTCACCCTTCCAAATTCGTGCGCTCGAAACATATATCGATACTATAGTTAACAAACATATGTCGAAACATATGTCGATACCCGTGCGTTGCTACGGGCAACAACATATGAATAATATGTTGTTTTAAGATCATAGCTATGCTTCACACATTTTTTTAAAATAAGAATAGATTTCACACTATTTTTTGCATGCATTATGTATCAATAGCAAAAATAACAGTACTAAAAAAATAACATTACTAAAAAAATAGCTATGCTTCACACATTTTTGCACTATTTATACAAAACACATAATAGCAAAAATAACAGTATAGTATAAAAAAAGGCCAAGGGCCGGCCGGGACAGAGCTCTCCCGATCGAGGAGCTCACCGAGGAGAGCGGTGGCGGAGGCGGCGGCGGAGCCTGCAGCGGCGTGGCGGCGGACGCTGCAGCGGCGTGGCGGCGGCGGAGCGACGACGGGCGCGACGCGGGGACCGGCAGAGGTGAAGACGGGGTAAGCGGCGACGGCGGGAGAGGAGGAAGGGCGAGGCGGCGGCGGGAGAAATCACCGGAGACACGGGGACAGCGTCGGCGGGCAGCCTGCCAGCATCGTTCTCTGATTCCGCAAAAGTCCTTAGCCGTTTTCGCGATTTGGGGGGGAAGTGGGGAGGAAGAAGGCTCGCAGTTATATTTGTCGGGGTCATTGGTCCCGGTTCATGCCATCAACCGGGACCGTTGATCCATTGGTCCCGGTTGGTGGCATGAACCGGGACCAATGACACCCAGGTCATTGGTCCCGGTTCAGGCCACCAACCGGGAGCAATGACCCGTTTTTAGGGGTTTTCAAATTTGTTTTCTTCTTTAATTAATTAGGTGTTTCAATTTGAAATGATTATTTATTTGGAATTTGAAAAAACTTTTAACAGGAAAAGTGCTTCAATTTAAATAACTAATCCAAAACCATTTTCTGTTTTCAAAAATATTTATTGTAACTAAACAATTTTACTATTTTTAATTAAAAATGCATTAACAAATATTAGCAGGAGGGTGCCCAGATTTGAACTACAAGTACATGATATAATGCTTGTGAATTTTTTTTTAAATCATTTATAGGTTCACAACATGCTATTTCATCAGAGATCCACTTCAAGTTCAGCGAGGCTCAGCCCCGGGCTAAGAAGCTTCATGCCCGCCATTTTGAATATAGTATGAAATGGGCATAAGAAATTCAAAAATGATCCAAACAATGTGAAACCTTTGCATGGTGTCATATTATGTGTCATAGTTGCAAGGAAAAATATTGAACTTCGAAAATTGCAAACATCATAAAAAAATCCTTCACAAAATGACCTATCATGTTCGAGGTTTCATGGCATTTAGGTCAAACCACCAATGTTATGGCTAGAATCAGGGCATAGTTTATGATAATGTGCCCATATTGTGTACACATGTGCATCTTGGGATGGCTTACGATGTTGCAGGAGGAAGTTTTCCTTTTCGACGCACGAAATAGCCAATTTCCATTTTTGAGGTGCCGAAATTGGGGTGTTCTGTGAAGCAACCACCAAATTAAAGTTTGGCATTGGTACCAACCCATTTTTCAAAAATACTAGACCACCTTAGATGGACAATTTCCCAACCGGTGTATCCGGAACCTTTCCGTCCATCCCTGATGAAAAAGACAAATTCCTGCCGAATCGGTAGGAGGGTGTCCAGATTTGAACTACAAGTACATGATATAATGCTTCTGAATTTTTTTTAAAATCATTTATAGGTTCACAACATGCTATTTCATCAGAGATCCACTTCAAGTTCAACGAGGCTCAGCCCCGGGCTAAGAAGCTTCATGCCCGCCGTTTTTAATATAGTTTGAAACGGGCATAAGAAATTCAAAAATGATCCAAACAATGTGAAACATTCGCGTGGTGCCATATTATGTGTCATAGTTGCAAGGAAAAATATTGAACTTGGAAAATTGCAAACATCATAAAAAATCCTTCACAAAATGACCTATCATGTTCGAGGTTTCATGGCATTTAGGTCAAATCACCAATGTTATGGCTAGAATCAGGGCATAGTTTGTGATAATGTGCCCATATTGTGCACACATGTGCATCTTGGGGTGGCTTACAATGTTGCAGGAGGAAGTTTTCCTTTTTGACGCACGAAATAGCCAATTTCCATTTTTGAGGTGTCGAAATCGGGGTGTTCTGTGAAGCAACCACCAAATTAAAGTTTGGCATTGGTACCAACCCATTTTTCAAAAATACTAGACCACCTTAGATGGAAAATTTCCCAACCGGTGTATCTGGAACCTTTCCGTCCATCCCTCATGAAAAAGACAAATTCCTGCCGAATCGGTAGGAGGTGCCCAGATTTGAACTACAAGTACATGATATAATGCTTGTGAATTTTTTTAATCATTTATAGGTTCACAACATGCTATTTCATCAGAGATCCACTTCAAGTTCAGCGAGGCTCTGCCCCGGGCTAAGAAGCTTCATGCCCGCCGTTTTGAATATAGTTTGAAACGGGCATAAGAAATTCAAAAATGATCCAAACAATGTGAAACCTTCGCGTGGTGTCATATAAAGTTTTCATACATCACATAAAGTTTTCATACATTACATAGATTTACATAGGGTTTAGGGTATGAATGCTTCATCGCGTATGTCGATCCCTTGCCTATGATCACTTCTTAGGCCGTAACCATGGAGCATCTTCATTATTTAACGGGATGCTTGGGTCAGTTTTCACGGTGAAGGGCGGAATTTTATCAAACTTATCATAATCTGCTGACATGTCTATCTTGTCCTCTACTCCCGCGATGTTTCTTTTTCCTGAAAGAACTATGTGACGCCTGGGCTCATTGTCTGATGTATTCGTTTCCTTATTTTTTTTCTTTTTTCGGTCTGGAGGACATGTCCTTCACATAGAAAACCTGAGCCACATCATTGGCTAGGATGAATGGTTTGTCTCTGTAACCAAGATTCTTGAGATCCACTATTGTCATTCCGTACAGCTGGTCTACATTTACCCCTTCTCCATTCATGTTGACCCAACTGCACCGAAACAAAGGGACCTTAAAAGTAGGTCCATAGTTGTGACGACCTCAAATTTGAGAACAAATTCGAAGTGCCCGTTATGTATTCCACCGCAATCCCAGAATCATTGTTGCGATATACATAACGTAGTTGGTAACCAGTTCCATAGACATTACAATACGATGATTCAAATATAATGGTCATATAGACCAAGTCATATTACAACACAATATAGCAGCGGAAATATCGTCTTCGGCCCATGCCTTCTCCCTACAGGCAATTGGCGACTCACGGAGATGATCTTAGTTCTGGTACTCTTCCTCATACCCTTCCTCCTGGTATTCCTCCCCATAGTCTGGCCAAGTTGATAGCCAGGGACACAGCCATGAGTACATTGGATGCACTCGCAAACCATCTTGTAAATGAAAAGATGAAGTAGATATGCAAGGTTGGGTATAGTGGACTAAGCACTAAGTTGATTTGCAAAAGCTAGTTTTATTTCCCAAGAATGCTCATTTGTAGAAAAGAGGTTTAGTTCTCTAAGTTCATTCTAAAGAGGAACTTCAATGTGTCAAGATCAAGGTCAAGTCATGTCAATTCAAATTTATGTCCTTCACCAAGTTCACCCTTGTTATTTTTAGTCTTGACAAAAGTCAAGTACAGATTGCCAACCGTCCATGACCGAGGACTCGGCTATTCGAATAGTTTGCAAACCTCTGCAGAGGGGTACACTTTACCCACAAGATTCGATACATCTGCCGGGAGAAATCCACGGTTCGCTATACACAAAGGTATGCGGCTTTCAGATAATCAAACACAACCTTTCACTTGCTCACCCTAGTATAGGATCCTTCCCTAGAGCCCGGGATACGGAACTCCCGCTCCGGCGCCTCTAGTTATGCCCATCCCGGAGACCGGGTTAGTGAAATCCACTTGGTCAAGAAGTATCCGCCCATGGAGTCCTCCCATGAAGATTTAATACAAGACCTCCCATACTAAGATAGACAAGCTACGGATTAAGCCCCTTCCCATATAGGGGTAATGTGGTTGTACGGTATAATTGGCTCCCATAGTACATCACTCGTTGTCAATTTGAGAAATACATTGCATAGTTCTTAGTCAAGATTATTTTCTTCATAAAGCCATCATGTAGGAGCAATCTCCCATTTCAAGTTTCAATTTCAAGTCACCACCTTTCAAATGGGGTTCCTCCAGAGATAGCCTCAACTTTTATTAGCGACTAAGCAACTACATTGAGTGATAGTACTACTACTATGGTTGGATAAACTCAGCTTGATGCTCTTGATAACCAAGACATCAATATGCTTCTATCATTCTACTCTAGCAATTCAATCATGCAATTTACTTCTATCATTCTACTCTAGCAATTCAATCATGCAATTTACTTAAAACAAGTAGAATGCCATATTAAAACTAGGTAGTGGGAGTAGGAATCAAAAGATGGCTTGCCTTGGTTGGCAAAGTGTCCGGGGTTTTCTTCTTCTTGATAATAATAATCCCCTCCAATATCCTCCTCGGCAATACTAGCGTCTAATAACGAATAAACACAAAGCACACAATCACTTCACCAACCAACAACACACCAAGCACACATCTTTGTTTGCGAACCAAGCACTCATGTTGCCTTGTTATGGGGTTGGATTGCAAGTTTTTCTTCTAAGTTTTTCTTCAAGTGTGCAAGCTAGTTTCTCTACTAGGTGGCATAGGTGGCTCACTTGTGCAGCATTGGGGGTGATTTAGGGTTACTAAGACAAGTTTAAGTGGGATGGGTTCACTAAGTGGATTGGTAAAGAGGGCAAATAATTCTAAGTGTGCATTAGGGTTCTATCATTTTATGCTAACAAATAGGTTTGGGTTAGGGTCTAAATGGTCACACTAATATGGTTTGGGTAGATTAGTGTTGACTACCAGTAATGGGGGTCATTAGTAAGTCCACATTTTAATTTTTATGATTTTTGATGGCTTAAATAATTTTCTAGAAATCTTTCATTAATTAACAAGCTAGGGTCACACTATTCATAACCATTTTTATTCTTAACTGATTTGGAAATCTAACCAGTACTATTGGATAGAGTATTTTCTAAGCTTTCCAACGAATATTTATTTGCTAAATTTGGACTTATAAAACTCTAGGAATTAAAGTTTGAAAAATATCATTTGAAACACATTTGAGATAAAAGAAAAGGGCGGGAATTAATTAAAAACGAAACGGACCAATTCTTCCCGAGTTGGGCCCAGTCCAGATCAATCCCGAACGGGCCGGCCCGAAAACGTTTCGCGCGGGGCGGGAGAATAAAAATGGATGCTGACAGGTGGGGTCGCAACGTCAGACCTAACTTAAAAACCCGAATCGGTAAGTTGTCGTTGGATCGAGATCGGACGGTCTACGTGCGTCGTCTTCCTCAACACGGGAGGGAGCTCACCTGCGAGCAGTGAAGAACGTTCGACGGCGATGGCGAGGCGTAGGGGAAGCAGAACTCGTCGGCGACGCTCGGGATCGGCTGCGGTGCTCCTCCTCCTCCGATTCCCTGCAGAAGCTGGCCTCCAGGTGGTCGGACGCGGCGGCGCTCCGCCCGTCCAGTACTGCGCCGGCGAGGTCGGCTACGGCGAACTAGGGCACGAGGGAGTAAGCGGCGATGTCTGGGAGGTAGCTGGTGGCTGGGTGAGTCTCTCCGTTTGATCGGAGGGGGTTTATATAGCCTCAGGTGGCCGGGAGCAAGGCGACCAGAAGCTCGCCGGCTCGGGGGTCCTGGTTGCGTTCGACGGCTTCTCCGGCCACGGCGGCCACGCTCGCGTGCTGGGAGGGTGCTGGTTCGGCCGCGGGGTGCTGTGGGTCTCCTCTGGCGCCTCCAAGCTGGTCGGCAACGTGCAGGGAAGAAGGTTGCTAGGAGGGGGCCCTGGGCGCGTTTCTCCTCCTTCCTCCTCTCCTCACGGCCTGGGTCGGGGCTGGGGAAGCTGGACTCGACCGAGGGGGTGTCAATGCGCATGGCTACAGGCGTGGAGCGAACCAGAACAGTGATCAACACAGTAGATCAAGATTTGGTTGATTCACCTCTGCCAGTGTTCGACGAAATGCCTACAAGAATTCAAAATTCGAATTTTTCAAATTTGCCACCGTGGGTGCTCATCATATTGGATAAGGTACCCAGGCATATTTTTGTTCTGGAGAAATAATGAGTTTTGCAAAAAATTTATATTTCAAATTTGAAATGGTTTCTGTTTCAGATTCAAACTTTGGCTCAAGTTTGAGTGGTGTTCTGGTTTGAAATTTTGGTAGATCTTGGTTGGTTGAGTTAGTCCATAACTTGGTTAAGCTCAACTAAAAGGTGAAACCTGCAGGTGAGCTGTAGATTTCTTAATATAAGGGCTCAAAGTGGTGTAGTCATTACCAGTTTCTAGATCATATTAACTTTCTCTCTTTCTTACTTATTTGTATTTTTGGTTCTTTTGGTTCCTAATATCTTTCTTAGTTGTTTCTATTGGTTCACTTAGAATTATCTAACCAATGCTCAAACAAAAAGAACACACATAAAATCATAGAAACACAATAAAGAGAAAACATGTGTGCATACAATAATGAATAAAAAGTTTTATTTGGGTCCAATTTTTGACTCTTTATTTAATAAGACTGGGGTTACAAATTCTGAGTTGTTACAATCTTCCCCCCTTAAGAAGAATCTCGTCCCCGAGATTCACTAATTAAGAACTGAAAAGATTGGGAAATTCTTTCTGAAGGTAATCTTCTCGTTCCCAAGTGGCTTCCTCTTCGGTGTGATTACTCCACTGAACTTTCAGAAATTTGATGCTTCGGGTTCGAGTGGTTCGATAAGCTTCCTCAAGGATACGGATAGGCATTTCACGACAGGTCAAGTCCTTGTTGATGTCCACAGACCGGTGATCGATATTCTTGAAGACTTCGGGCTTCTCCGGAACTTCAAGACATTTCCGAAGTAACGACACATGAAAGACATCGTGTACTTCAGACAATTCAGGGGGCATTTCCAACTGATAAGACACTTCTCCTCTGCGGCCTAGTATCTTGAAGGGTCCAATATATCTTGGGGCAAGCTTTCCTTTCACTTGGAATCTTTGCATTCCCTTGAGAGGTGATACTCTAAGATAAACAAAATCTCCAATCTGGAAGGTCAGTTCTCGACGTCTCTTGTCGGCATAACTCTTTTGTCTTGATTGGGCTGCCTTAAGGTATTCACGAATCATGCGAACTTTCTCCTCGGCTTCTTGCAAAATATCTGGTCCAAAAATCTGACTGTCTCCGGTTTCTGACCAATTCAAAGGGGTACGACATTTTCTTCCATACAAAGCTTCAAATGGGGCCATTTGCAAACTGGCTTGATAACTGTTGTTATACGAAAACTCCGCGAAGGGCAGACAATCTTCCCACTTAGCTCCATAAGCTAAGACACAGGCTCTCAACATATCTTCAAGTATTTGATTTACTCTTTCAGTCTGTCCATCAGTCTGAGGGTGGTAAGCTGTGCTGAAGGCTAACTTGGTTCCCAAAGCTTGATGTAAGCTTTTCCAAAATCTCGAGGTGAATTGGGTTCCTCGATCAGAGACTATGGTTTTAGGGATTCCATGCAAACTGACAATTCTGGATAGGTACAGATCTGCTAGCTGTCTCGAGTTGTAAGTGGTCTTGACAGGAATAAAGTGGGCTACTTTGGTTAATCTATCCACAATGACCCAAATAGAGTCATGGCCACGGCTAGACTTTGGAAATCCAGTGATGAAATCCATTCCAACAGATTCCCACTTCCATTCCGGAACTTGCAAAGGTTGCAGCAAACCAGCAGGACGTTGATGTTCAGCCTTGACTCTTTGACAGATATCACACTTGGATATAAACGATGCAATCTCGCGCTTCATTCCATGCCACCAAAATTGTTCCTTCAAATCTTGGTACATCTTAGTTCCACCGGGGTGGATGGAGTAAGGTGTCTCATGGGCTTCCTTCATAATTACTTCCTTCAATTCTGAGTCAGCGGGCACACAAATACGGCCTTTGTACCAAAGAACTCCTTGATCATCTTCTTCAAATCCTGGCACCTTGCCGGAACTAATTCTGCGCTTGATTCCTTCAATACTCTCATTTCCCTTCTGGGCTTCTTTGATTTGGCTCATCAAGGTGGGCTGAAACTCAAGGTTGGCTAGGAATCCTTGACTGACTAGTTCCAATCCAAATCTTTCAAACTCTTGGTGCAACATAGGTTGCTCTTCCTTGATCCTCATATTCAACGAACACGGCTTTCTACTCAACGCATCGGCCACTACATTGGCCTTACCGGGGTGATAGTGAATTTCCAGATCATAATCCTTGATCAACTCTATCCATCTCCTTTGCCTCATGTTCAACTCCTTCTGGGTGAAAATATACTTCAAACTCTTGTGGTCCGAATAGATCTCACAGCGGTTGCCCATCAAATAATGCCTCCAAGTCTTCAAAGCTAGAACCACGGCTGCTAACTCTAGATCATGGGTTGGATAATTTTCTTCATGAGGTTTAAGCTGCCTAGAGAGGTAAGCTATGACCTTTCCTTCTTGCATCAATACGCAACCAAGTCCCAGTTTGGAAGCGTCGCAATAGACATCAAAGTTTTTGGTGATATCGGGCATGGTTAGGACAGGGGCGGTCACCAATCGCTTCTTGAGCTCTTGAAAACTCTCTTCACACTTAGGGGTCCATTCAAACTTCTTGTCCTTCTTCAACAATTGGGTCATTGGACGGGCAATACTGGAAAATCCTTCAACAAACTTGCGGTAATATCCCGCTAATCCGAGGAAACCTCTAACTTCCGTTTGAGTGGTAGGGGCTTCCCATTCCAGGACTGATTTGATCTTCTTGGGATCTACCGATATTCCTCCTGCTGATAGCACATGGCCTAAGAATCCAACTTCCTTCAACCAGAACTCACACTTGCTGAACTTGGCATACAGCTGATGCTCTCTTAGGGTCTCTAGAATTAATCTCAAATGGGTCGCATGCTCTTCTTCGGATTTGGAGTAGATAAGAATGTCGTCAATGAAGACAACAACAAACTTATCCAAGAACTCCATAAAAACCTTATTCATGAGATTCATGAAATAAGCAGGGGCATTGGTCAATCCAAAGGACATTACGGTGTACTCATACAATCCGTATCGGGTAGTGAAGGCTGTTTTGGGGATATCCGTTGCACGGATCTTCAGTTGGTGGTATCCAGTTCTAAGATCTATCTTTGAGAATACTCTTGCTCCAGTCAGTTGGTCAAACAAATCTTCAATCTTCGGGAGAGGATACTTGTTCTTGATGGTCACATCGTTAAGCTTGCGATAATCAGTGCACAGTCGGCTAGAACCGTCACTTTTATCCACAAACAGAACGGGTGATCTCCAAGCAGAAGAACTTGGTTGAATTAATCCTTTGCTCAAGAGGTCATCCAATTGCTTCTTCAACTCAACTAATTCAGCGGGGTTCATACGATAGGGTCGTTGGGCTATTGATCCAGTTCCGGGGATAAGCTCAATGATAAACTCAATATCCCGATCCGGTGGCATTCCGGGTAACTCATCGGGAAAGACATCCGGGTATTCACAGACGATGGGGACTTGCTCCAAAGTCGGTCCTGAGATACTCTTATGACATCTGGTGGTTTGGATGGGTTTTACGGACACATGCTTGACTATGATTCCATTGCTACTCTTTATGGTGATGGTCTTCTTGGCACAATCTATCACTCCTTGATGTAAAGACATCCAATTCATACCAAGAACTACTTCCAAACCTTTGGTTCCCAACACTATCAAATCGGCTAAGAAGGCTATCCCATGGATTTCTATGGGCACTGCCAAACAGGTACAACTGGCTTTGGTTACTGACCCAGGAATTTGCACAGACATGACATCTTTCAAGGGTGTGGGTTGAAGTCCACTTTTATCAACGAATAATTGGGTAACAAATGAGTGTGAAGCTCCAGAATCAAACAGAACTCTTGCAAGAACTAAGTTAACAGGGAACATACCAAGCACCACGTCGGTTGCTTCCTGAGCTTCTTCAACATTCATGTGATTCAGACGGCCTCGAGAGTGAGGCTGGTTCCTTGGTGGATACTTCTTGCCATTTCCCACACGACGCTGTTGCTGAGCAGGGGCAGTAGTCTTGGATGCATCATTCAGCTTATTGGGGCACTCATTGGAGTAGTGCCCTTTTTGTCCACACTCATAACAGGTAACACCAGACTTGTCACCAGGCTTGGGTAACACAGGGGCGCCATTTGGCCTTGGAGTATTGGTGTTGAAGTTGTTGCCACTAGGTCTTGGGGGTGCATGGTTAAAGTTGTTGCCGGGCGGACGGTTAGGATAGTTGGGACGCGGAGCAGGTGCAGACGGCCTCATTGGTCTAGGGGTGAAACTTATTGGCGCATTTCCCCTTGGCTTCTGCGAGTTGCTCGAGTTGCCTTGGTACATCATACGGCGCTTGCGGTTCTCGGTAGCTTGCTTGAGTTTGCCTTCCATCTGAATGGCAGAGTCAACCAATGACTCCAGGTCGGCAAAGGGAATACTCACCAGGACACATTGCATCTCATCATGAAGTCCATCCAGAAACCTTTCTTGCTTCTTCTCAGTGGTGTTGGTGTCATCTGGGGCATACCTAGACAAGGTAAGGAACTTGTCACGGTAATCCACCACCGACATAGAACCTTGCTTCAGATTTCTGAACTCATCTCTCATCCGTTTTACCAATCCCTTGGGAACATGGGCTTTGCTAAACTTGCTCTTGAACTCTTCCCACGGCATCACATACCCTGGGACTTGCATTGCACGGGTACTGTCCCACCAAGCTCTTGCCGCTCCAGCAAGATAGTGGGTGGTATACAAGACCTTCTCATTCTCCCCAACTTCGGCGACTGCCAAGTTGTTCTCCATGGTCCGAAGCCAATCATCGGCATCTAAGGGCTCTTCAGACTTAGCGAATATAGGAGGGTTGGTGTTCTGGAAACTCCTTAACTTGGATCGGTGCTCTCCATTGCCATGGTTTTCTCCTTCACCATTGCCATTGCCATTGTTGTGGCTTGTTGCCATCTGGGTTAACTGCTGAAGAGTGGCCAAGTTGGCTTGGCGCTCAGCTCGGGCTGCTTCCCGGTCTTCCATGATCAACCTTAGCAATTCGGCCATTTCCGGGTTCGGGGGTGGGGGTGCTCGCGGCATCTGAAGATAAGGTGTGTAAGATAAGAGGGAAAAGCTAATTTGCTAAGATTTAAAGGTACATGGATGATGCAATTTTGTTTTACTAAGGCCTTAGAGGCCAAATTCAAATTTCATTCATCACTCATCAAACATATCATACATACGAGTTCACACATTACAAATGGTTTACATCAACCATTGCGACTCGTCTATTAGCGAGGGGGATACAACTCACACCTACACGAAGTGAACACTAAAGTGAAACTCATACTAGGTGACACATGGAGCTCGAGTCTAAACAGCGGGCTCCTCGGGGTCTTCCTCCTCGTCACTCACAATGAATCCATTGTGACCACCATCCTCCGGATCATCGAGGTCCTCCATGAAGTCATCCTCATCACTAATGAGGGCATTATCCTCCTTGCGGAGATCAATGCCTTCCTCCTCACCAAGGTGATCCTCAAGACTCTCAATGTACGCAGTCAACTCCGCCACATTGGCCTTCAACTCCTCAAGGTCCTGTTCCTTCTCATCGCGCTGGCGACGAAGGCTCTTGCGCTCCTTCGCAAGAGTCCTGATAGTGCTCCTTGCCTCCACCAGTGCAACGTGCTCGAGGTTGGCCCTAGTACGGGCACGGTCGGCCTCCTGCTGAGTGGAGTACAACAAGAAGTCCATGTGGTCGATGTAGGTACTCGGCTCATTCTGCCCGGGCATGTTTGCGGGGCGCCCATCCGCATCACGCCGAGCAAAGTCCTTGAAGCGTCCTCCCTGAACCTCCTCAACGTGCAGTCCGCATAAGCGGGCGTGCATCTCCTGCATCGCTCGGACCAAACCATCGGCCCAAGTGTTCTCCACAAGCTCAAACTTGACCCTTGGAGAACCCAACATCCCCTTCTTGCCACGGCAACTAGCTCGGATGAGCCATCGTAGCTCTCCATCTGGGTGCTCATTGAGCACGGCTCCCTTGAACTCCGGGTACAAACGGTTCAGGAACAAGGTCAAAGTGGTGAGGTCGCGCTCGAAACAAAGGCTGCCACCTTGGCCCAACTGGTACTGCTCAGTGAATACCAGGGCCATCTACAAAATTTTAAATTAGTTCAAGTTAGTGATCAACTCAAGTGTGCAAAATTTTAAGTAAGCTAAAACTGAGGTATGTATAAAACTTTGTAACCAGAGAGGAAAGACTAAGCAATTTTTGCAACCGTTCTTGTATCTTTCTTTTATCAAGGTTTTGTTTTAACGCCCATTCTAACTAAGGTCTCCTATGGTCAGCCTAGGCTCTGATACCAACTTGTGACGACCTCAAATTTGAGAACAAATTCGAAGTGCCCGTTATGTATTCCACCGCAATCCCAGAATCATTGTTGCGATATACATAACGTAGTTGGTAACCAGTTCCATAGACATTACAATACGATGATTCAAATATAATGGTCATATAGACCAAGTCATATTACAACACAATATAGCAGCGGAAATATCGTCTTCGGCCCATGCCTTCTCCCTACAGGCAATTGGCGACTCACGGAGATGATCTTAGTTCTGGTACTCTTCCTCATACCCTTCCTCCTGGTATTCCTCCCCATAGTCTGGCCAAGTTGATAGCCAGGGACACAGCCATGAGTACATTGGATGCACTCGCAAACCATCTTGTAAATGAAAAGATGAAGTAGATATGCAAGGTTGGGTATAGTGGACTAAGCACTAAGTTGATTTGCAAAAGCTAGTTTTATTTCCCAAGAATGCTCATTTGTAGAAAAGAGGTTTAGTTCTCTAAGTTCATTCTAAAGAGGAACTTCAATGTGTCAAGATCAAGGTCAAGTCATGTCAATTCAAATTTATGTCCTTCACCAAGTTCACCCTTGTTATTTTTAGTCTTGACAAAAGTCAAGTACAGATTGCCAACCGTCCATGACCGAGGACTCGGCTATTCGAATAGTTTGCAAACCTCTGCAGAGGGGTACACTTTACCCACAAGATTCGATACATCTGCCGGGAGAAATCCACGGTTCGCTATACACAAAGGTATGCGGCTTTCAGATAATCAAACACAACCTTTCACTTGCTCACCCTAGTATAGGATCCTTCCCTAGAGCCCGGGATACGGAACTCCCGCTCCGGCGCCTCTAGTTATGCCCATCCCGGAGACCGGGTTAGTGAAATCCACTTGGTCAAGAAGTATCCGCCCATGGAGTCCTCCCATGAAGATTTAATACAAGACCTCCCATACTAAGATAGACAAGCTACGGATTAAGCCCCTTCCCATATAGGGGTAATGTGGTTGTACGGTATAATTGGCTCCCATAGTACATCACTCGTTGTCAATTTGAGAAATACATTGCATAGTTCTTAGTCAAGATTATTTTCTTCATAAAGCCATCATGTAGGAGCAATCTCCCATTTCAAGTTTCAATTTCAAGTCACCACCTTTCAAATGGGGTTCCTCCAGAGATAGCCTCAACTTTTATTAGCGACTAAGCAACTACATTGAGTGATAGTACTACTACTATGGTTGGATAAACTCAGCTTGATGCTCTTGATAACCAAGACATCAATATGCTTCTATCATTCTACTCTAGCAATTCAATCATGCAATTTACTTCTATCATTCTACTCTAGCAATTCAATCATGCAATTTACTTAAAACAAGTAGAATGCCATATTAAAACTAGGTAGTGGGAGTAGGAATCAAAAGATGGCTTGCCTTGGTTGGCAAAGTGTCCGGGGTTTTCTTCTTCTTGATAATAATAATCCCCTCCAATATCCTCCTCGGCAATACTAGCGTCTAATAACGAATAAACACAAAGCACACAATCACTTCACCAACCAACAACACACCAAGCACACATCTTTGTTTGCGAACCAAGCACTCATGTTGCCTTGTTATGGGGTTGGATTGCAAGTTTTTCTTCTAAGTTTTTCTTCAAGTGTGCAAGCTAGTTTCTCTACTAGGTGGCATAGGTGGCTCACTTGTGCAGCATTGGGGGTGATTTAGGGTTACTAAGACAAGTTTAAGTGGGATGGGTTCACTAAGTGGATTGGTAAAGAGGGCAAATAATTCTAAGTGTGCATTAGGGTTCTATCATTTTATGCTAACAAATAGGTTTGGGTTAGGGTCTAAATGGTCACACTAATATGGTTTGGGTAGATTAGTGTTGACTACCAGTAATGGGGGTCATTAGTAAGTCCACATTTTAATTTTTATGATTTTTGATGGCTTAAATAATTTTCTAGAAATCTTTCATTAATTAACAAGCTAGGGTCACACTATTCATAACCATTTTTATTCTTAACTGATTTGGAAATCTAACCAGTACTATTGGATAGAGTATTTTCTAAGCTTTCCAACGAATATTTATTTGCTAAATTTGGACTTATAAAACTCTAGGAATTAAAGTTTGAAAAATATCATTTGAAACACATTTGAGATAAAAGAAAAGGGCGGGAATTAATTAAAAACGAAACGGACCAATTCTTCCCGAGTTGGGCCCAGTCCAGATCAATCCCGAACGGGCCGGCCCGAAAACGTTTCGCGCGGGGCGGGAGAATAAAAATGGATGCTGACAGGTGGGGTCGCAACGTCAGACCTAACTTAAAAACCCGAATCGGTAAGTTGTCGTTGGATCGAGATCGGACGGTCTACGTGCGTCGTCTTCCTCAACACGGGAGGGAGCTCACCTGCGAGCAGTGAAGAACGTTCGACGGCGATGGCGAGGCGTAGGGGAAGCAGAACTCGTCGGCGACGCTCGGGATCGGCTGCGGTGCTCCTCCTCCTCCGATTCCCTGCAGAAGCTGGCCTCCAGGTGGTCGGACGCGGCGGCGCTCCGCCCGTCCAGTACTGCGCCGGCGAGGTCGGCTACGGCGAACTAGGGCACGAGGGAGTAAGCGGCGATGTCTGGGAGGTAGCTGGTGGCTGGGTGAGTCTCTCCGTTTGATCGGAGGGGGTTTATATAGCCTCAGGTGGCCGGGAGCAAGGCGACCAGAAGCTCGCCGGCTCGGGGGTCCTGGTTGCGTTCGACGGCTTCTCCGGCCACGGCGGCCACGCTCGCGTGCTGGGAGGGTGCTGGTTCGGCCGCGGGGTGCTGTGGGTCTCCTCTGGCGCCTCCAAGCTGGTCGGCAACGTGCAGGGAAGAAGGTTGCTAGGAGGGGGCCCTGGGCGCGTTTCTCCTCCTTCCTCCTCTCCTCACGGCCTGGGTCGGGGCTGGGGAAGCTGGACTCGACCGAGGGGGTGTCAATGCGCATGGCTACAGGCGTGGAGCGAACCAGAACAGTGATCAACACAGTAGATCAAGATTTGGTTGATTCACCTCTGCCAGTGTTCGACGAAATGCCTACAAGAATTCAAAATTCGAATTTTTCAAATTTGCCACCGTGGGTGCTCATCATATTGGATAAGGTACCCAGGCATATTTTTGTTCTGGAGAAATAATGAGTTTTGCAAAAATTTATATTTCAAATTTGAAATGGTTTCTGTTTCAGATTCAAACTTTGGCTCAAGTTTGAGTGGTGTTCTGGTTTGAAATTTTGGTAGATCTTGGTTGGTTGAGTTAGTCCATAACTTGGTTAAGCTCAACTAAAAGGTGAAACCTGCAGGTGAGCTGTAGATTTCTTAATATAAGGGCTCAAAGTGGTGTAGTCATTACCAGTTTCTAGATCATATTAACTTTCTCTCTTTCTTACTTATTTGTATTTTTGGTTCTTTTGGTTCCTAATATCTTTCTTAGTTGTTTCTATTGGTTCACTTAGAATTATCTAACCAATGCTCAAACAAAAAGAACACACATAAAATCATAGAAACACAATAAAGAGAAAACATGTGTGCATACAATAATGAATAAAAAGTTTTATTTGGGTCCAATTTTTGACTCTTTATTTAATAAGACTGGGGTTACAAATTCTGAGTTGTTACAATAGTCAAGTTCCCATATCTCCTCTATGTAACCATAGTATGTGTCCTTTTTCCCAGTCTCGCATGTTGCATCAAAGCGGACACCACTGTTTTGGTTGGTGCTCTTTTTATCTTGGGCAATCGTGTAAAATGTATTCCCATTTATCTTGTACCCTTGGAAAGTCAGTACAGTCGCAGACAGTGTCGCGGCCAACAAGTAGAGCTGATCTCCAATTGACGAGGGTTAACTCGACAAATGCCCAATATGAAGGACTTAGGATCAGGGGAGTAGGGCGTCTGATGAACTCGAAGGTAAATCAGTCAAACAAGGTATGTATCAAAAGTAAACGTAAGAGTAAACTTGGCTTGCATTCAATCTGTCCCTCTCCATCCTCTCCTGGCCCCTATATATAGGTGGCCAGGTCTCAAGGATCGGGAGGGGTCCAACACAGATTACAATATCAGCATACGACATGAACTCGTATTTCGACTAGTACTACAATTGGGCCTAGCTTGATGGGCCTCAGGGGTACCCAACTGACGGGCTCTATTATCTATACCCTTGTCAGTAGCCCCCGAGATTCTACCAAAATTGTAGATTCAGGTTGAATCTCAAATCTTCAACTCTTCGACTTGATCAATCTTTGACTTCTTCAGATCTTCAAATCTTCGAATTGATCTTCAAATATCTTTCATTATATTATCTCGCAAGGTGTTTTGATGAACAAGCCTGACAACTCTGACGGATCAAGAGGTCAGTTAACTGCCGAAACGGATACTTGTCACCTACTTCAAATTCAATCCCCTTGGACTTGAATTTGGGAAACCGGTCAAACCCATTCTTTTGCCGCATTTAGGACTTACAAAGAATGAATCCCAGTGGTTCTCAGGGTACCCAGTGCATCCACCAGGATTTTCTTCGCGTCGTAGACACGGATAAGTACTAGTAAAGCGCATCCATGTGCGTATACCAGGCCACACAGGACGGATCCTGGGGTCTTACCTTCATGATATGTTTCAATCATGGCATTCGAGCTTTGTTGCGATGACGCAACTCGAGAATCATATGTCGCAGCCTTGTTTGACTGTTTCAGTTCTAAAAATATTCGGGTTATTCAACCTTGATTATTATAGACTCCCTCCCGATGGTAGTACTGATGCTATCCGAATCTTCTTTCGCCTTCTTTGCTCCATTATCTCTACTAATAATATTGCTATAGGTATGGCCCGTGGCGGTCGCAAAATACGTTTCCGTCCACCAAAAATACGTTTTCGAATTTACACGTCAATGCCACCGCTAAGTGAAACTGACCGAAACCGTGTGAAGCCCGGTCCGCACGACCGTGTGCCCGCAGTCCCGAGGTCCTATCCCCTGTCTCTCCCCGCATCAGGCGGACAAGCTTGATGGCGGTCCGGGCGGTAGTTTCCTCCGTCCTCTGCCTCACATCCCTCTCGTCCAACGACAGGGTGAGGAGGATCTTGCGGGCACGAGGTCGGCCGCCGTGGCAGTTTCCTCTGTGCTCTCCCTAACCATCCTCTCCGACGATGACGACGGGGATGACGGTGGCGCCGTCGAGGGATCTCCGTTGACCTGGGCTCTCCGGCTTGGGGACCCCTCTGATTCTTTCTCTCGGTGAGTAATCCGGCGGCACCAAGTTGGAGCTCGGCAGCGCCCCGCGGCTCCAGCGAGCGTTCGGCCGAGGCAGATCTCCGTCGGTGAGTAGATGTGAGAAACTGGTCTGCAGAGGGTGCCAGGAAACTACGAGCTACGCGTAGCACGGGCCTGGCAGCCCGCGAGCGAATCCAGCTGCGGCTGCGCGGAGAGCCAGCAAGCGAGCGGGCTGGTGAACCGCAACCTATAAGGGAGGAGAGCGCAGCGCAATTGGCCTGCCTCCATCGCTTTGTTGATTACCCATGGATTAATTAAGCATCCTTCTAAATGAATCTTAAGCCTACTCCTATGGAAGGTGCTCTACAGCTACATAGATTTTCAACTCTAAATCAATCTATTTGGTGGGTTTGGCTTGCAGTGCGTAATTCGTTCTTTGCGTCATTTGAGTTATGTATGGCTAATTTGGGATGTTCTTTGTTAATTGAAGTGTAATTTTGTCGAGTGACCCGCTAACGTCACCAGCCCTAAAATAAAATTCTATGGCAATTGGCAGGGCGGATTAATTAACCGCGAAGAAGGGACATCTGCAGCAGCAAGTCGAGGACATCTGCAGCAGCAAGTCGAGGACGGCCTACCGACCTCCCGGCAAAAAAATTTCTGGCATCTCCTAAGTCCAATCGATCTGGAAATCTGGTGAGTTGCTAACTCCATGCGTAACTTTCTTTTTCGCGAGTGACACGTTAGCTCCATGCGCGTCTCTCTTTGTATTTTTAACTCCATGTCACTCTCTTGTCCAATTCAGGTGTGAATTTGTATTCCACATGGATATACAACAAATATTATGATAGAACAATATAAAATATATTAAATTGTTTTTAAGAGTTTGCGAGACCTTGTTTTCGATTGGTTGCAACTCACGGGCGGAACAAAATATGTTTTCAATTCACTAAAAGTACGCTCTCGTCTAATTACCCTCCTGCCAAATCTCATATAACTTGTTGCCATTGTACCGATTCGTTTCTCTTTCTGTCGGTGGAGGTCAAGCGGCCCACGAGCGACACCACAGCTGCCTCCTTCAAGCCCTCGGAAGGTGCCGACGCGTAACTAGCAGGACTCCTCCCGACTATGTGTCCCTCAACCATGCACCTAGAATGCGCAAGCGACCTCAGTAGGGCTAGCGAGCGATGAAGACAAGGCAGCATTAGCGCAACATCTGCGAATAGGGTAGCAAGGGGAGGGTGGCGGCGCTGGATCACCTCACTCTATTCTCGCAAACAAGCTCGAGGTAGAGTTCTTTGGCGGGATTCCCACATGGGTGGCCAAACTACGCCCACCAACATGGTCCGAGCGTAGATACTCCCCATCGCTCCCGGCTGCTCGTGGTGGCGCTCGCACCCGCCACTCTAGCCAGCATCTACATCGAATAACTAAATCAATTTATACAAGAGATAACATATGTTTGTGGGAAGGGTAGTGGTAGACATCTTTGATCTTACAGCTCTGGTCCTATTTTGGCTAAAGGTACTCTAATCTTGATATCATATTAGACCTTGATTGAATCTCCTGCAACAAATTCTTTCTGGTTTGCTGTTTACATGATTTGCTGATATTTCATAGCAGTAACTTAAGAATTTTAATTTTGGACATGCCTTTTTGGGATGAGCATGGATTCATGCCATTATCTTTGATGTGCCAAGACTTTTAATATTTGGAGTTTTTGTGCAGACTTCCTTCTTATGGCTGACATCGTTCTACAATTTAATTAACACTACACCAACCGAATCCCATGTCTCATTTTGAACTATAATAAGTAAGCGTGTAAGTGTTTAGCTTATGTATGTGACCATTTAGTATACAATAATGTATATGTTTTAAAATCGTTCCATAGCAACGCACGGGCACTGTTGCTAGTACAGGTAAAAATATCGTCGGGTGCGCGCCCAGCGCTCCCAATGGGAGTAGCCCTCGAGGCTATAGTCGAAAAACTTATTTCGAGTATAGGCTCAAATGAATTGTACCTTCTTTTACTCACCAGATCATTGATTTATTTGATAATATCGTCGGGTGCGCGCCCAGCGCTCCCGATGGTAGTAGCCCCCGAGGCTATAGTCGAATATTTTTGGGTATAGACTCAAAAAATGAGTTTTCTTTCTTGATACCTTTGTGTCTTTCATAACAAATTTTCATCGACTTCCTTAGTCATCATCAATACGCAAAATGTCCTACCTTTTTCTGAATTTTTCCCATTAGTGTCCACACTGTCATGTTCTTACTTTCCCATAACTCGAATTCTCGTGACGTCATTAATAGAATCACTCTCTATGTTATTTGACTGGGCGCTGACCGTTGCTCGTGGGCAGCACGGTAATTTTACAGTTTTCCTGCCCGTTAGTGGGATGCCCTTTCCGCTCCTTGCGCCACGTCTCAGCTCACGTTCCTTTATCAAGAAGCTTTATAAGGGGGAGAGTAGGGATTTTACTGTTTACCAGTTCCTTGCTTCTTCCGCCGCCACCATCGCTGCAATCCTCGCGCGCTTCTGAGCTCCTGCACAGCCCCCGTGCGCAACTCGTAGATGCGCGTCAAGACCCAAGCACACAAGAATAAGATGGGGAAGAGCAAGACTACCAATGCATCAACCAGCTGGGTGCCCTCTGAGTTCAAGCAAACGGATCTCACCAAGGCCCGAGCTGATGGTCTCATCGCTGACGACGACCAGGTCATCTTCCCCAGCACCGAACATATCCCCAAGCCCCCGAGCAGCTTCCAGGTGATGTTCTTTGCTTTCCTTTTACGTGATCTCTCTTTCCCTGCCCATGAATTTCTTCGTGGGCTTCTCTTTGTGTATGGTGTGCAGCTTCACAAGCTCACACCAAACTCGATTCTACACATTGCTTGCTTTGTCACCCTTTGTGAGTCTTTTCTGGGGATCGAACCCCATTGGCTTCTCTGGAAATTTCTCTTTCGCCTTCGCCCCAGTGTTGCTTTATCGAAAAAGCCTGAGCTGGACAGGCCTGTTGTTTCTGTCCGTGCAGAATCTCATTACTTGGAATTTGCCATGGCCGCCTCAGTACAAGGTTGGAGGAAGAAGTGGTTTTACATCAAAGACCAAAAAATCTCTCCCTCTGACTAGTACAGCATTGCCCCTTTTGATGCTGCTAAAGACCTGAAGAAATTGGCATCGTGGGATTCGCCTCCCACGGAAGCTGAGATGGAGGATATCAAGCCACTGCTAGCTCACATCCAGGCTCTGAAGAGTGTTAGCGGAGGTGCGCTGTCAGGGACTAAACATATGTCGTTTTTTCTGCAACGGCGAGATGGGCCCTTGGCTTTGGCCTACCTAGTTTCGGTCCAGGAGGGACGATCGTTGAAGGTTTACTGAAGCCCATGAACATTTTAGCTTGGCGCGGCCCAGGGACATAACTTAGCATGCAAGATGAAGAGTCGAAGAAGGAGACCTAGTCGAATTAGGACTCGTCTAGGGTTATTTCCAACCAACTCTATTTGTAATCAACTTGGAGAACAATCCTGGGACCCAACCTTCGCATATAAAAGGTTGGGAGGTAGATCTTAGCCCTCTCTAGATACTTTTTCACCACCTCACGCTGATGCGGTACGGTGTTGATAGTTTTTCACCGTCCAGTTGGGAACCCCAAGAGCAAGGTATGATGAATATAGCAGCAAGGTTTTCCCTCAGTAAGAAACCAAGGTTTATCGATCAGGAGAGGAAGAAGCCAATACGACTGAAGGTGATGCTTGCTAGTCTAGTGACACTCCAACAAGGGCGCCGTTTACGATCAAACGAGTTAGTGCGTCTTCAACTAGTAGCAACGTCGAACCTGCACACAAAACAACCAAATACTTTGCTCCCAACTTACGATGAGGTTGTCAATCTCACCGGTTTGCTGTAAACAAAGGAATGAGCGTATCGAGTGGAAAATAGTAATAGTATGCGAGTAAAGTAAACAGTGCGAGTAAAGTAAACAGGTGATAGCAATATAAAGGAAATAGGACCGGGGTCCACAGTTCACTAGTGGTGTCTCTCCATAAGATAAAATAACACATGCTGGGTAAACAAATTACAGTTGGGCAATTGATAGAATAAAGACAACGTGATATGTCAAGAGGATCACTATGAGATTTACTCTGGGCATTACAACAAAATACATAGACTGCCATCCAACTACATCTATGACTAATAATCCACTTGTGGCGAATCAATCCGAGAACTCCACAAGTATTAAGTTGCGAACAACAGATAATTGCATTAAGCAAAGTGTGTAATGTAAACAAAGCATATGCCCTCGAGCATATGAATGTTGTTTTCCCCCTAGTAGCAACAGCACATCTACAACCTTAGAGGTTTCTGTCACTCCCCCAGATTAAATAGAGGCATGAACCCACTATAGAGCATAAATACCCCCTCTTGGAGTCACTAGCAACTACTCGGCCAAGATAGCTACTAACAATGCAGAGCATGCAAGATCATAAACAACATAGAGATAACATAAGATAAAATTCAGTACTTCAACTCAATCATAACACCAATATTCATCGGATCCCAACAAACACAACATGTAGAATTACATAACGGTGATCTCGATCATGTAAGGCAGCTCACGAGATCTAAACATGAAGCACATGGTGGAGAAGACAACCATCTAGCTACTGCTATGGACCCATAGTCCAAGGTATACTACTCACTCATCATGCCGGAGGCAAGCATGGCGATGAAGAAGACCTCCGGTGGCGATTCCCCTCTCCGGCAGGGTGCCGGGAAGAGCTTCTGGACCCTCCCGATCTTTGGGTCGACGGCGGCGGCGGATCGCGATGTGTTCTGGAAAAGTGATAGGGTCTTTTGGGTTTTCCCGTCAGGGGGTCTTTATAGGCGAAGAGGCGGCGTCAGAAGTGGACCAGGGGGCCCACACCACCAGGGGGCGCGGGCCAGCCCTAGGGCGCATCGCCCTATGATGTGGCCACCCTCTGGTCCGACTCTGTCTCCTCTTCGGTGTTCTGGAAGCTCCGTGAAATATCTGGACGTCTGGCTTTGGTTTCGTCCAATTTCGAGAATATTTTCGATGTAACTTTTATGAAACACAAAAACAGCAGAAAACAGGGAACTGGCACTGTGGCATCTTGTTAATAGGTTAGTTCCGGAAAATGCATAAAAATATCACGAAGTGTAACGAAACACTAGGCAAATGGTGTAAAAACAAGCATGGAGCATCAAAATTTATGGATACGTTGGAGACGTATCAGCATCCCCAAGCTTAACTCCTGCTCGTCCTCGAGTAGGTAAGTGATAACAAAAGAAATAATTTTTGAGGTGACATGCACCTACACAATCTTGATCAACTATGTAAGCGTTGTGCGCTAGGATCAAAAGAACTTAAAACATGGGCATGAAAGATATAATCTTGATAGAAGAAACTTAGCAACCATGTTATAACATGAAAATGAACACAAACAAAAGATCATGAAAATGAAACAATGAAAGTCAAACGTGTGTTCAAATCATATGGAAAAACATACAAATGGTTTTCAGCTTGTCCATCATGGAGAGCAAAACATAAATGCATAGGACACCTTCAAGTTTAAGAGGGCGACTAGATACAAGTAATTTGAGAACAAGTGAAACCAACAATATGAATCAATCAATGAAAACTTTGGGACAATGCACATTATACTAAGAATGACAACTATGCTCTCTTAGACGGTGCATAAAGGTAGAAGGTGGTGACTCAACATAAAAGTAAAAGAAAGGCCCTTCGCGGAGGGAAGCAGTGATTGCAAGTTTTATAAACCTTCAAAAATTATGGTACTTACCGGCTTTGAGCTCTCATTGCCCCCATCATAAGCATCTTGAATGGTTAAAGTTAATGCGAGTACACTTATGCTGCATATGCTTGACAAATCATAAGTTGAAAACCTCGTGTCCCGTGAAATACGAATACCCAAACCTCATGCTACTTTACTTAGAGTCCCAAGCAAGCTCTTGTCATTGTAAGTATACACGTATCATCGAGAACCACCAACGGGGTACCTCCGTGCCCGATGACATGGAACAAGCCCACATCAAAATGACACGACAAACAGACAATGAACACCTTGGCATCTCTTTTATTTACCATTTGTATAGCTTTTTATTGTGAGATGCGTCGTCGAATGTTCACTATGGGCATGCTGTAAATTTCCACCATGAATTATGCATGGCTTAGATTAGCGGCCCAGGCGTTTCTCTAACACGTATACAAACTCCATGATCCCACAAGATTCCCAATTCATTACACACCGCGAGTATCCATAAATAAAAGATCACGATATCAACTCAAATGAAAGATAGTGTAATGTTGAAATCTTGCCCCATGACGGCATGGCTGGGCTAATTCCCAACTTACAACTTGCAAGCATAACAACTCAACATAAGAGACCACCATGTCAAAATTTTAAAGCAAGAAAAGTAAAGTGTGCCATCCGGTTCGTGAGAGCTTTACTGACCAATTTTCGCATAACACCAAAAAGAGTTTAATTTGAAGGATAGATAAAAGCAAGTCAAATGTACTTTGGAATAGCAAATTGCTAATAGGTATGTATGGTGACACTTTGGCAAACTTGGTTTTTAGGAGTTGGATGCACGAGTAGAGCTCATACTCAGTACACAATGAGGGCTAGCAAACGACTGGGAGCGACCAACTAAGAGAGCAATAACGGCCATAATCATGCAGAGCGACAACGCGACATTAAAAGAAGCATAAGATGGCATCAAAAGTCAAAAACTAAATGATCATAGAGGCAATGGCAACTTTGTATGAGTCTAACATGTGTGAGCATGCGCCAAGTCAACCCAAATAAAGCATCAAAGGAGAAAACCAAAATAATGATTCCAAATAATTAAAACAACGCATGATTTTTTCAAAGGCTCATTAAGCAATCTCAGTTATTTGAGATGATTCATGCTACAGAAAAACCACTAAGCATACTATCAGAAAGACATCAAGCATGACATGCAAAAGCCTAGGCCGCAGTCTACACAAGCTCCTTCTTGTACCACTTTTTTGCATAAAGCTTTTTCTCTTTTCCAACACCATTCAAACTTTTTATAACCAACTCTTTTGATGAAAACCAACATGGACCAGAGGTCAAAATACACCTTGATGAAAAGATATAACAAGATCTGAACACATATCAAGGCAAAAATCGAAAGCTAAACGCAGTTCTAGAAAAAGAGAACACTCGTTAAAATCATAATAATGAAAAACAGAGTGTTCTTGGCAAATGAAAAGCAAGGCAACTTCTCCAAAAGGAATTCGTTGGGGTCCAACCATTTATTGCAGCAAACAAAACTAAACAAAACTGAAAACTAAAAACAACCGACGCTCCAAGAAAAATGCATAATGCATGAAGCAATAAAAATATAGTGTTTTGAAAGGTGACCAGATTTTTTGCCGATGATGAAGGGGTGCCTCCGGGGCATCCCCAAGCTTTGATGCTTGTACTTCTTGGATATTTCTTGGGGTGACATGGGCATCCCCAAGATTGAGCTTTTGTCCATTCTTCAACTCATCTCATCATTCTCCAATCCCTACACTTGAAAACTTCCTTCATACAAAACTAAACACAAATCTATTAGCAACATTAGTGTAAGCATAACATTGAATCAACCCTTGTTGCTTCAGGTTTCAACCTAAAACCACCACATATAAAGCATATACTACTGTAGCAACTTCCCCAAAAGATCTGTGATCAAAAGAACTCAAAAAGAAAGCGATAAAGCGGCAAACACAAATATTGGCAGAAATCTGTCAAAACAGAACAGCTGACAAAGGTCGAATTTTTGACGGGTTTTCTATTGCTCAAATCAAAAAGTTTTCAACTAATGAAAGTTTGGATATAACCTGGGGCATATGAACATGAAATAGCAGGTCCAAAAGATATACAGATAATTTTCACGAATTTTTATGGTGCCGAAAACTGTTTCAGCACAGCAACATCCCCAAATCTTACATCGCTCAAATTAGAGGCTTATCTTGGCACAAAAATGAAATAAAAAGGATAAGGAGAGGTCATTACAGTAGTAATAACTTCCAAGAATCAAATAAAAGAAAAAGAACTGAATGTAAAAATATTGGGTTATCTCCCAAGAGTGCTTTTCTTTAACGCCTTTGAGCTAGGCGCAGAAAGTGCGAATCAAGTAATATCAAGTAATATCAAGTGATGAAGCATTAAGATCAACTGCAGAAGTCTTGTCAATAAGGCATTGTATTTCATCCACATAAGTTTTTGAAGACCCCTTGTGATCACGCTTTGGTTCACTCAAATCACTAAAAAGGTTTTTGGGATAGATCCAATCAAAATTATTTTCAAAAGCTTCATACAATCCCAAAAGCTTGCTAGGTATAGGTATTTCGTTTCCCTCATTGTTTGTACTAACAACCTTTATAGGTGAACCGAGTTTATTAAAGTGCTTAAGAACTTTCCTAGCTTCAATGGCAACATCTCTAAATTCTATGCGCAAAGTTTCCAAGATAAAAGCTTTCTTTTCAGGATCCTCAATATCATGAAGCTTAAGAAACATGTATTGCATAAAAGGATTAAGGCTAGCAAACCTAGCTTCTAACATGTGAATCAAATAAGCAGAAGCAACTTCATAACAAGGGGCAAGCTCAGCCAAAGACTTTTTCTCAACATCTTTATGCATACTAATATGATTAAAGAACTCCTCGATGTTACTTTTTCCAATAATTGAACCACTACCTACTAAGAGGTCCTCCAAAACGTGCTTAGGGAACAACATAATGAACTAAAGTAAAGAAATAACAGCTATAAAGGAAACTAATTTTTTTGTGTTTTTGATAAAACGATGCAAGTAAAAATAAAGTAAAAGCAAAGCTTAAAACAAAGTAAAGGATGTGCGTGCGAAATTCCCCTCGCAGAAGTCTTCTTTTTCCTCCCCGGCAACGGCGCCAGAAAAGAGATTGATGCGGTACGGTGTTGATAGTTTTTCACCGTCCAGTTGGGAACCCCAAGAGGAAGGTATGATGAATATAGCAGCAAGGTTTTCCCTTAGTAAAAAACCAAGGTGTATCGATCAGGAGAGGAAGAAGCCAATACGACTGAAGGTGATGCTTGCTAGTCTAGTGACACTCCAACAAGGGCGCCGTTTACGATCAAATGAGTTAGCGCGTCTTCAACTAGTAGCAACGTGGAACCTGCACACAAAACAACCAAATACTTTGCTCCCAACTTACGATGAGGTTGTCAATCTCACCGGTTTGCTGTAAACAAAGGAATGAGTGTATTGAGTGGAAAATAGTAATAGTATGCGAGTAAAGTAAACAGTGCGAGTAAAGTAAATAGGTGATAGCAATATAAAGGAAATAGGACCGGGGTCCACAGTTCACTAGTGGTGTCTCTCCATAAGATAAAATAATACATGATGGGTAAACAAATTACAGTTGGGCAATTGATAGAATAAAGACAACGTGATATGTCAAGAGGATCATTATGAGATTTACTCTGGGCATTACAACAAAATACATAGACCGCCATCCAACTGCATCTATGACTAATAATCCACTTGTGGCGAATCAATCCGAGAACTCCACAAGTATTAAGTTGCGAACAACAGATAATTGCATTAAGCAAAGTGTGTAATGTAAACAAAGCATATGCCCTCGAGCATATGAATGTTGTTTTCCCCCTAGTAGCAATAGCACATCTACAACCTTAGAGGTTTCTGTCACTCCCCCAGATTAAATAGAGGCATGAACCCACTATCGAGCATAAAGACCCCCTCTTGGAGTCACTAGCAACTACTCAGCCAAGATAGCTACTAACAACGGAGAGCATGCAAGATCATAAACAACATAGAGATAACATAAGATAAAATTCAGTACTTCAACACAATCATAACACCAATATTCATTGGATCCCAACAAACACAATTTGTAGAATTACATAACGGTGATCTCGATCATGTAAGGCAGCTCACGAGATCTAAACATGAAGTACATGGTGGAGAAGACAACCATCTAGCTACTGCTATGGACCCATAGTCCATGGTAGACTACTCACTCATCGCTCCGGAGGCAAGCATGGCGATGAAGAAGACCTCCGGTGGCGATTCCCCTCTCCGGCAGGGTGCCGGGAAGAGCTTCTGGACCCTCCCGATCTTCGGGTCGACGGCGGCGGATCGCGATGTGTTCTGGAAAAGTGATCGGGTCTTTTGGGTTTTCCCGTCGGGGGGTCTTTATAGGCGAAGAGGCGGCGTCAGAAGTGGACCAGGGGGCGCGGGCCAGCCCTAGGACGCGCCGCCCTGTGGTGTGGCCACCCTCTGGTCCAGCTCCGTCTCCTCTTCGGTGTTCTGGAAGCTCCGTGAAATATCTGGACGTCTGGCTTTGGTTTTGTCCAATTCTGAGAATATTTCCTGTGTAACTTTTTTGAAACACAAAAACAGCAGAAAACAGGGAACTGGCACTGTGGCATCTTGTTAATAGGTTAGTTCCGAAAAATGCTTAAAAATGCCACGAAGTGTAACGAATCACTTGGCAAATGGTGTAAAAACAAGCATGGAGCATCAAAAATTATGGATACGTTGGAGCCGTATCACACGCCGGAGCGCTCGAAACATTAAGAGCTCTCCACTTTTGGCTAGATCCAATCTACGCCACCATTGTAACACCTCCACTGTGGCCACCCCATCAATAAATTCAGACAAGTAGGACGTAGGTCTTTACCCTACCAAGGGGGCCGAACCTGGGTAAAACTTGTGTCCCTCTGCTTTCGTCTGATCACCGTCGAGTTCGCCGGATCCCACTAGCACTCCATGTCTCGAAAGCCCACAAACATGGGCATTGCCGGGGTTGAACCTCGTCAATCGTGCTTCCAAACTTTGGTCGTACTCTGGCTTGGAAGATTCTTCTCGAGTATCTGAAGATGATATGGATAAGAAGGATCTCGATAAGCGAGTGAGAGCTCTGACTACTCTCACGAAAGACCATGAAATTCTTTTTTGGCCGCTGATTTCTTCGACTTCGAGCGTCCTTTGCCTACGGTATATGCTTTTTCATGCATCACTATTCGCCTTCTTTTATCGTATCACTGCTTTTCTTATAACTTTTCGACTTACTTTGCTTCCAGGATCACCAGTCCCTTGTTTCTCATCCTCCTCTTCCAGATGGAGGACCTATTCAGGCTGTTCCTATCTCTGCTGCATCCGAAGCCCCCGAAGCTGAAGATAGCCAAGACGGAGATGAAGCCAAAGATTCGCTGGAAGGAACCAGTTCGACTATGTTGCCTCCTCCTGCACTTTCCGAAGATCTTGGTCTCGATAAGAAGAGGAAACGTGTTGAGGAGTTCCTTTCTTCGAGTACTTCCGCTTCTAAGGCTGCTGTCGGGGAGCCTTCTGCTCCTTATGAAGATGAGGAACTTTTCGACCTTCTTGACTCATAAGTTTTTGCTGACTCGAAATTTTACGTTTTACTTGCTCCTTTTCTTTCGACTTATGCGAAGTCTTTGCTTTTTGTTTCCTTTGCAGTGACAACGAGAACCTGAAGAAGGATGCTGCCACTGCTCCTTCTGTTGAAGCTACCGCTGCTGATGAACCTTCTTTCCAGGAAGCTGCCCTAGTTGTGAAGTCTCCAAAAGCTCCTGCTAAGAGGGTTTCCTCTACTCGTGGTTCCAAACGTTTGAAGAAGGCGATAGATGCCAGTGTTTCCCTTGACGCCCATCGACCAACGAGCTCTTCAGACGATGTAAGTATTAATCCTGGTGTTTTTGCTTTGTTCGTTGCTTGAACTTTCCTACTTATGTCTTTCCTTTGACAGATTTTGATGAAGAAGTTTGTCTCTTTGGGCACTGAATGTGTCGAATTTTTGAAACCTGCTCGAGCTTCTCAGGGTAATCTTTTTCCCGGTGTTGCGTCTTCTGCTTATCTTGCGTATTTTTCTCCGTCTCTTTATTCAACTTTCTCTTCCCTTTTCTGTGCTGTAGATGCTTTGGTGACGGCCAATGCTCGCATAGCATCCCTTGAAGCTGAACTCAAAGCTTCTCAAAAAGCCTAGGAGGTTGCCACTGCCGCCAAGGCCACTGCTGAGAAGACTGCCAAGGCAGCAGCGACCAAGGCGAAGAAAGTAGAAAAAGCGCTTGCTGATGCTAACCAGGGGCGCATTCAGAGAGAAGAGGCCATAACTGAGCGTCTCAACCAAATTTCGGCTCTTGCTAGTGGTAAGTATCTTTCCACTCTTTTTATTGCTTGCTCATCTTGCTGATTGTCACTTATTATCCTTTTGTTTCTGCCTACAGAGAAAATTGAGGTATCCTTGGCACCGTTGCAACCGGTTGATGAAGACCCTCTCATGGCCGCGGTGAATTTGCTTGAGTTGCACTGGATATCTGTCCAGGAAGTTCTTGAGGTAACCTGCCGCGTGCTAACGCGGTTTTTTGTTGGGTTGTGGCCGAAGAAGAAAGCTGATATGCCTGCTGCTGACCTCAAGAAGCTTTCCGCCGCCTTCGACACCACTGAAGACCCTATCTTGTTGATGAAGAGCCGCTCGGTGAAATGGGGCGCCGAAGGAGCTATTGCCCTTGCCTATTCACATGGCGAGGAGGTTGACTAGGAGAAGGTTAGCTCTTCTCACGGTCGACCTCTTTCGGAGTTGCTGGGTTTCTTTGAGAAGGCGAAGAAATACGCGCCGGGCATCGTGTCCATTATCACTCCTTCAGCGGCTTCTTCGACTTCTACTCCAATTCCTTCTACTCTTGCGATAAGTGGGTCGATGCCTTCGCCCAACACTGGTGCTACCTCTTCCACGCCTACGTATGCCACAGATCCTGATGATGAGGTGGCGTACACTTAGTCTTCCCTTGTAATCTACATTTCTTTTGGTGTAGTAAACTTTATCTATATTTTGCCCGAGAGCCAGTCAAGGGACGTGTACTCTTTGTAAATAATTTTCCTTTATGAAATGTCGTGCTTGATTTAGTTTCTGAGATGTTTTCTTTTTCTTTCTGTTGGCTTCCAGCCTGTGCGTGCTGGTGGGTCGCCAGATCGTGGTCGGGAATCACCTCCCGCTGATATGTTTGACTCCGGAGCTCCTTCGCCTCCTCATTCTTCTTGTCGATGTACTGAGTATTCGTCAAGGATATCGGACCTTGAAGGCCGTTTATCTTTGATGAAGCGTCAGGCAACAATTGCTTTGGACAAGGCCAGCAAATCTTGCGGCTTTATGAAACAGATATCCACACTTGAGGATAAAGTGTCGGGTCTGGTGGCCAGAATCGTGCACCTTGAAGAATGCGACTCCTTTCTTGTTGGTATTGTTGAGTCTGTCTGTGAGATGTTGCGATGTAAGGTTCCTCAGCAACCTTTCTCCTTTTCCTTTTGCTCCACTATTGTTGGTTAATATCTTTTCGTGTCTCAGGTACTTGCCTGGACCTTGTTGGTGAGACACATCGGGTTGCTGAGCGAACCGCGGCTCTCAAGAAAGCATCGGAGGGAACCGACAGTTTGTGGTCTGATCCCAGGCGCCGTCGTGCCATTGTGCTTCTTCAAGATCATGCTCAGCATATTGGGGAAGCGATTGATGGTTGTCAAGCATCTTTGACAACCATGTACTCTGTTATGCTCCCCCGCAACCCACTGCCGAGGGATTTTAGACAATTGCTCGAGACCTTCAGGACAAGCCGACGGGTTCATCTTTTGATAAAGCTCAATTTGATTGCTGGTGCAAATTTTGCCCTTGGATGGATGCGGAAATGGCATCCAAGGCTTAATTATGACTCGATGTCGGAAGGGTTGCCTCCAGGGCGTGCTACGCTTGGTGTCCATATGGATGCCACGCTGCAGCCCGCGAGGAGGATTATTTCAAGGTTACTGCAGGAGGACGCGAGGTTTTTCCGCGAGCATCACTACTTGAACCCTTTCAACGTGGACGACTCAGATCAGCCAACGGTGTAGCATGTTACTGCGTGTTATGCTTTGTGTGTGAAACTCAAAAGTTCCCGTCTCCTGCGTTTTTCTTACTAGAAAATTCCTCAAGGCATTCCTTGCTTAGTGCGTTTGCCGAGATTTCATTTTAGATAATGGAGACACGTAAACTCGAGTAGGAGGAACTATGTCTTTATTTATGCTTCTAATGTAAGATACATGGGGTGTCCCAACAGATCCGGCCAATGACCTGTGTTCTGGATCTAGAGGGCATTGCCCTTGGAATAACTCGTGGCTTTTATAGCCTTATTTTTCTACTCTACTTTTTTTGTACTTGTTGCCTATGTCGCCGAGGTCTTCTCTTCTTCTCCTGTAGCTTTTCCTGGATCCGACGGCTGCACCCGCGGTTTCTTTACTTCTGGTTCTGCTGGGTGTCCTTCGAGTTGTTATGCGACTCCTGTAATCACGTTTTTTGCCTTGTCTTTGGGTTCTCCGTAGTTTGCCATCATGCCGAAGTTTTAGGCCATTTTGTGAAATTCCTTGTCGCATAGATCCGATAGCTCGAAGCTTCCTTTTATTGTGATAATTCCATTGGGTCCTGGCATTTTTAGTACCAGGTACGTATAGTGAGGTACTACCATGAATCGTGAAAACGCGGGTCTCCCGAGGATCGCGTGATATTGTGATGGCCAGTCCATGACTTCGAAGTCGAGCTTCTCTCTTCTGTAGTTTTGTCGATTCCCGAAGCACACGTTGAGTGCTATTCGACCTAGTGGATAGGTGGCGCTCCCTGGGATGATCTCGTGAAAGGAACAGTCAGTTGGTTTCAGGAACTCTAATGAAATGTGCATTGCTCATAGAGTCTTCGCGTATATAAGATTTATTCCACTTCCTGCATCCATAAACACTCTGTCGGCGTCGTATGTCCCAATTTGGGCTTTGAGTACCAGAGGCGCGTTTCCTGGCCGAGTTACTGTTATGGGGTGATCATCCCTGCTGAATTCTATGGGTTGCTCCGACCAGTGTAGATATTCCGTTGTTGCCGGAGGCGAGGTTACTGCTAGGTTAACTTGGCGAGTTATGCTTTTTTCCTCTTTGTTCGACTTTGGCACAGGCTGTATCATTGCTGTGATGTGCCCTTTAGATGGAACATATCCTCCGTCATCGTCGCGTCCCTGGTTTGGCTGGTCTTGACCTTGAGGAACTCCATTGTTTCCTTGTTGACTTGCAGGCGCATTGTTTGTGTTCCCTTTGTATCCTTGTCGTTTTGCTTTGGCTTGTTTGTTAAGTGCTGCCTCCTGGAGTTTCAAGAACATCGTGCAATCTTTCATCGCGTGCCTAGATACTCGTTTCCCATCAACAAACGCGGAGTGTATGTGACATGGTCCGTTTAGCATATCTTCTGGTGATGGGTTGTACTCTCTGGGTTCTCTTGTCTGAAATTTTTTGTTGCTTCCGTAGTCTTCTTTTCTATAGCTACGGTACCCTGAGCTTCGACGGTTGTTCCCTTGATAGCTATTGTCTTTGTACCCTGTGGCTACTTGGCTGTGGGAGCCGTAGTTGTCATAATTGCGAGATCTCCTCCTTTGGCTTCCATATCTGTTTCCTCTATCATCCTCTGGTGATCGCGTTCGTTTGTTGTTGCTCGCATCTTCTCCGTCTGCGAACCTGTTTGCTATATCCATTAGATCTGATACTATTTTCGGCTTAAGCCTGCCCATCTCTTCGACTAGGTCTCCTCGCCGCAACCCAAGTGTGAATGCATCTATTGCTCTTTCGTCTGAGACTTTGACTGCTGAATTTTTGATAATGCTCCACCTTTGGATATACGCTCTTAATGTCTCATTGTATTGCTGTACGCAGGCTTTGACTTCTTATATAGACGCTGGCTGTTTATATGTTGATTTGAAGTTGCTCGTAAATTGCTTTGTGAGCACCTCCTAGCTTCCAATTGTTTATTTTTCTAATTTGCTCAACCATGACTTTGCTACGCCGGTGAGGTGTAATTGCAAACTTTGCATTGCTATTTCCTTGGTTCCTCCCAATATTTTTACTGCTTGTAGATAATCCGAGAGCCATGACTGTGGCTCCTGAGATCCATCATATTTTTGCTGATCATGGGGTAGTTTGAAACCCTTGGGTACTGGCGTGGTGCGAACCCTATGAGTAAAGCATGACACCCCCATCTCCTTTTCGTCGTCTTCGTAGTCATATGCTTTGTTGGGAGTCCTAGATCTTCGAGTTCCTCTTGTCGATGGATTTCATGTCGCAAGAACACGGGGTACCACGCGACAGACCCAAAGATTCGAATGCAGGGGGCTGAACGTGGGAGATCTTGGATCGCAACGAAACACGGTGATGGAAGCCTCGAGACGTCGAATGCACAATGCACTGCAGAGAGGGAGACACCGAGCTTTACCCAGGTTCAGGACCCTCATGGTGAGGTAAAGCCCCTACTTCCTGCCTTCTTGTATTACGACGTGATACCTCGCGAGGAGTACAAGGTCTTGGTTACAGAGCTCTAACTGGCCGGAGGTAGAAGAACCAACTTAGCCTAGCTAGGAGCTCAGAGATGAAGATCGGATCCCCTCTAAGGGGTGGCCTCCCCTCCTTTTATAGCGCCCAGGTCCTCCTTCCCCTTATCATCTTGGGGAAGGTGTTGCCACACACGGCCAAGGAGGGAGAACAGCTGTAGACTCGGGTCTTTAGTGAACATAGTCTTCGTAGAGTAGTGGCGCCGGTCCACATGAGTGGGTGGAGGAAGCTGACGTCCTCCTCTGGCGCCATGCACCATCCACCCTATTTTTAGGGGGGTGGCCAACAACCACTGTGATGCTTTATGCAGGCACGGCGAAAGTTGGTCTCCTCCCTGTCAGGGGTAGCGTGGACGGTACGCAGTCTTCTGCTCTTATCTTCTTGCTCAGCACGGAAACGTGCCGAGCTGACGTGGATGTGGTACTTCCCCTCACGAGAAACAGCTCGTGAGGAGGTCTTATGGTCCTTAGCTGTTTAGCCGTCGTTCTCCTCATGAGGCGCCTCCTGATGAGGGTCTTCTCCGTTGGGCTTCGGTCATCGTTCCTCCCCTGGGCCGAAGCTGGGCCGTTGAAGGGGCCCAGGAGCAGGTGGACCGGGATACCCCGGTATCCAGAACACCGATAGTAGCCCCCGGGAGCCTGGCCTGCGAACGCGCCCTCTTGAGGGAGCGAAGGGCCAGGGGCCCCCAGAAGCTACTGGGCCCTCCAACGGCACGCGTCAACGTGCGGTCAGAGGACCATGTGAAGATGCAGAGGCTGTGGACGTGTGGCGCAACCACAGCTGGTGAGACGAAGCGGCGTGGAGATCGTGCTTAGTGGGTGGAGTAACGGGCGTTTTCGAACCGTCGCATCAAGGGCGACGTTTCGGAAACCGCGCCCTCCCTGCCTCCTTTAAAGCTTGGCAGAGAAGGCTCCTTCTTCTCCTTCACAGCACATCGGCGCCGCCCCCCCCCTTTCCGAAGAATTTGCGCATCCAAATCCCCTTAGCTTTCGATCCTCCCGCTGCTACTCGCCCTCGCCTGGAGCCATGGCACCGCGCAGGGCCACCGGAGCAGCGAGGTCTTCTGAGGCAGCGCCGCAGCCGGCGGCGCCCCTGCTTGACTCCCGCATCAAGAGCAGCCGCGAGCTCCATACTGTCCGAGAGATGGTCGGGAGCAAGAATAGCGAGTGGGGCGCCACCCGCATCTGGCACGACCGCCCGCCGCGGGACACTCTACCCGCGACAGCGCAACCCTTCTTCCTCTTCTCCGTCTTCGCTGGCCTGGTGCCGCCGTTCTCCCCTTCTTCCTGGCGATCTTAGAGACCTACGGGATCCAGGCCATCCACCTGCACCCCAAGTCCGTCACCTTGCTGGCGGTCTTCGCCTACGCCTGCGAGGCGTGGATTGGCATCAATCCATCAGTGGCGTACTTTCGACACCTCTTCTCCCTTCGGTCCTCTGGACTGAACCAGAGTTCCAGCTGCGTCGCCTTCATCGCCACCGCCGGGACGAAGGGCAACTTCATCGACTTGAAGTGGATGAAGAAAGTTGAAGACTTCCGGAGCCGCTGGCTCTTTGTTGACATCCTGGAAGAATCCGAGCTCTTCCTTGTCACCGGAGTGCCCCCCACCAAGCTCACCACCTGGGCCAGCGAGGCCCTTCCTGAGGAGGCCTTGAAGACTCTCTGCCCGCGGATCCATGACCTCCGGAAGGCCGGTGTCACGGGGACCATGGTCAGAGTGGAGTTCGTCACCAGGCGCATCGCCCCTCTGCAGGACCACCGCCGGAACATCTGGATGCACCGGGCTGGAGACGACCTCTGGCTCCATGCCAGCGAACTCGACGCCGACGCTCGGGAGGAGGTAATCAGAGCTTTCTTCTCTTCCGCCGCCGTCCCCGCCATTCCGCGCGCCGCCCTGCCGATCAACAATTTGGGCGCTCGGGAGACCAGTCGCGTCACGGCTGGGATCTTGAAGTTCAACGCCTGGGGCCCGTTCCTCACTGATGGCGTCATGCCCGGCCCTCTTCCGAGCGCGCTGGCGGCCAGCTCAGAACAGGAGTCGGTGGCAAGAGGGGCGGGGCCCACTGCTTCCAGAGATCTTGACAATGACGGCGCCGAATCTGGCGAGCGGCTGGCCCGCCGGAGGCGCCCTGAGGGTACCATCGTACTCTCAGACTCCTCTGACGACGAGTCCGCCCTGCCAGGCCAGCCCACCGGGGGAGACGCTGACACGTCCTCCTCGCGAGGCCTGGAGGAGGAGGAGCGCCACGCCCGCCTGGAGGCAAAGCGCCGCTCCAAGTTCAACGACGAGCACGCCAGCCGGCGCCCTGAGGCAGGGACTTCCCACGGCAAGAAGCCGGCCGGCGAGTCCTCTGCGCCCCCACCACCGGCCTCAGCCCTCCCAGGCAAGAGGGGGTGGATTGAGAGCGACGCCTCGGGAGTATCCCTGCAAAAATCCTTTACCCTTGACTTACCTTTTTCCTAACTCCTTTCCCCTTCCTCCTCCCCAGGGACACCGAGGAGAAGAAGAGAAGAAGAGGAAGACCAGCCAGACCACGCCGGGCCCTGACCCGGTGTCCACTGCCACACCGGCGACGCCGCCGCACGCTGTCGGAAAAGAAGAAGACCGCGCGTCCGCAGACGCGCCGTCCGCCGCGGGAGCCACACCGGCTCCCGACACGACCGAGCCCCCTAGCGCAGGGGGCACACCGGAGACGACGGGGACAGCGCCTGCTGGCCCCACGATAGCCAGCACCACCTGCACCCCAGAGGCGCCTCCAGCCGCGCCAGCCGCACCGACCGGTGCGAGGACAGCCCCTGCGCCGTGCGGCGAAAGGGGGCCGACCTCCATAGAGCCGGGGCCCTCTAGAGCCTCGTCGCCGCCCCTGCCGGAGATCTTGGGGAGGCCACCGAGGATCGCCACGGAACCCCATGTCGATGCAGACGATGCATGGACGGGGGTGCTTGCGGCCATGATTGGCGCTCTCCGAAGCGGGGTCGCCAAGGCACGCGTCGCCGACGAAGCGCGCCTCAACAAGGGCTGGGCCCTCCTGCACCAGGCCACGGAGAGGTGCCGCCTCCTAGACCAGCGCGCGGCCGAACGCCACGAGCAGGCGAGGAAAGAGGCAGAGGAAATCCGCGCCAGCGCGGCCGAGGAGGCCGAAGAAGTCCTGGCGAGCGCGAGGGAGTCAGTGAGGAAGGTCTTGGCCAGGGCGCACCACGAGGCCATGGAGATCATCTCCAAGGCGCGCCAGAGACTCCCCACCACCGTTGGGCCTCCCAACCCAGCCTTAGCTGGAGAAGAGGCAAAGCGGGCGGCTCAGCACCTCCTGGACCAGGCCAGGACCAACGCCGACGGCCTCCTTGCCAACGCAAGGCAGAGGCTGGAGGAAGCTGAGGACTGCGAGGCCCTCCTTCATGCCCGCGAGGAGAGCGCGGATTCTCGCGTGGAGAACCTGAGCCTGCAGGAGGCTGGGCTCGCCGTGCGAGAAGCTGAAGTTCGCGACAGCGAACGGGACCTGCGCTGCCGAGACGAGCAGCTCCACGCCCTCGAAGACCGGCTCAACCGGGAGCGGGAGGCCCTCGAGAGTAGGGAGGAGTTGTTCAACCAGGCCAACACCGACCTGGCCCGACGCCACGAAGAGCTGCAGCAGCGTGAGGACTCCCTCCAGGAGCGCATGGACCATATGCTGAACCAGCGGCGGGTCACCATGGAGCAGGAGTTCGAGCGGAGGCACACCGAGTACATCGAGTCATGCCGTGCTGACTTCCGCTCCAAGACCGACACCGCCCTGGCAAGGTACAAGCAAGGGCGCGAGACCCTGGAGCATCAGGTCCACGACCTGGAGGCCGAGCTGAAGGAGGCGCACGAAGTGCGCCGAGGCGCCGAGCGCGCCCTGGCCGAAGCCGACGACACAATCCGCACGCTCCAAGGAGACGTGGGGCGGCTGGAGGAGGAGAACTCAGCGATGGTTCACCAAATCGTTGAGCTCTCCCGGGAGCTGCAGGAGGCCAGGGACTCCGAAGCGGAGGCACGCATGCTGCGCCGGCAGCGTGTGCAGATGTTTCCCGGGTTCTCAGCCCGAGTCATGGAGGCGGCGCACCGCCTGGGCATCCATGGGCTGACCCTGCCCACCGTTCCAGAGGACGACGAGTCGATCATCCACTTCTTCGGCCAACTGGCTGAACAGCTGGCTGACGCCTCATCCAAGGTCTTGGAGCTCGTCGATGCGGAGTGTCGAGATCACCTGGGACTTGCAGGGACGCGGATCTTCTCCAACCTCCAGTGCCTTTGCCCCGACCTTGACCTGGAGGAAGTCTTGCAGAGGAAGGCGCCACCACCGCCCGGCACTCCCGTCCGCGCAGCGTAGGACAGGGCGGCCCGGCTGGACGTCGCCCTGCAACGACTGCGGACCATCTACGCCCCCGAAGCCGAGGTCACCGACCTCTGGCTTACCCTGCCCAATGGCCTCCAAGCCATCGAGGACTTGAAGACATGCTCGGCGACGGCTCGCGTAGACAGCACGAAGGCGAAGACGGTGATGACCATCGTCACCCATGTCGAAGCAGATCTTGAAGAAGACACACCACAGCCCCCTACCTGGCGCGCCAAATGTCGATGGATTTCATGTCACAAGAACATGGGGTACCACGCGATGGACCCAAAGATTCGAACGCAAGGGGGCTGAACGTGGGAGATCTTGGGTCGCAACGAAACACGGTGACGGAAGCCTCGAGACGTCAAACGCACAACGCACTGCAGAGAGGGAGACACCGAGCTTTACCCAGGTTCAGGGCCCTCGTGGTGAGGTAAAGCCCCTACTTCCTGCCTTCTTGTATTACGACGCGATACCTCGCGAGGAGTACAAGGTCTTGGTTACAGAGCTCTAACTGGCTGGAGGTAGAAGAACCAACTTAGCCTAGCTAGGAGCCCGGAGATAAAGATCGGATCCCCTCTAAGGGGTGGCCTCCCCTCCTTTTATAGCGCCCAGGTCCTCCTTCCCCTTATCATCTTGGGGAAGGGGTTGCCACACACGGCCAAGGAGGGAGGAGAGCTATAGACTCGGGTCTTTCGTGGACATAGTCTTCGTAGAGTAGTGGCACCGGCCCACATGAGTGGGTGGAGGAAGCTGGCGTCCTCCTCTAGCGCCCTGCACCGTCCACCCTATTTTTAGGGGGGTGGCCAACAACCACTGTGCCGCTTTATGTAGGCACGACGAAAGTTGGTCTCCTCCTTGTCGGGGGTAGCATGGACGGTACACAGTCTTCTGCTCTTATCTTCTTGCTCAGCACAGAAACGTGCCGAGCTGACGTGGATGTGGTCCTTCCCCTCACGAGAAACAGCTCGTGAGGAGGTCTTCTGGTCCTTAGCTATTTAGTCGTCGTTCTCCTCATGAGGCGCCTCCTCATGAGGGTCTTCTCCGTTGGGCTTCGGTCGTCGTTCCTCCCCTGGGCCGAAGCTGGGCCGTTGAAGGGGCCCAGGAGCAGGTGGACCGGGATACCCCGATATCCAGAACACCGACACCTCTATGCTTTGGACTTTTATGTCGTCCTGGTGATGGTGTTCTAGATCGTCGACTGCCACTTCTGTGCCGAGGACTGTTGTGACGGCGTGGTGATCTTGGTTTATGGGTTCCTTTGTTGCGGTATGCCTCCTCTTCTTTTGCTGATAATTTGTTGCCTACCATCTTCAATCCTTGTAGTGCTGCCCGATGCATATGTTCCCTCGGGTCTCCTGGATTTGGTGGTGTTGTGTGCAGGTATGCTTGAGCTGCCACCAGTGCTGCTTCAAGTGTCTTTGGTATAATGTTTCCTTGATCGTCGACTGATAAGAAAGATGAGTCGAGGTTTTTGGAGAGGCTTTGCCTTTCTGAGTACTCGAGGTTTTCGAACCTTGATCCATGTCAACGATGCCTTTTGCTATTTGTGTATGACGCGTCGCTACGTGCTTTGCGAACAGCGTCGCTTGCTGCAATGGCTGAGTCTCTTCTCTTCTGTATTTCAATCCTCTCTTTTGCTAGTTGCTTTGACTGTTGTCTTAAGGTGTAGTGATACCCTAAAAGCATATTCTTGCTGGCGTTTGTTGGTTTTGGCGTGCAGTGCTCCACGGCTGTTTTGATTATTTTCCACTCGTCGACTGATAGTCGAATTTTCTCCCTAGTTGCCAGGGATTCTGCAGTTTCTCCTTCTGCCAGGTGATTTGCCCCTCTATTTACGTTTGCTGGGTTGAGCACTGGATTGTTGTTTTCGTCGAGCTCTTCTGAGTTGTCCCCTATAATGGCGAGTACTTGGTATCGATTGTCGAACTTACTGTTGAAGCTTGAGAAGATTGAACTGTCATCTTCATGAAGCTCTAATCCTGTCTTCTAGGTGTCTGCTGATTTGTCTGAAGTATCGTCATGGCAGATCATGAGGTCTTCAAGCTGCACCTCTAAGTCGAAATTCTCCATGGTTTCGTCGCCTTCTGCGATTTTTCCTTCGTCTGCTTCTGCGAGGCTGATGATTCCGACATTGCTACTATCTTGGACTTGCTTGCCGATGGACCCAATTTCACCGGATCTGAAAGGCGAATCGAACCTAAAGATCCGACGCAAAAGTTTAGACTTCCGATCATCAGGTCCATATGTTCATCCATGCTCTCGAAAACTTGCGTGAAATTTGACTGGTGAGGTTGAAAATCGATGGTTTCGAAGGGTATCTGGATTTCGTCGACTTCCGGATTGCTGTTGGCCAAAGGCAGAAAAGCCGTCGAATTCATGATTCCAACGCCCAGAGTCCCCACGGCCGGCGCCAATTGGCGACGGTTAACTCGACAAATGCCCAATATGAAGGACTTAGGATCGGGGGAGTAGGGCGTCGGATGAACTCGAAGGTAAATCAGTCAAACAAGGTGTGTATCGAAAGTAAACGTAAGAGTAAACTTGGCTTGCTTTCAATCTGTCCCTCTCTGTCCTCTCCTGGCCCCTATATATAGGTGGCCAGGTCTCAAGGATCAGGAGGGGTCCGACACATATTACAATATCGGCATACGACATGAACTCGTATTTCAACTAGTATTACAATTGGGCCTAGCTTGATGGGCCTCAGGGGTACCCAACTGATGGGCTCTATTATCTATACCCTTGTCACCAATAGTGGTGTCATTCATGAGATGTAATTGCAACCAAGTGCCGAAAGTCTCCATGTGATTTTCTTTAATCCAGTAGTCATCCTTCCCCGGGAACTTGGAGCGTACAACATTCATGTGTTCCTCGATATACGGAGCCACGAAGGTAGGACTTTGTAGAACTGTGTAGTGTGCTTGATTCAAAGAATGCCCATCCCTAAATATCATTGCTTTCTTTCCTAGCGTGCCTTTTCCACTCAGTCTCCCCTCATACCGTGATTCAGGAACACCAATCGGCTTAAGGTCAGGAAGAAAGTCTACACAGAACCCAATGACCTCCTCTATTCCATAGCCCTTGGAGATGCTTCCTTCTGGCCTAGCACGATTACGAACATATTTCTTTAAGACTCACATGAACCTCTCGAAGGGGAACATATTGTGCAGAAATATAGGACCGAGAATGAAAATCTCTTCGACTAGGTGAACTAAGAGATGCGTCATAATATTGAAGAAGGACGGGGGGAACACCAACTCAAAACTGACAAGACATTGGACCACATCCTTCTGTAGCCTTTCCAGACTTTCTCGATCGATTACCTTCTGAGATATTGCATTGAGGAATGCACATAGCTTCACAATGGGTTCTCGAACATTTTCCGGTAGAAGCCCCCTCAATGCAACCGGAAGCAACTACGCCATAATCACGTGACAATCATGAGACTTGCTACTCGGTGATGGCGCCAGAAAAGAACTGGTGGCGTGTAGTTGACGTGGAGCAGTAAGTCCTTGTGCGTGGTGAATAACCAGCCCGTTGGGAACCCCAAGAGGAAGGTATGATGAGTGTAGCGGCTAGTTTTCCCTCAGTTAAGAAACCAAGGTTTAATGTCGATCTTGAAGAGGAGAGACGGTGACGACTGAAGGTGATATGGAACCTGCACACACACAACCAAGTACTTTGTTCCCAACTTACGATGAGGTTGTCAATCTCACCGGTTTGCTTGAAACAAAGATTATGAGCGTATCGAGTGGAAAATAATATAGTATGCGAGTAAAGTAAACAGTGCGAGTAAAGTAAACAGGTGATAGCAATATGATGTAAATAGGACCGGGGTCCATAGTTCACTAGTGGTGTCTCTCCATAGATAAAACATGCTGGGTAAACAAATTACAGTTGGGCAATTGATAGAATAAAGATAACGTGATATGTCAAGAAGATCACTATGAGATTTACTCTGGGCATTACAACAAAATACATAGACCGCCATCCAACTGCATCTATGACTAATAATCCACCCCCGGGGATATCAATCCGAACATCCCAAAAGTATTAAGTTGCGAACAACAGATAATTGCATTAAGCAAAGTGTGTAATGTAAACAAAGCATATGCCCTTGAGCATATGAATGTTGTTTTCTCCCTAGTAGCAACAGCACATCTACCACCTTAGAGGTTTTTGTCACTCCCCCAGGTGAAATAGAGGCATGAACCCACTATCGAGCATAAATACCCCCTCTTGGAGTCACTAGCAACTACTCGGCCAAGATAGCTACTAACAACGGAGAGCATGCAAGATCATAAACAACATAGAGATAACAAAAGGTATAATTCAGTACAACAACTTAATCATAAACACCAATATTCATCGGATCCCAACAAACCAACATCATAGAATTACATAACGGTGATCTCAATCATGTAGGGAAGCTCATGAGATCTAAACATGAAGCACATGGTGGAGAAGACAACCATCTAGCTACTGCTATGGACCCATAGTCCAAGGTAGACTACTCACTCATCGCTCCGGAGGCAAGCATGGCGATGAAGAAGACCTCCGGTGGCGATTCCCCTCTCCGGCAGGGTGCCGGGAAGAGCTTCTGGACCCTCCCGATCTTCGGGTCGATGGCGGCGGCGGATCGCGATGTGTTCTGGAAAACTGATCGGGTACTTAGGTTTTTTCCGTCGGGGGGTCTTTATAGGCGAAGGGACGATGTCAGGAGGGGCCAGGTGCCCTCACGTGGGCCCGGCGCGGCCAGGGGGCTGGCCGCGCCACCCACGCGTGTGGGGCCCTGGTGGCCCCCCTCCGACACTTCTTCGGATCTCTGGAAGCTTCCGGGAAAAATAAGACTTCAGGAACTTGTTTCGTCCAATTCCGAGAATATTTCCTGTGTATCACTTCTGAAACACAAAAACAGCAGAAAACAGGAAACTGGCACTGTGGCGCTTGTTAATAGGTTAGTTCCGGAAAATGCATAAAAGTGCCACTAAGTGTAACGAAACAATAGGCAAATGGTGTAAAAACAAGCATGGAGCATCAAAAATTATAGATACGTTTGAGACGTATCAAGCATCCCCAAGCTTAACTCCTGCTCGTCCTCGAGTAGGTAAGTGATAACAAAAGAATAATTTTTGAGGTGACATGCACCTACACAATCTTGATCATATATGTAAGCATTGGTGAGCTGGGATCATAAGAACTTAAAACATGGGCATGAAGATATAATCATGACAATAAAAACTTAGCAACCATGTTGTAAACATGCAAATGAACACAAACAAAAGATCATGAAAATGAAACAATGAAAGTCAAACGTGTGTTCAAATCATAAGGAAAAACATACAAAAGGTTTTCAGCTTGTCCTTCAAAGAGAGCAAAACATAAATGCATAGGACACCTCAAAGTTTAAGAGGGCGACTAGATACAAATAATTTAAGAACAAGTGAAACCAATCATCATGAATCAATCAATAAACTTTGGGACAATGCATATCACACTAAGAATGACAACTATGCTCTCTTAATGGTGCATAAAGATAGAAGGTGGTGACTCAACATAAAAGTAAAAGAAAGGCCCTTCGCAGAGGGAAGCAGTGATTGCAAGTTTTATAACCTTCAAAAATTATGGTACTTACCGGCTTTGAGCTCTCATTGCACCCATCAGAAGCATCTTGAATGGTTAAAGTTAATGCGAGAACAATTATGATGCATATGCTTGACAAATCATAAGTTGAAAACCTCGTGCCCCGTGAATACGAGTACCCAAACCTCATGCTAATTTACTTAGAGTCCCAAGCAAGGCTCTTGTCATTGTAAGTATATGCATATCATTGAGAACCGCCAATGGGGTACCTCCGTGCCCGATGACATGGAACAAGCCCACACCAAAATGACAGGACAAGCAGACAATGAACACCTCGACATCTCTTTTATTTGCCTTTTGTTTAGCTTTTTATTATGAGATGCGTCGTCGAATGTTCACCATGGGTATGCTGCAAATTTCCACCATGAATTATGCATGGCTTAGATTGGCGGCCCGGCGTTTCCCTAACACATATACAAACTCCATGATCCTCACAAGATTCCCAATTCATTTCACACCGCGGGCATCCATAAACAAAAGATCACGATATCAACTCAAATAAGAAGTGCAATGTTGAAAGCTTGCCCCATGACAGCATGGATGGGCTAGAATCCAACTTACAACTTGCAAGCATAACAACTCAACATAAAATACCACAATGTCAAATTTTTAGAACAGGAAAAAGTAAAGTGTGCCTTCCGGTTCGTGAGAGCTTTACTGACCGAATTTCGCATAACACTGGTAAGAGTTTAATTTGAAGAGAAAATAAAAGCAAGTCAAATTTACTTGGAATAGCAAATTGCTAGTAGGTATGTATGGTGGACACTTTGGAAAACTTTGGCTTTTAGGAGTTGGATGCACGAGTAGAGCTCATACTCAGTACAAGGCGAGGGCTAGCAAAAGACTGGGAGCGACCAACTAAGAGAGCAATAATGGCCATAATCATGCAAAGCGACAAAGCGACATTAAAAGAAGCATAAGATGGCATCAAAAGTCAAAAACTAAATGATCATGAAGGCTATTGGCGACTTTGTAAGAGTCTAACATGTGTGAGCATGCGCCAAGTCAACCCAAATAAAGCATCAAGGAGAAAACCAAAATAATGCTTCCATACAATAAAAACAACGCATGATTTTTTTCAAAGGCTCATTAAGCAATCTCAGTTATTTGAGACAAGTCATGCTACAGCAAAACCACTAAGCATACTATCAAAAAGACATCAAGCATGACATGAAAAAGCCTAAGCCGCAGTCTACACAAGCTCCTTCTTGTACCACTATTTTGCACAAAGCTTTTTCTCTTTTCCAACACCATTTAATTTTTTTATAAACACCTCTTTTGATGAAAACCAATAAAGATCAGAGGCAAAAATGCACCTTGATGAAAAGATATGACAAGATCTGAACGCAAATCAAGGCGAAAACGGAAACCAAAAGCAGTAGCAGAAAAAGTAGAACGCTCGATGAACGATAAGAGTGAAAACTAGAGCGTTCTTTGCAAATGAAAATGAGCAACTTCTCCAAAAGAAATTTGTTGGGGTCCAACCATTTATTGCAGCAAACAAACAAACTAAACCAACTAAGAAAACTAAAACAACTGACGCTCCAAGAAAAACACATAGTGCATGAAGCAATAAAAATATAGTGTCTTGAAAGGTGACCTGATTTTTGCCGATGAAGAAGGGGTGCCTCGGGGGCATCCCCAAGCTTTGACGCTTGTACTTCTTGGATATTTCTTGGGGTGATGCATGGGCATCCCCAAGCTTGAGCTTTTGTCCATTCTTCAACTCATCTCATCATTCTCCAATCCCTACACTTGAAAACTTCCTTCATACAAAACTAAACACAATTCTATTAGCAACATTAGTGTAAGCATGAAATATAATAAATCCTCTATTTGCTTCAGGTTTCAACTCAAAACCACCACATATATAGCAAATACTACTGTAGCAACCTCCCCAAAAGGTTCCATGATCAAAAGAACTCAAAGGAAAGCGATAAAGTGGCAAACACAAATATTGGCAGAAATCTGTCAAAACTGAACAGCTGACAAAGGTCGAATTTTTGAGGGATTTTCTGTTGCTCAAATCAAAAAGTGTTCATCTAAGAAAAGTTTGGATATAACCTGGGGCATATGCACAAGAAATTGCAGGTCCAAAAGATAAACAGAGAATTTTCACGAATTTTTACGGTGCAGCACCGAAAACAGTTTCAGGACAGCAACATCCCCAAATCTTTACCTCGCTCAAATTAGAGGCTTCTCTTGGCACAAAAACGAAATAAACAAGATAAGGAGCGGTCATTACAGTAGTAATGACTTCCAAGACTCAAACAAAAGAAAAAAGTACTGAAAAGAAAACATTGGGTTATCTCCCAAGAGTGCTTTTCTTTAACGCCTTTGAGCTAGGCGCAGAAAATTGCGAATCAAGTACCGTCAGAAGAAGCATTAAGATCAACATAAGAGGTCTTGTCAATAAGGCATTGTATTTCATCCACATAAGTTTTTGAAGACCCTTTGTGATCATGCTTTGGTACACTATTCTCATCAAAAAGATTTTCAGGACAAATCCAGGCAAAATTATTTTCGAAAGCATCATTCAATCCCACAAGCTTGCAGGGTATAGGTATTTCGGTTCCCTCATCATGAGTATCAATAACCTTTATAGGTGAACCGAGTTTATTAAAACGTTTAAGAACTTTCCTAGCTTCAACAACGACATCCTTAAATTCTAGGCGCAAAGTTTCCAAGATAAAAGCTTTCTTTTCGGGATCCTCAATTTCATGAAGCTTAAGGAACATATATTGCATAAAAGGATTAAGACTAGCAAACCTAGTTTCCAACATATCAATTAATATAACAGAAGCAACTTCAATACTAGGAGCAAGCTCAACCCAAGACTTTTCCTCATCTTCCTCATGCATACTAATGTGATTAAAGAACTCCTCAATGTTACTTTTGCCAATAATCGAACCACTACCTACTGAGAGGTCCTCCAAAACGTACTTAGGGATCAACATGATAAACTAAAGTAAAGAGATAACAACTACCAAGGATTCTAATTTTTTTGGGTTTTTAATAAAAAGCAATGCAGGTAAAATAAAATAAAGTAAAGCAAAACAATAACAAAGTAAAGGATGTGTGTGCGAAAAACTCCCCTCGCAGAAGTCTTCTCTTCCTCCCCGGCAACAGCGCCAGAAAAGAAGCTGCTACTCGGTGATGGCGCCAGAAAAGAACTGGTGGCGTGTAGTTGACGTGGAGCAGTAAGTCCTTGTGCGTGGTGAATAACCAGCCCGTTGGGAACCCCAAGAGGAAGGTATGATGAGTGTAGCGGCTAGTTTTCCCTCAGTTAAGAAACCAAGGTTTAATGTCGATCTTGAAGAGGAGAGACGGTGACGACTGAAGGTGATATGGAACCTGCACACACACAACCAAGTACTTTGTTCCCAACTTACGATGAGGTTGTCAATCTCACCGGTTTGCTTGAAACAAAGATTATGAGCGTATCGAGTGGAAAATAATATAGTATGCGAGTAAAGTAAACAGTGCGAGTAAAGTAAACAGGTGATAGCAATATGATGTAAATAGGACCGGGGTCCACAGTTCACTAGTGGTGTCTCTCCATAGATAAAACATGCTGGGTAAACAAATTACAGTTGGGCAATTGATAGAATAAAGATAACGTGATATGTTAAGAAGATCACTATGAGATTTACTCTGGGCATTACAACAAAATACATAGACCGCCATCCAACTGCATCTATGACTAATAATCCACCCCCAGGGATATCAATCCGAACACCCCAAAAGTATTAAGTTGCGAACAACAGATAATTGCATTAAGCAAAGTGTGTAATGTAAACAAAGCATATGCCCTTGAGCATATGAATGTTGTTTTCTCCCTAGTAGCAACAACACATCTACCACCTTAGAGGTTTCTGTCACTCCCCCAGGTGAAATAGAGGCATGAACCCACTATCGAGCATAAATACCCCCTCTTGGAGTCACTAGCAACTACTCGGCCAAGATAGCTACTAACAACGGAGAGCATGCAAGATCATAAACAACATAGAGATAACAAAAGATATAATTCAGTACAGCAACTTAATCATAAACACCAATATTCATCGGATCCCAACAAACCAACATCATAGAATTACATAACGGTGATCTCAATCATGTAGGGCAGCTCATGAGATCTAAACATGAAGCACATGGTGGAGAAGACAACCATCTAGCTACTGCTATGGACCCATAGTCCAAGGTAGACTACTCACTCATCGCTCCGGAGGCAAGCATGGCGATGAAAAAGACCTCCGGTGGCGATTCCCCTCTCCGGCAGGGTGCCGGGAAGAGCTTCTGGACCCTCCCGATCTTCGGGTCGACGGCGGCGGTGGATCGCGATGTGTTCTGGAAAACTGATCGGGTACTTAGGTTTTTTCCGTCGGGGGGTCTTTATAGGCGAAGGGACGATGTCAGAGGAGGGGCCAGGTGCCCTCACGTGGGCCCGGCGCGGCCAGGGGGCTGGCCGCGCCACCCACGCGTGTGGGGCCCTGGTGGCCCCCCTCCGACACTTCTTCGGATCTCTGGAAGCTTCCGGGAAAAATAAGACTTCAGGAACTTGTTTCGTCCAATTCCGAGAATATTTCCTGTATATCACTTCTGAAACACAAAAACAGCAGAAAACAGGAAACTGGCACTGTGGCGCTTGTTAATAGGTTAGTTCCGGAAAATGCATAAAAGTGCCACTAAGTGTAACGAAACAATAGGCAAATGGCGTAAAAACAAGCATGGAGCATCAAAATTTATAGATACGTTTGAGACGTATCAAGACTTCAGGTTCTGGAATTTTTTCTCTGCCATATTTAATATTCCCTTTATATTTGACGAGAAGCCAGCCGGAACCTTGATACTGCTCAGGCATTCAAAAAATATTTCCTTCTCTGCTTTGGTAAGAACGTAGCTGCTTAAGTATTGACGGCCTTTATCAGTATGCTTGTTGTATGGGTCTTTGATACGTTGCTGGTCCTCCCGTGCTTCTGGTGTATCTTTTGTCTTCCCATACACGCCCAGGACGCCTAGCAGATTCACGCAAAGATTCTTTGTCACATGCATCACGTCGATTGAAGAATGAACCTCTAGGTCTTTCTAATACTCAAGCTCCCAAAATATAGATTTCTTCTTCCACATGGCCTGTGTGTCCGGTAGTGGGGTCTTTCGGAACAGATTGACCGCCAGGACCCTTTCCAAAGATTACTTCTAGGTCCTTCACCATACCAAATACGTCAGCACCTTTAGGGAGCTTAGGCTTCTTCCGGTGATCTGCCTCACCGTTGAAATGCTTGCCTTTCTTTCTTACTTGATGATTGGTCGGAAGAAATTTACGACACTCCAGGTACACAACCTTCTTACATTTATCCAAATATGTACCTTTAGTCTTATTTAAACAATGCGTGCATGCACTGTATCCCTTGTTTGACTGTCCTGAAATGTTACTAAGACCAGGCCAATTATTGATGGTTACGAACAACAACGCTCGTAGGTCAAATGGCTCCTGTTTGTGCTCATCCCACACCTTTACACCTGGTTCTGCCCACAACTGCAAAAGTTTATCGACTAATGGCCTTAGGTACACATCAATGTCGTTGTCGGGTTGCTTCGGTCCTTGGATGAGCACTGGCATCATAATGAACTTCTGCTTCATGCACAACTAAGGAGGAAGGTTGTAGATACATAGAGTCACGGGCCAGGTGCTGTGACTGCAGCTCTGCTCCCCAAAAGGATTCATGCCGTCTGTACTTAGACCAAACCATAAGTTCCTCGCGTCACCTGCAAAGTTTGAGTACTTTCTCTCGATGTTTCTCCACTGTGACCCATCGGCGGGGTGTCTCGGTTTCCCGTCTTTCTTACGCTCTTCTTTGTGCCATTGCAACAACCTGACATGCTCTTTGTTTCTGAACAGACGTTTCAACCGTGGTATTATAGGAGCATACCACATAACCTTAGCAGGAACCCTCTTCCTGGGGGGCTCGTCATCGCCCTCAACATCACCAGGGTCATCTTGTCTGATCTTGTACCGACATGCAGTGCATACCGGGCATTTATCCATATTCTCGTACTTCTCACTGTGGTACAGGATGCGGTCATTAATGCATGCATGTATCTTCTCCACATATAATCCTAGAGGGCAGATAGTCTTCTTTGCTTCGTACGTTGTCTCGGGCAGCTTGTTATCCTTTGGAAGCTTCGGCTTCATTATTTTCAGTAACTTCTCAAATCCCTTGTCAGATAAACCAAGCCTCTGCCTTCAATTTCAGCAGTTCAAGTGTGGTACCGAGCTTTGTGCTGCCATCTTCGCAATTTGGGTACAACAACTTTTTGTGATCCTTTTGCATGGCCTCCAACTTCAGCTTCTCCCTTTCTGTATCGCATTGTTGCTTTGCATCAGAAATGACCCGACCAAGACCATCGGCGGGCTCATTCGATGCCCGTTGTTCTTCTTCATTGCCGCCTCCCTCTTCTTCATTGTCTTCCATTGCAGTATCACCGTATTCTTCAGGGGACATATGATAGATGTCATCATCCTCCTCTTCTTCATTTTCTTCCAGCCTAACCCCTCTTTCTCTGTGCATGGCCCAACAATAATATCCGGGCATAAAACCTCTCCGAAGCAGATGGCTTTGAAGGATTCTCGGGGCAGAGTGCTCCGCCACGTTCCGACAGTCGACGCAGGGACAAGGCATAAAATTATCCACTTTGTTTGCCTTAGCCAAATCGATAAATTTATACAGGCCTGCAATAAAATCGAAATCGCGTCGGTCGCCGTACATCCATCGCATCCGCGCATCGATCTGCGTCATAATAATTAACCATAGCAATAACATCGTGAATAGTGAAATGATCACCCTACATGGACACATGCAATATTTTTGTATCAGTTAGAGATGAAGAAGATAAGGTTGCTAACCTCGGCCGAGGATACTGTGTTGTGCGGACTTAAGTGTGGCTCGGATATTTCGTCGAACACCTTGTGTGCAATTTAAGGAAAAAAAAAGCTAGCACCCGCACCTCAAACACAATCCAGCAAAATTTGGTGGCAAAGGGCAAAGGGCTGGGGCTTATTTATAGCCAGGGGAGGGTCTTTCATTTCGGTTCGTGGCATGAATCGGGACCAATGCTCCGCAGAGCGCCACGTGCCATGCGGGGGGGGGGGGCATTGGTCCCGGTTGATGCCACAAACCGGGACCAATGCTCCGAAATGAACCGGGACCGACCTCCAGGCGGCACGAACCGAGACCGAGACCTGTCATTGATCCCCATTGGCCAGCCAAACCGGGACAGATGGCATTTGGGTGCTGGATCAGAGACCCATTTTCTACTAGTGGACGCTTCTCTTTTCCTATATGTCTATCGCCCGCGTGGTTCGAACCCATGACTAGTTCGTAGAAAGCGTAAAGCTCTGACCACTAAGCCATGCAAGCATTACACTAGTGCATATACAATTATGAAAAAGGTTTTGGGTCCAGGAGCTTGGTGTAGATATGTGTGTGTGTAGATCCAGATCTTCCAACGTGGGGAAGATGATTTTTGGGCCTCCATGGCTGTACATGGCGAGGCATTTAATTTGACTAGTAATATGTCATAGTGAGACTTGCTCTTTGACGACTTTGAAACCCTTTGCTTAAACATGCACACTACCTGCAATAAGATTACAGTGGTCCTGAGATACATCTAATAAGATGAGAATCTGAATCTCTGCTTGCCCAATTCTGTACAGATTCTCACTATTCAAACCAATAGTATTATATCCTACAGAAAGCAACATCCATGATATTTCCACCGTAAATGACAATAGCAGGCCATGAAGAAAGGCATAAAATTAATCAAAGTAAGAACAATCATATAACTATTCACTAATGAACGAAAATACAATAGTCTGAGACAAGTCCAAGGAGTGAGCTTGACGTTTCTCTCATTTTTTTAGAGTATGATGTTTCCATATTTATTTTTTCTTAGTGAGTTGAACTACTCTCACTAATCATGGCCTTAGAATTTCGTATTTACACTTATTTAGTTTCACCAAAAACAACGTGAGATTATTATGTTGTCTGTACCCTTAACTAGTGCATGAGAGTGTGGCTTAACAATGAATAAAGCCTTGTGAAAGATTGGAGCCACAAGTAGAGGTATTGTGGCATGTGTGAGTGTACAGAGATGCAACAATGAATAAACTTCAGTTGACATGTTTTGCTAGCCGGCTCAATTCATTATATATGGTGCGTCCTGGGACAGCAAGGTCCATGATCTGTCGAGCCAGTGACAGTCAATTAACTACCGTTAGTGGATGCATCACCTTCCTCTTCCTAACCTTGGCTGCCTTGTCTTCTTTTCTTGCAGAGAACAAGGATGACATACTTCGTTTCCATTCATACCTCTGTCGATTGTCGCCAAGAAGCAGATGCTTGCGGTATGTCTCTGATAAATAATGCTAAGTTTATTTTGGCAGAGATGTGGCTGGAAGGTGCTAAGATGTTCATTGACTACATAGATGTTAATTTGATCACATGGCTTCTAGTCCATTTTTTTTGCTCCAATTAAGATACAAATACTATCCAACTACCTTATTTTAGTGAGCTCTTTTACGATGATTGGCACGGAACCGAGGTTCCGTCCGGTTCCGTCAAGCCTAAATATTTCTGGCCGTTGATTAAATTAGCTAATAACGTTTATCAAATTGGTACGATGATTCACGATCGGAAACGTCGTGCGAGCGGTCGACTGAACTTGGGCCTACTGATCGGGATGGAAAACACATTTTGTCGCTGGGGTCTCATCAAAAATACCGTAATTGTATCACAAATTCACAATTTGTCGCTAAGAGCCCGCATCCACTCTGACCAGCCGCCGCGCCCAAGCTCTTTGTTTCCTGCCGATCAGGCCGTTCCAGCTAGAAACAGGATCACTGCTTCCTCTGCTTCATCTAGCGGACGCGGGAAAGCCGTACCCGTCCGATCTCGGAAACGGGATCGCTTCCTCCTCTGCTTCATCTATGCGGACGCGGGCAAGCTGGAGCTGTTATCGCCGGCCGGATCGGACGCCAAATCTTTCTGAAAAAATGATTATGTCGATACTTTGTGAAAAAACGAATTGGTTGCCCAGAGATGTCGAGCCTGCGGTTGGAACAGCTGTGATGTGGTCTTCTAAGATGGCTCCTGTTGCTGCAAGCAAGAAGCAAAAGCACGGCACGATTATGAAGGGACTGTAGAGAGCTTCATTCCACGCATCATCTATCGTGATGATTAAAATTCAGTTCTGTCTCCCTTTCAGTTTTTGCTTAACTTTGCACCTGGATTAGCCAGCGTGTTTTGAGACTTGTTTGTATCAGACTTATGGTTTCCTTCTGTGCATGAGGCATGTAGTAGTTGACTCATCTGCCATCATTAGCAGTTTAATATGTATAGTTACAGATCAAAGGGGATTATGTATTAACAGTCCACTATTAGAGGTAAGGCAAAGACTAAATTCGCCGGATGAGCTAAGATGTGAGGAAATTTAGGAATTTGTTCCACTGAAGTATGCCAACATTCATCGCTTCAGGAGGTTAGAATGAATACAATTCTCAAATCTGATGCCTGTGTAATTGAAACCAAAATGTGAGGTCCGAGAGCAATTCAGGGTACTGAACTTGAGAGCTGGGCAGCGTCGTCCCATCCCGAGAGCAAAGATGGCGTTGGCCGCCGACTCTGCCTCCGCCGCCCAGGTTCTCCGCGACGGAGATGGAAAGAGCCCGGTTTCCCCTGGTACGTGCTGGATGGTAGGCGGTGGATAGTGCTGAATACGAGCTTGCCCTCGTCCATGGCGGACGGTAGACCGCGGAATCGGCAGCCGGCTGGAGTGGAGCTCATCATCGCATATGGGCTATGGTTATGGTGGGACGCAGAGAGGGGATAACTTGGTGAGAGAGAGAGAGAAAGCGCTAGTTGCCATTTGCTTTCAGATTCGTGCATTCTCATCAGATGCTTTGGCCGCTCAAAAGGACGCCCCTTTTTTATAAAGTTCATAAATTATATTAGAGGTTCCGGTCCTACGGATCTTGGTTCCGGTCCCACACTATTGGTTCCGTCAGTTTGGTTCCGTCTATTTATCCACCATCAGATCGAGGTGAACATACGGTTATTAAAAATGCCAATCACTGTAAAACTTGTATATTTTAGTTCGATCTGAACAACACACATACTTTTAGTATTTAGAGAATTGAGTGCAGAACTATATTGACCAAACTATTTCTTGTATAATTCTTATGCATCATGTACTGAACTTAATTACGTCCCTGAAGTAACTCCATGCATGTTCAGAACAACACACATTAATCAGTATTTAGATGAAACCATTGATAGTTTCATGAGAATACAGTTCACAATATTTAGCATGATGTACGTGAAGTAACTCATGCTTGTATTATATTTTTAAGGTTGTGCCTTTTCCATCCTTAATAACTCCAGAAGCTAGAACCTGATAAGCAACTAAATGTTTTTTTTTAAACGGGCGGGGGCAAAAGCTTTGCCCCCATTTCAATTAATTAAGGAGAAGAGAACAAGAGTTCAAGAGTACCAAATACAAATTACAACTACTCTCCCGGCATCAAATAACCCAAACGCTTGGCCCCGGCAAGGGCCCAAAGCCTTGCCTCGGCCTTAATTAATTCAAAATTACAACGGAAGGGGAAAGCTTATTGCGGAAAACTCTTGCGTTCCTTTCCTTCCAAATCTCCTAAACGACTAGCAAGGCTAGGGAAGACAACCCTTTCCGATGAGGGCTCGGTCCTTCCACCATAGAGGACCACCAATCATGTATGCCGATGCCCGCCCATTGCCTTGGGTGCAAACCACTAATGCCAAGCCAATCCCTAAGTTGTTCCCAAATACGAACGGTGAAGCGGCAATGGACGAAGAGGTGGTTGTTGCTCTCTTCGGTTTGCTTGCAAAGGGGGCAAAGCCCACAATTGTCCCACCCCCGCTTCCGCAATCTATCCGCCGTCCAAAGCCTATTTTGAAGGACAAGCCATGCATGATTCTTCACTTTTGGGGGCGCCCAAGCTTTCCACACAAACTTATACATACTAGATTCAATAAGGCCGAGGAATTGCAACTTGTAGGCGGATTCCGCGGAATATTGCCCATTACAGGTAAGCTTCCAAACAATGTCATCCTCGACGTGCTCATCAAGATGCACATTTTGGATTAGGGCCCAAAGTTGAACAAATTGCGTGAGGTGTTCGATAGATAGCGTCGCCTCCCCACTAAGCTTCCTAATCCATTCATCATCTTGTAGGGCTTGAGAAACCTTCCAATTTTTCCTCTTACACAACTCATACGTTTTTGGAGCAATGTCTTTTGGCGTCTTCCCCTCAAGCCATGGCGCATGCCAAAAAGGTGTCTTCATCCCATTGCCAAGTGTGATGGTGGTGGCCGCGTAAAAAATCTCCATGTCCTTCTCGTTACAAGGGTTGCCGGTGCCCGCCCATATCTTACTTTCATCCTTCCATAAGCAACTAAATGTGAACTACAAAGAGACAAAAAAAGATCTATCTAGTTACAGCTTGCCTGCATGTGGCTTTGAAGATGCTACTTGTATATAAATCTGCAAATGGTTTTCCTTTAACTGGGCTTAATGATTCGGTTACTCTCTGTGGGCTTCTTTAGTTCGGTTCCTTTTTAGTAGCCGATGTACCTGCTCTTTGTATAAATGTATGCAAATATTACTTGTTGATCCCATCTATCACTACCATTTTTTCAGGAGTTGCTGTATAAGGTCAATGATCCCCTACTTGATTTGGATCAGAACGAGTATTTGCTAGATGCTTTTGCTCACTCCGATGAAGATTGCTATTTTAGAAACACTAGTTGAGTGCCCATGCGTTGCCATGGTGTTTCTATTTTTTTTGTGCATGATATGAAAATATAATGCATGCAAAAAGACATGTGTATAAAAAATGATAGCTACAAAATATTAAGAGACTCGGATTCCATTGTTGTTAAATTGTATTTCAGTAAAAGCAAATTGGATGTCCTATGCATAAAAATCAAGGTTTAATTTTTTTATTAACTAAGATCTACTCCCTGACATGATTTAGATATTCTAAGTCAATGTTGGGAATGGTTTCTTCAACTTCATTTGCATGGTAACATTGATGCATTAAATTTTTTTGTCGTTGGGATGAAAATTTCATGTGGTGGATGTAAGAATCATCGAATACTCAAAATATGAAATTATGATCAAGGTTTCATTCAGTTAATACCTATGCGTCGCTATGAGGCCCATGTTTGAAATATGTCGATAAATATATAGGAATCTACTAATTGCCACTCAAGTCTCATTGGTGCAATTCTAATTCAAAGACTTATCGAAGATTACTTCCACATGAACCAGAAGAGTAGGTCATCGGCATAGCCACAAAGTCACACTTTTTTTCAAGAACAAGCAAATAGAGTTGCTTGTCCTCAATATTAAGATGTAGATTTTTTCATACAAGAGTTTACATGGCCCGCTCCGAGCGCACTTGCTAGTGCGGTAGTACATAGTGTGCGCATGCATAGAAAATGATATATTTATGTAGACTATTTATATTTTCAAAATCATATCGTGTATGATTCTTTTCATATTTTGATACAAAATATATTGAAAATCTAAATTTGGCTCCCGGATGCATATGAGCTTATTGTTTGAATGTTTCTGGTTCTTTACTTTATGGAAACAATATTATCTCTGGTGCTATTATTGCTACTTCGGCGGCGAAATCATATAAAAAAGAGTATAATACGTGAAAAGATCGAGCGATTCTGCATCCTAGATACAACAACCCGAGCAAGCTGGCAGCGACCATTGTGCAGATGCTAGCTGAACCACAACCTATCTCGAGCCCCCTTCTGCCAGCAACTATGGAAGGATTCTCTCCTAGAAAGATGAGCTAATTCCCAAAGCATTAGGTCAGCTGATTTGTAGGTCTGCGCTCGGCCAGCGAGCTGTCTCGGATACAACGACGCAGCAGTGTCGCGCCAATGCACGCTAGCATGCACCCCTTGCTTTGCTCCAGAAAGCATCGCGGTGAAGACCATCGTTGTGGCATGGCGACATGTGCGGGAGCGGAAACACGACAGCTTGCCAGAGGAAGGCGTAGCGTCACCACGGCGGTTCAGAACCAAGCTAGAGCGCGACGGCGGCATAACCATGCCGACCATGGCGCGTTGACACGCACGTGCTCGAAACGATAGCGATGACATGACAATGACATGCCAACGCCGGCCTCGGCGTGGAATGACGGAAGAGAACGCGTGGAGCCCTGTCCTCACCCGGGCGGACGTGGTGCGCTATCGGTTACCAAATGTTATCGCGAACGGCGACGTGGCCATGGCGTGCCGACGTGCACCCCCGCAGCGAACCACGCCCTCGGGCTCCATCCTGACGGTGACAACGACGATGCTACCAGGGATTCGAACCAGAGCACACAGTGACGTCGTAGAGCCCCTCACCGAGCGCAAGGACCGGAATGAGCTGAAGCAGCAGATCGGGTGCCAGCTGCGGACTGCCGAAGGAGGGAAGACAAACTTTGCGCAACGATTTTGTAAGAACCGGATCGATTCTGTCCACATGGACACTCCAACAGGCACATCAGCTCCAAGGCAATAGACGGAGAGGAAGCTCCCTGAGGCCACCCATGGCACCGCCCCCGTGGTTGTGTCCTTTGTCTACCGGGACAACACACCACCATGCTCCCATGTTGCCTTGGACCCCAGCTTCAGACGTGGCGCAACTTTCGGGTGTTTCTCTGTCCTCGACCGGCTACGTCGCGCTGCGAACGACGATGGCGACGTCCCCACAACACGCCCGCCATGGCCGTACGACCAAGGTCAAAATAATGCGCCCAGACTCTCCTCGTGCCTTGTTCCCTTGGCGTGGTGTTGCCCCAAGCGTCGTACTAATCGGCCGCGAGATAGGCCGCGCAGCGGAGAGGCGACGACGCTGGTCTATGGAAAGCATGGGGAGCTAGAGGCAAGCAGTGCAAAAAATAACAACTCGTAATCGCTTCCCAAAAAGCACCTGATTGATTTCCAAATAAAACACCTTTAATTACTTTCCGAATTAAAACACTCTGATTGCTTTCCTAACTAAAACTACCCTGATTGCTCCTCTAAAACAAACGTTGATTACGCATGAGTAATTAGAATGATCTGTTGCTTCTTTCAATTCAGGGATGGATGATATGTGAGAAGGGAAGTCTGAACCCAAACAATGACGTACCAGTAATTGCAAGATTGAATGCTCTCCGTGTTTTTAGGTGTTTAAATTTTTTTGTCAGGGGTATTTTGGGAAATCAAATGTTTTAACCAAAAGTAGCTTCACCATCACCAACTGAAATCCTATAGTAAAGAAGATATGTTGTGCAATATTTGTTGATGAAGTGCATTTTTTTGAACTTGACTGTGATCGTTGTGGCCTGGGTATGCATGGACCATGTACTAGACAATGAATCATGTCAATGATCATTTGTGGAAGAAATTGTTTGAATCTTGTTGATATTCACTTGAAGAAATGCATTATCTTGTGCTATAATCTGTACATTTTGATGACCTGTGTACATATTGATTGACCTGCAAATATACATGCAGTAAAATGCTGTGCACAAGTCCACAACAATTAAACCGCTGTTAATAGCAAAGTCAACTGGCGGCAAACCTAGATACCAGCAAGGGCACCTACAGGAAAAAAACAGCCGGCAATAGCGTATATAACATCTTCCAATACTGAAAACTTCTCGGGGCAGTTCAACAGCCGGTAATTAACCTAAGCTTTAAGCTTGGTCGTGAGCGTGTGCGCTGAAGCCATCTGCCGCGCGGGTGTGGATCGATTTCTTCTCCATCACTGCTTGTGGGCCATTTGTAGCACCGTCCTTGGCTTCCAGTCTCTCCACGCGTCCAACCTTATCGCACCGTCCTTGGCTCCTACCATCGAAAAGGGTCAAAGCACCACACTCACGAGTCACAACCACTACCTAGAATCTAGATCACGGAGCTGCTGCGAAGGTAGGGGAGACCGGCACCTCACGGAGGGCCGGTTGGAGATCTGGGCTTCTCCCACAACGCACCGGCATGAGAACTCGCGTCGGCGCCTCCACTGCAGGTCGCCGGCGGCCATCGAAGATGAGCGCGACGACGATGGTGCCGGGGGACGGGTGCGAGCGACAGCGGCTGCTGTGGCGGATGGAGCGCAAGCACTCCCGTGAGCACTCCCACAGCTAAACTCCCAGTTCTATACAAAAAAAATCTTGATTTGCGTCGCTAGAGTTTTCTTCCTCCTTTGTTCTTCTGGGTGGACGCCAAGGTGCAGGACGTGGGAGGAGTCTTGGTCGCCAGATTTTTTTGTATGGTTCTCCGCCCTGTATGTGTGGTGCCGCTGCGACAATCTCTGTCACCGGCAGAAGCAGTCCGGCTTGCCGACTCCGGCCCACAGGTTTTCTGGAGGGCTGGACCTCGCCGCGCTGCCCCGATAGGTTGCTTGGCTCTGCTTCTGCTGCACACCCGTCCTGACTTGTCGCCTCCCGTCCACCTCCCCTCGACCGTAGGTCGGGGCCGCCCAGGTGCTGCAGTTTTGCCTCGACGCCTCCTCACTTTTCCTCAATTTGAGATGTTTCTTCTATGAACTGGTGGTCACCTAGGCTTCCGATCTGGAGTTCTTTCCCTGTTCCCCTCCTTTCTTTTCTTGCTTGCTGCCATGGGGTCGTGTGGTTGGCAGGGAGGGCCAGATTGAAGCATGCCTGTCTGGATTATGTCTTTTCAGTGAAGGTTGTCAAGAGAAGGACAGAAAACAGAGGAATAAAGTTAGATTTATTTCCAATATAAAGATGAGCAGTATATCTAGCATGACCGATTGCTACTTTGACTTATAGTTTGGTCTTATTTACCCAGTAGGTCATCATGAATCACACGCAAATTATGACTAAATTCGTCCAAAAGTTAGCATACATATTCAGAATGGCTAGGGTGGCAAGTGACAGGCTCATGCGGCTACTTCTATATGGGTATTTATCTGTAGCTAGCAATGCAGCAGTCGACATACACTCCTTTTTTTCCAATCATCCAAAACGAGTTATTTTTATTATAGTCTGCATCAGACCAAATGTGGTGTTCTATCGCTGGTCATTGTAACTCATTGTTTCAGTCTTCGGTTTACGCAGTTTAAGAATTGCATTATATCTCTATACATATTCTTCTTGACATTTGATTGGATTTTTTCTCCAGAACACATTCCAGAAACGTTAGCCTTCAAGAGTACATATTAGATGGTACATTAATGTCCAACCAAAGATGGCTGCGGTTCGGCGAGGGTATGATGTATTATATTCCCACAAGCTTCTATTGTTCTTATTTGTGTCTAGATATTACATGCTACCTGTTTTCTGAAGTCTTGCAAACTGAAAGCTATTCGACAATTGAAATCTTGGAACATGAGGAAAAATCTTTACTAGACAATAAAGTGAGTCGGTCCCTTAGTTTATACAACGCAAGTGTGCTGTATGAAGTGGTCTCATTATTTGTATATATTTCTTACCAGTTCTTCTATAAGACCTATACATATTTCTCTAGGGTTCAACTTATTTTGTGATAATCTTGGAACCATCTGATATATGGTACGGTGTTCCTGTGCATGGCAGTAGATAGTAAATAAATTTGTTGGCATGCTAAGTTTGTGTGACTAAAATTTTGGTTCCTTCAATTTCTAATATCAACAAAAGTTTTGTAATATAGGTGGGGCTACAAGCCTACAACTTATGGTTGGGCTGTTAAGGCATGATCGAATTATGGGAATTAGGGTGATAGTTTCAAAACGTATTTATAGAGAATTGAACGCATATAGTTTATTATATTATTTGTTTAACTCACAAATAATTCTGAAAACTTAAATTCTATATAATTAATATATTCATGCATGAGAAATTGAGAATAGACACTTGATGCCTGTTATGCTGTGAAGAGATTGTACATGGGTTTTTGAATGCTCACCGGCTTTGTTGCTTTCAGGTGAGAAGAATATGTTTGATTGTAATGATACAACATATGAACCTTTTGAATGTAAACTTGGCCATAGCAAACTAAACAACATATGAACCTTTTGAATGTAAACTTGGCCATAGCAAACTAGAGTTATAATCTCCTTATTATATTATATGGCTCACACGGTTCATTAATTTTCCTTTGACAAATATCAATGTTAGTCTTCCCTTTCAAACTACAACAATGCCAGTGATGGACAAATCTTTACATACTACTATTCATTGAAATGCGTTAAATTTTGCATGATGTTCATTTGTGTAGTTGGGTGCATTGTCATGTAACTGAAGACTTGGAGTTGTCCCAAGAAAAAACATACTTATAATATTCACTATGCAAGTAAGATTATATTTGCTATTCCAGTATATCATTCAGTTAGTGCACAACTGGATCTATCTAATTGTCTCGGTCCTTATTTCAGTTCTCCATTTGGTTGGATCAATGAAGATGTGAGGTGGGTGGACAGTCGCTATCCCATGGAGACGATGGCTCTGCTGAGTCCCTAGGCTCCCTAACCTTCCTTTGCGGTGGCGGTGGTTCTATATGACAGTCAGTCATCGTGCCCCTTCTTTCGCCTTGCTCACCAAACTGTCAACATGTTATGGACTCTTGCTGGCTGGCAGTCTACTCTGACCTCCAGCCACACTCCTGAATGGCCTACTATGCCTCAGTTTAGGGTTACAGCAGCGGGGTTAATTGTGAATCCACACTGCCATGAGCTGCAGCGAAGAACAGAGAAAGGACCAGGACTGACTGTTGGAGGGCCTAGAGGAAGATAAAACAGGTGGATGCAGCAATGCGAAATGCAAGACATAGTTAGGCCTAATTGTGAAATCACCACCTAAGTAGGTATGCTTCTCCTACTATCTCTTCTAAAATTCCTAGAACATATGGTATTTAAATTGTTCACCCAGATTGTGCACCTAACTAAGTATGCATCTCCTACTATCATCTCCCCCAAATTCCTAGATCTTTATGGTTCCAATATTGTTTATCCAGATTGCATTTATAAATAGTGTGATGCCGGCCATGCTCATGTAGTGCATTAGATTTTAAATTAGTTTAAATTTGAGTATGAATCAGACTATGTCAATTAATGACGTCTTTGTTAGGCCCCTAAAATCCATGTATTTAAAAATCTTAATTGGGTTTTAGGATCACACTGAAGAGCAAGTCTGCAATCATAGTCATTTATATATATGGTCCAATGCATTGGATGTATAAATATTTTGAGTATGTTTCACAGATTGTTTTATCATCAAACACCCGTACTTACTAGATTTAACATAAAACATCATTTCACCATTTTCAGATCATCAAAATTTCACTTGTCCTGGAAGAAATTCAAGAGAAGCAAGGATGTATGGTTTATTTATGTAAACCAAGCTGATATATTGCAGTGGTATCTTCGTGTACATTCTTCTGTATATGCTTGCAAGTCACAACTAATGTTTGGTTATCTGGGAGTAAATTTCTTTTGCATATAAAAAGATGTATGTGAGATTTCTGTATCTTTTTTTTGCAAGGAGATTCTTTCAGCATAATAACAGAAAATGTATGTGAGTGTTCAGCACTCGTGTGAACAATGGTCACACAATAACTTTTTAGTTAACATTCTACTTATTTGATTAAGACAAAGTCCTAAATATACAAACTAATTATACTTGGCTGTGTTCCAGGTTAGAGCGCCGTGACTGCACCACGCTATGCAGGCGGGCGGCGAAGCGCGTCTTCCGACTCTGTTTGATTATTTACAATGTATTATGTAACTAAAAAAACAGACTGAGAAAACAGACTGGTTGGTCTTTTTAGAAATATAGCTAGCAATTGGTAGTGTCCCATATTGGTCTAGCAAACAGTTAGATCCTAGAACCAACCAGCACTGTGAAATCATCGCCTTTGAATAGAAAAAAAGTAAAAAGATTGTATGTTTGCTCTACTAACCACGTCATCGATTAGCAGCTACTAAAGACTATTTATCAAACGATTAGTAGACGGTGTCAATTAGCAGCTACTAAAGACTATTTATCAAACGATTAGTAGGCAGGCCGGGCGAAGCCGGCCGGTCCGTCTAGTTACTACAAGCTTGGTCGTGAGTGGCTGCAGTGAGGGCGTCCCCGACACGTGCATTTAGCACCGTCGGATTTTCATTTTAGACAATCTAGATCGTTCGTTAGGTTTGGTCGGTAACATTTTTTATACTTCGGTATGTGTCTCTTGTGCGGCTGACATTGGGCCCTATTTTTAATTAGTCCACAGGTCACAGCAAGAGGTAAACTTCATAGTGTAAAAACGAACCAGTTTCCCTCGCACGGTCACGGGTCACCCTTCCCGGCTCCCACAGCACGGTCACGGGTCACCCTTCCCGGCTCCCACAGAGGCCCAGACCCGACCCCGAACGTCCCAACCAATCCCATTCTCTTTCTCCCTTCTTCCTCTTCATTTTCTCCCAACCACTAGGGTCCAGCCGCCGCCCTCACTGCCTCCACACCCACCGGCCGCCGCCTCTGACCGCTCAAGGACCGGCTGCCCCTGGACTGCAGAACAGACCCGCTTCCTCCGCCGCTGCTTGCTCCCAGATCGACCGCCGCACCCAGCAGCGGCGTTGAACAAAAGCCGCCGCCGCATCCTAGGAGGAGTTCGCAGCTCAGTCAATGGCGGCTTCATTCCCATATCTCCTCCTGCCGTCTACCGCAGGTACGCTCCCGCGTCGCTCCGTGATTGGGGGAGCTTCTCATTAGATTGATTTCTCTGTGTGGTAGCTGTAGGAGAGAAAGCTCGAATCAGTTCGTGGTCTACGGGCACAGGATTGATTTTTTTGTGGGGGAGGTGCGGGATCGATTAGCACAGGCCGCGGGGTTGGGGAGATGCTAGGGATCTTGCTAATCCTACCAGTAGAACAGGTCGACCTAGGTCCTGTATAATTATTTTGCAGAACAGAACAATTCGCGATGGTTCCCTTGTGAAAACTGGATATATCCTCTGTTTATCTTTTCTACATCTTGCGTTTGCTCCTGGTTGGGAATGTCTGCTGAGCAAAGGTGTTCTACTAGCAAACCGATGCTCCCAGATGATAATAGTCTATGCTCGATTTTGTGTGGTGTTGGGTGTGATTGAACAGCCTGATGTGTTGCAGCACCTATCGGCGTCGGCGACCGAGCCGCCTCTCCATGGGCAGCAACAACAGGCGGCGACCGCGCCTCTCCACGCGCAGCAGCGAGCGTCGCCGATCATCAAGCCCCGCCTCTCCACGCGTAGCAGCTTCCGGCCCCGATCTATCTGCTCCTCGATCCAGTCCACTTCTCGACGTCCTCCTCTGTCAATTCCACGTCGCAGCCATTTCTCCAATGATGCCTCACAGGGTCTACCTCCGTCGTTGCTGGTAGCAGTGTGTCCTCTGGCTATATAAGCCCGCAGTGCATGGCATGGCGTCAGTCGGTCAGTGCCCCTCCCCTTCCGACTCTGGTGCTTCTTTGAGGCGTGTTCTTGTGAAATTGCTTCAGGTATGTAGAATGTGAGCTCGAGCTTTTGGGCTTTTTGTTCTGGTTCTTGATGGGGTTTGTGCTTTTTTCCTTCAGTCATGTGCACTGCAGGTCTCCTCCAAAACAGAAAAATGCTGAATCACCAAGGCACGGAGTTTTATTTGGGCTGCTGCATTATGTATATTTCAGGTCTAACTCTTCTCAAGTTTAAACTTGATGATAGGAGTTGATCCATGTCATGCTCCCAGCTTTCGATGAAGGGAAAACTTGCTCCTGTTTTGGTTTGCCATGCAATTGTTGGCATGATGGACGTGTGATAGCATGTGGAAGTGATATCTATTATTCTGGAAAATACATTTCATCTCCATCTAGGAAATATCCTTTATTTGGACTGCCAATGTGTTAATCAGTATGATAAGGAGGGTCATTTAGGCTTTAAAGTATGAGGGCCCTTTGCAATATAGTTTGTGTGGTAACATTAAGTTTTCTGAACATTCCACTGGCGTGCAGGGAGAGTTAGTATATGATGTATATCTGTGGCTGTGTTTGCTCCTGGGTAAAGTAACAATGTTTTTATGAATGATTGATCTGTGTGTATCTCCCTATGATCTGATTCATCATATCAATATTGGTTTGTTTCTTCTAATTTCTGTGTGCAATTTCTGTAGGAACTTAAACAATATTGATGTGAAGGGTCTATTGCCTCTGAATATTGGTCAGCTTACTGATATGCAGTTATTGTAGGCCCCTTAATTCCATACATGATTAGCTTTTATTCATTATAATTATTTAATTTTCCTTGCCTTGGTAATATTTTAAATTTTCCTTGATGGTTTGTTATCGCTTAAGTTATTTCTTACCTATTATGCTTTTGCAAGGTAAGATTTTAAGGGGCAAAACTATACTTGTTAACTGAAACTAACCAGAACTGGTGATTTCTATCATGTACATAGTGTACTTTGTATGCTGTTGTGGAGGGTATTGTTTATAGGTGTACAAAGGAAAACTGCACAAGCAAGACCACATGTCCAGGGTCGATATACCCTTGCCCCACACCTATTCCCCAACTTATTCTCGCGTATTTGAGCTATAAAATTTCAAAGTTTTTATACAGGTTGATGTCTTGATGAATGCATCATGCATTTGTTAACTAATATTGTAGATGCGTCATACACATTTGAATCTATGAAATCTAAATTATTGATCTATGAAGTAGCACATGAGTGGCAGCATTTAGCATGTTAACCATGGAAAGCTTCCATACAGGTGTGGTTTGCACACAAAAATCGAATACAGTATTTTTGCTCTTAACAGAAATATGTAGTATCCTTCCGTGACGAGTTCTTGAATTAGGAGTACTCTGTGCTCAACTGTGTTGCCGGATGCTCTAAAAAACATTCAGTTTTGTGGCATTTAGCATTTGTTTGTGAAGGTCGCAGAACATCATCTCCTTGTGTTATCAGATTTCTATTCATGCTCAGGTTGCTATTCATTTGTGTCTGATTTTGTAGGAACCATATCCCTACCGCTAATTGATTAATGATGCCTCCGACGATGTTGGTACGTTGATTAACAATTTCTTAGCGTCAAGTATGGAAAATTATTTGTATCTAAGAAAAATAGAACGTCAATAAATCATACTAATTAGAGCGTGTATGTATCTGTTAGAATTGTCCGAGCAAAAAAATTACAAGCATTTAGAGTACTTGCAGGCTATGATGGTAATGTGTTATTTTCCTGTTGCCTTACATAATTTAGGTCGGTAGTCCACCTAAGGGCTCCATGTGCCACTGATCTTGATGTGTATGGATGCCATTTCTTTCAGCGTAACCTCTTCAGCTTTTCAGCAACAATTTTTCTCAAACAAATTTGTAATTAAGTTGTGCTCTCGGAATAATTACTTTGATTATTGCTTGCAAGTTGCAACTAACCTTTTAATTTTTTTTAGGGAACCTCCTAATGTTAGAAGCTAATATCCTGTAAAATGTTCTCTCAGAGGCAGAATAAGGTACAAATATTTTTTCGAAAGCTTAAGGTAAGTTGCTGCTATGGCTGCAAGACAATTCTCAGTCAACAGTATGCATTATTAGAGCTCTAGACATTGCAACTTCTTTACTTCCGTGACGTAGCGAACAGACAATCTCAGATTAGCAGGTAAGAACCTTAGTTGTAATATCCTTTCCAGCCCTAGATAAGGATTGATAATCGTACAAGTGTCCATCTAAATGGCGTTACATGCGGAAGCCACTGAGTCCTCTATTGTGCATATATAGTTCAGGTCAGATGAAGGATATATCCTCCTCTATTGTGCATATATAGTTCAGGTCAGTTGAAGGGTCCATTTGGCTCACAATGTTGCAAATTTATGTGCTTCACTCGCAATGAAAATAAAATAACTTGCCGAATTGGAGAGGAATAGGCTCTACCATGGTACCATGTTGCAGGTTCAGTACCACACCATATTTTTTACTTGCTTGGAGTGTTGGGTTTTTGATTGCATTAGTGGAATGAACACTCATGAATTTTTTTTCATAGGTTCACAGAAGAAAACTGAATGAGAAAGGAAGGAGGCTTAGTCAAATGAGGAGCTTTTGCATGTTCAGTTAGGAATAGCTTTTAGGTTTTAATAGTTATTTTCCTATGAAATTTACTATCTATCCCAGTGAAAAATATGTGGCTGTGCCACCATGTGTAATGCTTTACTACAACCCTTTTTCATATGCATATCATGTATCTGCTGCATTACTATATGGTATCAATACTGGTATTGACTGTTGATGGTTATTTTATTATAAATTTACCATCTGTACCGTTGACAATTATTCTATGCCAATCTCAGTCTCTTTTATGTGATCTTCTATGTACTTTGTACATTATGTGTGATGCTTTACTACAATCTTTTTTCATATAGATGTGTCTGATGCATTTACTATGTGCACCCATACTGGTAAATATTTGAGATTTTGCGCGATGAACATTCAAAGTATGTGAAACAACTAACATGAACTGAGGCGATGGTACCAAGTTCATTTCATCATAACAATATTTTTCATTACTTCACCAAATTGTTATATACTCATGGTATGGAGACGTTATGTAATCGTTTGGGATAATGAAACTGGCCTGGAACAAATCAATGACATTTTTAGGCGACAATGGGCGGCATTCTATGGGTGTGATGTATCAGTATCACCTATTGCCCAAGAGCCCCCTCCTCTCCATGTACCCGAGTAGAAAGAATCCTAATTTACGGACAACACTTAAACAAATAGAAAAAGTATTATAAGCGATAACAATCTGATGGAACCCACTGTGGAACCGCCCCACTTTCAAACGTTATGTAGGCGGGCGCGGCGAAGCGCGCCGGCCCGTCTAGTACTAAAGACAGCCGGCACATCTCTTTACCGGCAGGCTAGCCTATCTGCCGGTAAAGAAATAAAATTGCCGGAAAAAATAGACGTACGATGGCTGACAAACAGCCGTGAAAGGAACAACAGCCGGCAAAGATTTTTGCCGGCAGGGTTTTAGGGGCAGGCAAAACAGCCGGGGATAAACCTTTGCCGGCAGTTAAATTGCCGCGTTAGGTGACCTTTTCTGGCAGAAAATGTGCCCCCATATTTGGTCCATGGTGTAGTGACTATAAAATTGACATCAATTTTATCTGTTAACTAAAAAAATAAAAATAAAAAATTGTTTGAATTAACTCGGCCTGTAAATTAACTAGAGTGTGCAGTAACCGGTAATTCCGGCGCCTCGATAAAGAATTTTTTTGCGAATGCCTCGATAAAGAAGTTGGTCTAGAAATAAGTAACAAGACGACTTGATGATACTAGATGACATGAAATTCGGCTCCACTAGTATTTCTAGACGAAACTAGATGGATGGTATTATCAAGGAAACACTGGTAATTTTATTTCACAAAATTCTAGCTACGCTTCTTTTGTCTTGTTTGTTAAAATCCTGTCAAGCCAGATACGTAATTTGAAGAGTTCCTATCACAGTTAGGCTCTATTTACTTTTTTTCTTCGTATTTTCACTCTCAAGAAGTTTGGCGTTATGAGGGGATTTGGTGATTTCACCTAATCCCTCCAATCATGTCAAATACTCTTCCTCAAAATACACTAGTATGGTGGAAAAAAATTAATCTAAAAGAAAATACACTGTGTTGATGGGGGTTGTTGGTATATCTGGGGGTTTTCTCGTCCAATACCTGCTCAGTAAACATGCTTAAATTTTCTAGAATATGCTTCAAATACACTGAGTAAAGAGACCTTAGTTTGAATTGTCCAGTTGATCTCTTGCATATCAAGTTACCAGCTTGATAGCAACTTTGATTTCCAGTGGCCTTATCGCTTCTTAATTAGTAAAAGATTACCGCGGCCGCCTTTCTAGTAGCAAGCTTTGTTTATAAGCGAGCTCAAAAGTCCCTCCCGGCATCAAGCTACGTATTTCATTGTCTATCACGAGAGAGTCCAGAGGCAAACTAGTAAACTACGATATTCATTCACTATGCATGCACACGAGCACGACCACTGAGCAGCTGAATTGACAGACGAAGATCCATGCAGAAAAGAAACACTGGAAGTTACAGCGTAAAGAGCCAACTAAGAATACATAGGGTCACGATCCGCGATCATACGAGAGATGCAGTGATCTTCACCTTCTGTTTTAGCATAATCAGTGTTCTGTTCATGGAAAAAATAGCGGTATAGTATATCTGAAGAATCCATATGCTAAATCTTAATAATTGTGCTCTGCTTTGAGGCCATTTGTGAAATAACAAGCTATATCACGCTAAAATGTCATAACATTAGTGTTTTTTTCGTCCCACATGTTAGCCCAAGGAGGCTGCTTTATGCGTGGTGATGACATCGCTAATGCTCATGAATTTAGTAACTGCTCCCTTCGTCCTAAAATGTAAGGCGTCCTGAATTTTATTAGTCAACAACCTGCAACTTTTGACTATGATTTTTTTGTTCATAAAATTAATATAAATATACATGCAATGAAAGAGATTTGCAAGACCAATGCTACGATATCATTTATACATTACGAATTCATATAATCTGGCATATATTAATGGTCAAAGTTGTGTATCAAAGACAATGCGGAAAAGGCATGCTTTGCATCGACGCCGGATGGAGGGAGTATTGTGCTATGTTGTTGCCCTGTAAGAATACTCCATTCCAAAATGCTTAGAAGTGCTAACTGTCATGGATGATGTGTCTGACGAGATCAAGATCCTAGCATCTGGTGTTTTAAAATATGCAAAAAATCAAAAGATTTTATACGATATGCCTGGGTCAGGACTCTTTCGTGTGTGTTTGAAAAAGGAGATGGAGAAGCTTGGAATTAAATTTCCTTAATGTAGTAGGTGGTTTATGGGCTTTCAATTCTGCCATAAAAAGATATATTCTTATCCTAGCATTTTCTAGTTTTTTTTAAGGATATGAACATTATTTCCATTTTTCTGAGAAGGATCCAGATCTATTATAGTAGTTTACAAGAAGTATAAAACACTCCAAACACAATAAATATTACATTGAGATCCACAAATCATCTAATGACACTACCTCCACCAGAGCAAGCTATTGTCGCCGGCTCCCTCCCGGAGCCGCGCCTGACATTGTTGATGTCAACCGGAACATCTTTCTGCATGTGCCAATAAAGACCAACACCCGAGAGCAATTGAACCATTGAATGGATCTGAATTTTCAAGCACCGAACATCTATCGACCACTACCTCCACCAGAGCAAGCAGTTATCGCAATTGAACCCTTGAGTTGATCTAAATTTTCAAACACCGAACATGTTACATACATAAGTTGACCGGGAGTCACTGCTCCATGGGACTTGCGACCAGACGATTCCATGCCCTCCTCAGCGCCACTGACAAGATTCATATTGACGACATAGACGAGAAGGTGGCTACCATATTCGTGTCCCTCATAACATCGCCATAGCCACCCTAAAATCGTTGTCGGTTGACCAAACTCCAACTTTTGGGAGCTTAGTACAACCCTGTGGGTAGGTTTGAGGTTCATGTCCCATCCCACTGCCGGAGCAGCAAACATAGGAGATAAGGACCGATCGTTTTCCAGTCGAAGACGAGAAAATATGGGGCAGCTGGCGGCTATGGGTACGGGGCTGGGACGAGAAGGTTTCAAGTAACATTGTTTCCGTTGGTGCTTTTTTGCTTTATTTCTGGGTTGCATGCATCAAGTTATTTCCGTTTCATTTCATTATCGTAACCCTGGCTAGGAGTAGCTTATTTTTATGAATAAGAGAAAACTATGTCTAGCTATGGTTTCAAAAAACTTTGAAACTGTGGCTAGCCGTCTAGTATCTGCTAATTTCAAGAAGCACTAGACACGATGATAACACGTCAGGTCTAGCTGATAATCGTAAAGTTTTTTTTTTGAAACACTGATAATCGTAAAGTTGATTTTGAGCATCGATCAAGCTCTATCTACAACTGCACTAGTTATTTGTATAGACTTATTTGTTTCTTCAGATTTGCTCCTATAAGGCCAGCCCTGCCACAGCGACTTCAGGGCACATGGATCATCCCCTAAAACCACGTGGACTGCGGTGTGGACCCGACTATGTTACCCTTATCCCATCAATCCATCTCTCCCCATTCTCTCATTTTCCTCTCATTCTCCGGGGACAACTTGTATAGGATCTGGACCTATAGTGCAATCAAAGGATCACGTGATATGGACCATTGGATGTGAAGCGTGTGGTAGAGATACTTGGTGGGATATATTTGCACGTAACACCTTGTTGGACTGTGTATTCTATTTCTGTACCCCTCCATCCCCACCCGGTATCTGAACTAGTTTCCAAATCCCCTTTTCCTCCTGGAGAAGCCTGCTTGGATCACTGAATAGACTACACATGCCTATGGAAAAGTGTTACACGCGGGTCCTTCTGCGTTTGTTCAAAAGCTTCGTACGTGATAGTGTGATACTGCACTTCACAACACACAGCCGAAGTGGACTGGTGTAGCCACCTCCTAGCAAGGGCGGAGCTCCCCTTGGGCAAGATAGGGCTTCCCTACCTTGATTTTTTATTTAAACTATATAAATTTAATTATATGTATATAATTTTTGTTATTTTCTTCTAAGTAAAGCAAAGTTCTCTGGTCGCATAGGAACTCAGAATTAGAGCTTAAATAGGGAAATCGAAGGTTTGAAAGGTCCACAACTCTCATGTTTTAATTTATTTTATTTGATATTATCTTCCAATAGGCTCTTGGTGATCTCTAAGAACCGTTCCTGGAGGGACAAAAACTCCAAAATTTCATCGCAATGAGAGGCTACTTTCTATTGTCCATGCAATTCCTACACATAAAAGTGTAAATCCTCGTGCACTTCTACAACTATTAATATGTCCGTCCTAATAAATATAATCAAAGCTTTCAAATATCATGGATAATTACATAAAAAACTTTAAAATATGTGTGCCTACATCGAGCGTGGGATAATCGAAGTCCTGATCTTGCTGAATTTAAGAAAGATTTTAAAAAACAAGCTAGAGTTTTGCCATTGCCTAGGACTTATGTATGGAATTAAAGCTTCACCGTCACTACCCTTCGTAGGTTGTACTGCTATCTAAATTTGTTGCGACTACCTTGTGTTTGTAAATAATATATAATTAAAATAAACATTATTTATCTTGTGTTATGCAATGGATTGGAATCCTTTAATAGTCGACGAAACTAATTTTTAGTACAAGTATATGGGAGGGGGCATGATATATGTCTCGTGTTGGCCCTACTAAAGTTCTCGACCATCCCTGCCACTGAAAAGATGTACTCCATCCTTCCCATGATATATGATGTTATTACAGCCAAAATATGTGCTTCAATGTAATAACATTTTATATTATGGGGCGAAGGGAGTAATTGTCGCAAATTGAACCGTCTTAACATGGGATCACTTATCCACAAAAAATGATTAAGCTAATTAAGAAAGAGAAGAACCAACATGGTACACTCCATAGATGCCCACTAGACAAATTTAACTTCAATCAATTAAAATACTTACATACCAAACTCAACATCACGTCCTTTGCTTATTCTTTACACGCATAGATCGATCTCCATGCACATGTCTCTTTGCAAACGCACACATAACCTGATCAAACTCCAAAGAAGTGTGTCCAAGTCTCCAAGAAGAGACATGCCGTGTCTAACTAAAACCAGCTTATTAGTTAACCCCACCTGAGCGACAGTAAACCGTCTCTCAGCTAACGGTCAGCTGCGGGAACCCCATCGCCGGGTGCGGCGATAGGGGCGACAGCAGCGGCATGCCTCCCAGCAAGGCCTCCCAGTACTGGTCCCAGCCGGAGCTCGACGGCGTCGGAGGAATCCCTCCCTCCGGCGTCGTAGCCAACGACGTCACCGTCGAAGATGCTGTCCCCGTCGACATGGACGAGGGCGTGTCCAACACGACCTGGGCTGACGACGGCGACGGCTCCTCGGTCTTCACGGCCTTGTTTATCACCACTCCCATCACCTCCAAATCGGTCTCCTCCTCCTGCGATCTCTTCCGTTTGTTTGCCGCGCCGGCGGCTGTCTGGGACGCCGGAGCGGGAGGCGCCCAGAGCTCGGCGCCGCGGCTGCCGACCTCGTTTGGGAAGTTCAGAATAGCTTTCGCGCCGCGCATCTTGAACGCGGCACGGTCGTAAGCGCGTGCAGCCTCCTTGGAGGTGTCGTAGGTGCCGAGCCAGACGCGGGAGCCCCGCCGCTTCGGGTCACGGATCTCCGCCGCGTACTTGCCCCACGGACGCTGCCGCACGCCACGGTACTTGCGGAAGTCGTCCCCCGCGGCCGGTGGCGCCGCCGCGGCGGAAGGCCACCCGAACGAGCCCGGGCCGGCCGGCACGGAGATGGTCAGCGTCGGTGCCCTCAGAGCCACAGGAGATGGCTCGCCGCCGAACTGAATCATCATCACTGGCCCCGGTGCTGCCGACTCCGGCGCTCGGAACGCCGCCGTCTCGGAGCCTCGCGCAGAGGAGTTCACGTACTCCCGTGGCAGGTCTATGTAGCCCTGCATCTGCTGCTGTTGCGGGGAGAACGACATGGGATGGTAGGCAGCCGGTTCCGCCGCGGAAGGTGGCGGCAGCACGGGGAAGGTGACGTCGTCGCAAAATGGGGCCTGGTGGCTAGCCGCCTTCGCCGGGAAGCTGCCGTCGGCCCCGAGTAGGTGCTCGCGGATGAGGTCCAGATCGAAGTCATCGACTTCTCCGGTGAACTCCATGCCGCTTAATTACTAGTGGGCGCCTCTCGTTTGCGTGTTTGTTCGCAGGTGTGTGCTGCGCTGGGGTGAACTGAGGACAAAACCAGGGTGGTGGTGTACGTATATATAGGCGAGATGAAAACGATGATGAGCGACGACAAGGCCGAGGATCTCAGTCCCTCCCTGCCATTTCATTTGACCACAACATTCTATACGTGGGTCGGGTCCCACATTGGGTCAATTTGCAGCCCTAATCTCGTCGTGTAACCTTGATTGCGAAAGGTTTCATACTATCAAGCACGATATATACAGTAGGAATATCGGATGGGAGTACTCGATTCTTTACACTCAGTTCAAATTTGATGCGCTGGGATGTTTACAATTAGTTAAACCTACTAATTAGCTACCATATGAATTTCGTGTTTCTGTTGTTGTCAAACTTGGGAAACGGATATTTGGAACTGGCTCGCGTTTCATGATTTTGAAACGCGAGATCTTTCCAGTCGTGTCAAACGGTGGACATCCATACCAAAATCAGCTTCGACCGGTCCTCTTACTTTATTTGAAATTTAAATGCGACATGTTGAAAAGCTATTGGCTGACCATATGGCATGAAATTATGAGCCATTGCGTGTTTTTTCTCCTTCTATTTTATAAAAATATAGATGATTGTTCTATCATTTCTTCTTTCTTTTTTGTGGGGGAATTATATATATATTTTAAACAAGGCAAAATATTTACTCCCTCCGACCCATATTACTCTTCACAAATACGGATGTATCTACCACTAAAATATATCTAGATACATCTATATTAGCGAAGAGTAATATGGGTCGGAGGGAGCACCATTTTCATTAATTAAGGAGGAGGTTTTATAGAAGTCTCACAAACCACCTCTTGACAAAAGCTAAGAGCAAATAAAGGAAGCCTACTCACGCGGCATAATATTACACAACAGTTTTGCTCCCACTAAACACCATATCGTGGCCTTAATTATCTTTGATTTTGGAGGCAAGCACGGTCGAAGTATTGCTTGATTGTGGAATACCTGGCCATTTCTTTCCTTCTATATCTCCCAACAAACTAGCTTGTCGAAAGAAGCAATGGCTTTCCTCGTTTCCCCTCTCTCATGAACGACTTGAGCCAACCAATCTTTGACCGTTGGAATGGCATGCCAATCCCTTGTATCAATGTCATGTAGCCCAAGACAAGCTCTTAAGACGGACAACACTCTAATAGTGAATCGGCAATTGAAGAAAATGTGGGCGGCCGATTCTTGTATTTCGTTCCATAGCTTGCAAAGGCCACAATTTTGCCTACATCTTTTCTCAATCCTATCCGCCGTCCAAACATGTTTTTTTATGTGTCCAAACATGATTTTTAAGGGTCAACCTACATAAATGTTTTGCACTTTGGAGTTGCCCAAGGCTTCCACACCAAGGTAGGTATGGTGTAGGTAATGAGTCCTAAGAAATGGATGGTGTATGACAACTTTGCCGAGTAGCAACCGTTATTGTTGAACTTCTAAATTATCAAATTCAGGAGTTTAATTATACATTTGCAAGCATCTCTCAAAGCTTGTAGAATTGGTGAAGGTGTTCAACACTTAGGCCCTCTTGTATGTTAATTTGGGAAATCCAAAAAATCATCATCCACCGTAGTTTTCTTCCCTTTTGGAAGCTCGAAATGAGAGGGGCAACATTCTTGAGATGTAATCCATCTAGCCAAGCATCCTCCCAAAAAAGGGCTTTTTCAATGGTCACACAAGTGGACGTCACAAAGAGCTCATGGTTAGGAGGAGAGCACGGGTATCCAAGACCTAGCCAAGGCTTGCTCTCCTCCTTCCACTCTTGCCAAAGTCACCTCGTTTGTTACTACACAACATTTAAAAAGTAAAACTCTTGTCAATCTGTGATAATTTTACCTTCGTTCGGTAACCCCTATCGACAACATATGCAGATGTAGTTTAGTAATCCTGGATTTTTAGAACTAATCGGCATGCAAGCCAATTCCCCGGTGCCCCAACGCACGTACACCTGGGCCGGTGGATGCACAACATTGCACAAGGTGGCGAGCCAAAACTTATCATTGCCATGCAGATCGACGCAGTTGACACGGTCCAGCAACCAGCATGCATGGATCGTCCGTAGCGTTAAATTAGCCATCGATGCATTGGTTAGATTCGGTCGGGAAAGTCTGCATATCGGAGTGATGAGTTTGCTGAAAACCTAGACACGAGTCAGCTATGTCGGTCATCAGTAGCAGAAAAGTATCCAGATTCCAGCGGGCATTCTGTTCGTCTGTTTCTCGTGAGTATACAAATTAGTTGGGGTTGTATTGGTCGATCGATTGACAAACGGAAGCCCTCTTCGAATTCGCATGTACGGTCCAAGCTACAGGGCCTACGGGAGGAGAGGATAGCCCTAGCTATGCTAAGCCAGGTCAAGACGCTCGACCCCAAATCTAACGGCCGGATTGACCTTGACCCGATCGAGCATTTCGCGCCGGTTCCTAGGACGGCCCGAAGCCGGCCGGCCGGGATAGCTGCGGCGGTCCTGCGACGCCACCGAGCCTAAACCCACGCAGGCATATATAACTTGGCTTGGGCCGCTTCATGTGCACACGGGTAGCTCGACGATCATCCTCTTGCGCAAGACGCCACGAGTACCACCGCCGAGGAACGCAAGCATGAAGTCTGCATGTCCATGATGATGTAATCATGCCTCGATCGAGCGGCCGTGAGGAAGGAGGGGTGGCAAAGGTCTCCCAACCTGACTTCAGAAAACGTAAGAGTAGTCTCTTCTACACGGCGTGTGATGCAATAGGCGTTAAAGCATTTTGACATTAGTTGCAGATTTTTTTTTAAAAAGCGAACCTTCAGGAATAATGCTAGCTTGGCAAGAGTTTCTACCCCAGTTCGTTCCAATCAGTTAACCAGTCTCGATCTTGCATATCATACCGCAACAAGTTACTGTCTTTTTCTCCATATTAGTAAAAGATCACTGCCGCAGCCATTCCGGTAACAAGGTTTTGTTTATAACTGAGCTCATGTCACCGTCTAGTAGTAGCTTTCATGAAAGCTAAGTGGTGATATTCACTAAGGACGGATCGATGCACGCACGCACGCACGCGGCGTGTACTTACGCCGAATTGACATTGGATGGAACATTCGGAGATCGATCGACAGATAAACATCCGAAGCTTCGGGGTCGCGATCAACGAGATCCTACGAGAAATGCAGTGATCTGTTCAGGATAAATCCCGCTGTCTATTGGGCTCTGTTCTTGGGTAGTAACGAGCTAGTGGCGCCGTGGCTGGCTAGAATAATCTCCCCGTCTCATTCTCATTGTCACTCCGCTCAATGCAAATCCACGAATCAAGGAGAAAACTACCTGGACGTTCACACTTGCAGGAATAGAAAACAGCAGTATAGCTTTGAACACAACGCGTGTATACGTAGATAGATAGGTAGATAAACCGTGTATCTGTCACCGATCACATCGTGCTGGTCTTATTCAAAGCTGAGAAGAGATAGCAAGGCGAATAAGCAATCGAGTTCCTGAGTAGTAGCACGTACGTGCACACCTCCGCTAAGTTATCCGAGAACTTACTGAGCTGTGTCAGTTAGCTGACGGACGACCTCGGAGCCATCGATGGCGATGGGCGATGGGAATGGGATCGGAAGGAGAGCGACCGGTGCTGGGGACGTCGGTCTCAGCGAGCGTAACGGCCTCTGACTCGAGGGCGACCTCTTCAACGACGCGCCTACGTGCTAGTCAATGGAATGAAGCAAGTAGAGCGGCTGTACTTGTTTGATTTGTTCTTGGGTTTACCGGGATGGATCGATCGGTCTCGTTCTACGCCCAGACTGAAATTATCTGTCACCAACTTAGCATACATGCAGAACCAGCACCGCTGTAATATCCCGGGTTTTATACAAGTTAAATCTGACAGAAGTAGGGTATGTTGACGAAAGTTTGACTCTTTGATTGGTAAGCCACATGAAAAATCTGTGTCCATGGTTATGCTTGTTTTGTTAAGTTGAATCAAAACGATTCTAAGTTCGAGCAAATCAGAGTTCAGATAGGTTAATTAGAAACTCATTTAATTTTCAGCCTTGAGATATTTTAGAAATCGGAATCGGTAACTCATTTGGTTAAGAAAATAAATAAATAAATAAAACCCCTTGGGTTGCTCTCCCCTTCCCTCAGAAGTCACGAATCAGACCCACGCCCTAACCCAACCAAAGCCGCCGCCACTGTCGTCAATCGCCGTTGTCGGACCTAACACCGGCTGCTGCTCCGCCCCCACTGACGGAGATCTGCTGGAGTGGTTCTTGAAGCCACGAACCTCTGGTGTTGGTGCACCTCGATCCCGGATTGAGATGACGACGCATCACTCTGCTCCATTGAGTTAGAGGCAAGTGCATGTCTACCTTTTATGCGGTTTGCCTATTGTTGGGTTCTTTTAATTGAGTGCTTTCGATGAAGTGTGATTCCGCTATTATTAGATTTTGGTGTTCTGAATATTTATAGTCCGGTGCGGTGAGAACTATTCCACGTATGCTAATCCATGTCGGTCGGTGAATTTCTGTTACACGTGGGCTACTCCATTGTGCTAGATCCAGGTCGGTGAATTTCTGTTCCACGTGCGCTAATCCGTTTCGATCGATGAATTCTGCTGCACGTGGGCTACTCCGTAGTGCTCATGGGGAATCATGTTATACCTGGCTTCATTGGAACTTGGGATCTAAACGGTGCTCTTGTTGTCATGATTATCTTTTTTTAAGGCTCTATATTGTACTTGGCTGAGTATTGTTTACTCACACTTGTTTTTCTTGTTGTTGGTTTTTACTGGGTTTTCAGGTACACATAATAGCGGCATGCATAGGCCAGAGTAACACACCTTCTGTTTACACGTCACCCAACACACATTATTTAGTTGATTCGCCTTCATAGTTACCTCTTGTAGACTTATTTGATTGACAGTTTAACTAGCTTTGCGCCTTTGGTCGTTCATTTATATCTCGTGTATCTATCTGTTGGAGATTGTGAACCTTATATTACTGCTACCAAGCTGAATTCTAATTTGCGGTTGTCCACATAAATAAAGGAGGTGTTGTCCGACGGTAGAGTTTTTCCTAAACACTGCGTTGTTTAGTTAGCGGGATAGCATCGCCAGGTAGGTCGATGCCTGAGGTGTTACAACCGCAATCTGCTGTAGAACTGTATCCTATTCTAACAGAAGTAACAGAACCATACATGGGTTTACCGTTGCTGTTAATGACGCCGAAGATCTTGTATGAATCCTATGAAGCGTGTCACCGCCTTGGCAGAGAGATTGTAAATTGCAGGGTATTTCTTTTAAAACAAAATGCAGGCTAGGTCTGAGCATCTGACGGTAGAGGGTGCCAAAACGTAGATATCTTTCGTGGACAGATAAGAAAACGTGGATATTTCGCCAGGACCTGAAACTCGTGGACATCAAGCTAGACCGGTTGGATGCGAAGCGGCCTGAACTCTGAAACCGGCGAACACACTCGCATAGTCGCATGTCTTCAGTCATCGCAGTGGCGCAAGCAGAGCCCGGCCCGTCGCTTGCTTCCAACATCCCGACGTACGTCACGTCGCTGCTACGAGGAAGAGCGGAGCGGCTAACGTTGAATCGTTCAGATGTAGATTATTGCTTGAAGCATGCACACGATGCATGCGTGCCAATGCATGAAATGTCATATTTTCTGGTGCCGACATACGTACCGGTCTGCGGCAGGGTACAGTAGACGTGCAACCTTTGACATCTACTCCCTCCGTTTTAAAATACTTTCTCCGACTACTAATACCTGTCTCTGACATAATGTATCTAGATATATTTTAGTGTCTAGATATATAATGTAAAAGACTGGTATTAGTGGTCGGAGGAAGTATAAGATGTTTTAGCTTTGTGAAGCAAATATATTTAGATATCTTTTAGTGTGTAGGTTCACTTGAATATATGCACTAAATCATGTTTAGATACATTTGTTTCATAAACCTAAAACATTTTATATTTTAAAATGGAGGAAGTACTTATTCATCAGTGCGGATCGATCTGTCGGTGGAGCGTCGGGAGGAGATCAAATTAATTACGTCTATGGATGGAGAACTGGCGACTGGATTAGTTGTTACAAGTAATGCATGGTTGGCTGTGGATTATTTGATCGCGACGCTAATTAGATCTCAGTGGCCTTTCACGGAGAAATATGCGTCAGACTGTCCATTATGAAAGTCGGTTAATTAGCAAGCTAGAGCAGTCGAGCGGGAAATCCTATGCTCCGCCCGCGGGCGGGCATTAATAAGCTCCGCACGCGAGCAGAGGTCTATGGGCCACGGTCCGTTAGGGCGCGCCAACAGTTTTTTTGGTTTCTGAGTTCTGCTTTTTCTGTGTGGTTTTCACGGTTTTCTGGTTTCTGTCTGCTAAAAGCGATTTATTTTGAACATAAAATTGTTCAAATTTTAAATTTGTTCAGATTTAAAATTTGTTCAAAATTAAATTTTGTTCATAATTTGAAATTTGTTCAGATTCGAAATTTGTTCATATTTGAAATTTGTTCAGATTCAAAAATTGTTCAAATTTGAAAAGTGTTCAAATTTGAAAATTGTTCAGATCTGAAATTTGTTCAAATTCTCTTTTTCGTTCAAATTCTAAATTTGTTTCTTCTTTCGAACTTGTTTAAATTCGAAATTTTGTTCATATTCCATAATTGTTCAAATTTAAAATTTGTTCATATTCTAAATTTAAATTTGTTGAAAAATAGTATTTTGTTCAAATTTAAAATTGTTCAAATTTCAAAAAGGTAAACAGGAAAATTAACAGAAAAAGGAAAAAACTGGGGGAGCACCCCTTATTGGGCCAGGCCCATACGCGAAACACGCGGACGCGCCCTATTATTGTGCGCTAACGCGCGATGCATAGAAGCACCCCAGTTGAGCCTCGATCGACGACAGTATTATGAGATGGATTGGATCATCAATGGGCCATACGAACTAACCCGGCCTTGAGCAACTTGCCATGCCTGCAAAAGTGAAGCCCACACCAGGCTAAAGGCTGGAAAAAATGCCTATTCCCCTAAAAGGGCCTATTTTAAATAAATATTAAATAAATAATGTTGGGAAATAAAATATAAATACACATATTTCCCTATAAAATTCTTAAAAACACTTCCAGGGTTCTTTTTACCCACAGCGCATCGATCCCCTCGCCGCCATCCATATTGAACGGGCTTCTTAGCCGATGGCTGACATGTGTGCTCTAGACATTGCGTTCCCCGTGGGTGGGGGGCTGCGTTGGCACGAGCCACTAGTGCAAAACATGTCTTTAGCATCGGTTCGTAACTATCTTTAGCACTGGTTTCTCAACTGGGACTAACTATTCGGTGCTAAAGACTAATTTAAATTCTGATTGCGTTACGAATTGGGATAAAAGTTCTCTATGTGGCCGCGATGCAGTGTTTGGGTTGGAGGGACCTTTAGTCCCGGCTGTTAAGCCCAACCGGGACAAAAGATTTTTTTCCGAAAAAAATCAAGTTTTTTCCAATTTCTTTTTTCTAATTGTTTGACTCATTACACTCTCACTTGGACCATTTTTAACACTAATTATACTTAATTTTTAGTTAAATTCTAGTCTTGCTCAAACTTCTCAGTCAGTCACTCATCCTCACAATACTCCACCCTCTCTGATCCTTCCTGTTCTGGTCCTACGAATATGTTTGTACCTTTGTTGTCAATACTACCATATCAATCATATTAACTCTTATACCATTGTGTCACATGTCTGTATTTTTTGAAACTAAAAATAATTATATAAGTAAACAATAATGAATAATATAATAATATTTAATTCCAATGAAAATAAAATAATTAATAAAACTATTTTATTCGTTTATTACCATTTATTCATATAAAATGGCATGATTAATATCTTTAAATCTGTAAATCGCAATTGGAAAAATAATATATCCATTATTATCAGAAAAATGTGCGGAATCTAAATATGAAATAAGTAATCCAAAACCATTTTCTGTTTTATAAAATAATTATTCTAACTAGTTAAACTATTAACCATTTTGCCATTTTCAATTAGAAAATGCATTAACTATTATCTTTGCATATTTTTGAATCTCACTAAACTTTCAATATGAAAAGTGTTTGAATTTGAATAATAAATCCAAAACCATTTTTTTGTTTTATAAAATAATTATTCTAACTAGTTAAACTATTAACCATTTTGCCATTTTCAATTTAAAAATGCATTAACTATTATCTTTGCATATTTTTGAATCTCACTAAACTTTCAACATGAAAAGTGTTTGAATTTGAATAAGTAATCCAAAACCATTTTCTATTTTATAAAATAATTATTCTAACTAGTTAAACTATTAACCATTTTGCCATTTTTTATTAGAAAATGCATTAACTATTATCTTTGCATATTTTTGAATCTCACTAAACTTTCAACATGAAAAGTGTTTGAATTTGAATAAGTAATCCAAAACCATTTTTTATTTTATAAAATAATTATTATAACTAGTTAAACTACTAACCATTTTGCCATTTTCAATTAAAAAATGCATTAACTATTATCTTTGCATATTTTTGAATCTCACTAAACTTTCAACATGAAAAGTGTTTGAATTTGAATAAGTAATCCAAAACCGGCAATGCAACTTCCAAAGCGACGATCAACTTCCAAAGCGACGAACCAGCGCGGGAACCGAACGGTTCGTGTGAACACAATTAGGTTTGGACTTTATTCCCGGCTCGTGTCACCAACCGAGATTAAAGGCCATCTTTAGTCCGGGTTGGTGACACGATCCGGGACTAAAGGTGGGCCAGCTGGAATGTAAATAGGCGGGGACCTTTGGTCCCAGTTAGATACACCAACCGGGACTAAAGGTCCCAAACGAACCGGGACTAATTCCTCTGTACCACTACAGCCCTCTAGAGGGACCATTAGCATCGTTTTAATACACAACAGGTGCTAAAGGTCTGAATATAAGACCATTTTTCCACTAGTAAGCTATTGACCTCCTACAACGTTTTCCCGTGGTGCTACCACCCTCCTACTAGCTAGTTGGCCAATGAGAAAGGCTAGGCATCGTGCCCTTGTTGTGTCATTCCGGCAAAGCCACACGCTTCACCTAAGCTAGCCCCTCAAGATCTTCAACTGCACAATGGCCATGTTTCATCACAGCCACCGGGCATGTCGACCATGGTAAATCCAAGGCCGCGATAACCATGGTGCCAAAGGTGGAAAATTTCTGAGCCGTGAAAGGAGAAGAGGATGCTTCACATCACATTGTGTGAATGAGGTAACGTTGTGTTGCGATGTCCATGTGAAAGAAGTACACGTGGTCTTGGGAAGATTGCTATCGATGCTTCGCAATAGTATTCTTAGGCAGTAGGGGCAGCAATACAATTTGACTTTGTTTCCGGTGCCTCTTTTCGATTACAAAGTCTTGATATTTCAGTTCTATCCTTTTCCTAGATCGTTCTAACCTATATTTGTTGCACGTGCCGTCGTGCTAGCCGTTACCTTGTTGAAGGCATTGCCTCGATTTTGTTCATACTTTCTCCATAATGAAAATGTAGTTATCTAATTTTTTATGGCTAGATTGGGCGATGATGGGCTTGTGCACTATTATCTTCATATAAATGATGTTGTGGGAGAAGTTTTTTGAACACCGGGTCCCGCCAATGGCGTTGGTTATTTTTTTCATATTGGGTTCTGATGGCTTTGGCGAGACTTCTTCATTTTCCTTTGTTCTTTCTTTTTTTTCACTTTTATTTGTATGTATCATTATAGTCTAGACTAGTTTTGGATACTAAGTGGTATCATTGTTATATTATTTTTTGTCAAAATAGAGTATTCAGCATGGGAATCCGCGATCATACGAGACTGCAGTGATATATGCCATCGGTTCAGGATAAGTTCCGCAGGGCTATATGTCCTTGGGTAATGACGCCTGGCGGGCAAGAATAATTTCTCCATCTCATTATCGGCCTAACTCCGCTGAATCTGAATGCCAATCCTCGAATCAAGGCGAAAGCTACCTCGACGTTACAGTTGCAGGAATAGAAAACAGCGGACAGCTTTGAACCCAACGCGCGTACGAGTTCGTGGATAGATAAACCACGCATGACACTGAGCACACGTCGAACCGGTCTGATTCAAAGCTGAGAGCGGCGAGGACAGCAATGCGACCGAGTTCGTCCTAAGTATGTCCCTCCGTTTATAAATATAAGATGTTTTTGTATTTAGATATCTTTTAATGTATAGATTCACTTGAATATATACACTAAAACTTATCTAAATATATTTACTTTACAAACCTAAAACATCTTATATTTATAAACGGAGGGAGTATATGCGTACATACGCAGTAGTCTGAAGGAGTGAAACACGTCGAATGGCTGTATTTGTTTGATTTGTTCCTTCGGCTTGCTGGGAAGACGGGTGGACGATCGATCTCTACGCCCTGACTGAAACTATCTGTCAGCATACATCCACAGGCAGCACCGGAACCGCAAGATGCTGCTTCCTAACAGAAGTAGCGCGTTGCCGCTGTCCGCTGATAATGCCAAAGATCTTCAATGCATCCTATGGACCGTGTCACTTTCCTTGGCGAAGAGGTTGGAAAGAAGTGCAGGATTGATCCGAGTTCCTGGCTGCTATCTCAAAGCGTCATCTATCCCGCAATTCGAGCGTCCTGGGAAAGATTACGATACTTTTCGTGGCAAAAAGGAAAACGGAGATATTTTTGCCAGGCCCTAAAACTCGTAGACAGAGAAGTTAGAGGGATGGACCGAAAAAATCAATGCTACATCAAGCAAGTTCGCGTGGCTGAGAACTAGTCTGAAACCAGCGAACGGCATATCTTCAGCCATTGCAGGTTGGTGTTCAGCCTTCAGCGCCAGCAGAGTCCGTCACTTGCTCCAAAGACCCAGACTTACGTACGTCACAGAGTATGGGTTGGTGCTACGAGGTAGTAGAGCGGAAGGCCAAACATTTAATCGTTCAGACTATCCATCGGTGCAGTTCAGACTACGCATCTGGAGTCTGGAGACTGGATTAATTGTTTTTTTTAAGGTAAACAGCCGCCACTTTATTGATCAGTAATGTTTATGGGAATACAAAAATCGTCTAGGGTCTGGTGAAGCCAGACGTGGCGATCTAATTCACGGTAGGCTGATGCTCTTGCGAGCCCATGAGCCTCCATGTTCGAAACTCTTCGCTCGTGAACAAGGACCAGCGAGGCGAAGGCGAAGTCGGAAGTGCGAAGCTTAATCTCCTAAATAATTGTGCTGCATTTTCCTAGATAGCTCTCTTCCATGCTCTTGATGACTTCAAGACAATCTCTTGCAATCTTGACCTTTGTCAACTGCAAATCCAGGCGATTTAAACAGAAATAACCTAAACTTGATACAAATTTAAAAAATAAACCATACGCGAAAGTATTTTACGCCAATAACCCATTTTGGCGTCGCCATTCCTAGTGGCGAAGCAGATAATGCTGCGTCGCCACTGCTAGTGGCGCGGCCATTGGTGCGTCGCCACCCAGGGTGGCGAAGCAGGTGTGCGTGCGTCGCCACGCACAGTGGCGAAGCAGAATAGGGTTAGGAAATAACCCCCCCGCGCCCCACCCGGCCCCTCTCTCCCTCACTTCTCCCTCCCCACCTCTCTCTCCCCATCCATGGCGGCGGCGGCTTAGGCATTTCTCCCTCCTTCCCTTCTCTAAATCTCCAAGAACAAGAAGGATCCCCTTGCTCAAGATCATCACCAAGGTACTCTCCCTCCAATCCCCTTGCTCTTCTCCCTCTTCCCCTTCTCTAATCCCCTTCTTTGAATCCTACTTAGTGATGCATGGATTGATATGGTTGATTCAAATGGATGTTTTAGATGGATGAATTTGTAAATCCTAGTTAGTGATTTGTGTGTTTGATTCATATGGATGGATTTGTGTGGTGGACTTGTATGGTAGATTCAAATGGATGGATATGTGTGTTTGATTCATATGGATGGATTTGTGTGGTGGGTATGTGTGATTAATTTATGTTTGTTGTTATTGAACTAGCAAATTAAGATTACTTGTGATGTCTAATTTGTGTGCTTCATCATATGTATAAAAATAGTAGAATTTTTATTTGCATATTATATGGATTTGTTGTAGATGAAATGTTTGATTATGTGCATATATGCTCACATATATGTTAATAGATGAATTTTATAGTTGAAGTTAATTTTAGATGAATTGTATAGTTGTAGATGAAATATTGGAGATATATTGTTATAGAAGAATTATATGAATTATGTGCATATATGCTCACATTATAGTCGGATTGTTTAGGATGGAGGATTTAAGTAATGAAAGCATTCTCGAGGGTGAAGTTGATGTTCGTCACCGTGCCTATATGATGTCCGAGAAGAAGAAGGTAATTATAAAACCAAGTACTCAAATGTAATATTCGTAAGCGTGAATTGGTATGTGACACCATGCATGTATGTTCGTCACCGTGCAGATTCTTGGACCATTGCGACTGAGGTACAACCAGATGACGTCAACGGCGATGAACTACGATGAGCGGTACACCCCCTACATCCGCAATCTAGGGCTTCTACCGTTCATCCATATGGTCACCCGGACGACACTCAACGTGAATCCTGCCGCGATCACCGCGCTTGTGGACCGGTGGAGGCCGGAGACCCACACCTTTCACCTCCGGACCGGCGAGATGACGGTCATGCTGGAGGACATGGCGATGATACTTGCGCTCCCCATCGAGGGGGCTCCTCTTTGTATCGATACATCCTCTGATGATTGGCGCGGGAAGATGTTAGATCTCATTGGGAAGTGCCCCAGGGATACTCTCAACAGGCAAGGAGTAAAGTTGAGGGTCCCCGCGGGGGCAACTTTCAAATGGATCTCAGATAACTTCGGTACGTGCCCTGAGGATGCCGATGAGGATCTCGTCAAGATCTACGCCCGCGTGTACGTGTGGTATGTTATCACACGGAGTCTGCTCAATGACACTAGTGGGAAGACCGCGCACTGGCATTGGCTGAAGGTGCTCACCGTCATGGATAAGAAGTGGAGCTGGGGCACTGCTACATTGGCTTGGTTGTATCGTCAGGTAATGAGTTGTTTTGTCCACTCCGTACATTTGCTCTCCATTTTGGCTACATTCTTGTTATTGATGTTTGCTTTCATACCTTCTGCAGCTTGACGATGCTTGTTGTAGGACAGAGCCACAAGCTTGTATTGCTGGTTCCCTGTTTCTTCTTTCGGTGTGGAGTTGGGAACGCTTCCTTGTTGGACGGCCGAAAATTGGTCCTCGTAGAGACTGGGACGATGGTAACGACCGCCACCGGTATCCCACGTTTGCTTACTATTGGGACCAGCATTCTGAGTTCACTTCTGACCCAGAACATGCATATCGACAATACACCAACGAGTTTGACAACCTAACCCCTGAGCAGGTAAAATAACTCTATTCCCTCACTCTCTCGTCTCGGGTATTTAGGATCTTCATTATTGGGCATGTTGTAGGTGATATGGCAACCATATGGGAAAGGATATTCTTACGGCGCGCCTTCTTACGGTGACGCTGCCTGGGAGCTTAACCCTGCTTGCATGGCTGAAAGAGTTCTGTTTCATATGCGTTGCCCGTTGATATGCATGTGGGCTGTTGAGCATCACTTGACGCAGCGGGTTATGCGGCAGTTTGATCTATATCAAGAGTACCCGCCGATGTATGAGGACACCGATCGTATGCTTCACCGGTATGAATCCTATTTCCGCCGTTCCGCCATTGTGTAATGTAATTCTTGTTTGTTGACAGTGTGCTATCTTATTATGCAGCTATGACAGGATAAAACATCGGAAGACAGATTGGCCCAATATTCACAAGATGCATATCAAGACGTTTCAACAACGTGTGACGGAGACTAAGCGGGCAAAAGGAATAAATACAGCGGACCATTCTGATGAGGGTTTCAACAACTATCTCCGTTGGTTTCAACCTCGGACTCGTTTGCAGCTTCTTCCGGATGCCTACACGGATGACATTTTGGAAGAACCTTTGCCGTTCGACCAGCTTGGCAATCTTGCTTACAATAAGCTTGTCAGAGAGGGGCGCCAAGTCGATTTTGCTTCATCGATTAACTTTGTGGTAAACTTGTTCTTCTTTTTGGAATCTCACTACTATCTCTACTTGCCACTTGTGTCTTTACATATTCATATACATGCTAGCGCTCGGAGATCCAGAAGCAAGGTGCTGAATTCGAGGTGGCTTTGGAAATTCCGGAGAACAAAGATGGCTATTCAAGATTGCGAGAATTTGTGAAGGTTTGCCGGAGAACATATTCTACTCATGAATGGTGAAATGCTGGATAATGCACTAGCCATTGCCTAGCCATTGCTAAATGCCTTGCTTTTGAGTTCTTATAAATTTGTGATAGCCATTGCTAGTTTCTTTTGAAACTTTAAGACCATTGCCTAGCCATTGCTAAATGCCAAGTACTACATGTTGCTAGTTTCTTTTCAAACTTTAAGACCATGAGACCATTACAATGCATGTGACTACTTGCGGTGCTTTTCCTTTTTACCCTACTTGCGGTGTTTTCTACTTTTGACAATTATTTTCTTCTTATAGCGTCAGGGCCAGAAGTTACGGAGATTAGGAAACCTTCTTGGTTGCCGTGATCCTGAGATTGCATCAACGCCGTCGCCGTCCCAGTCTCATGCCATATCGGACTCCGTGGATGAGGAATCCACGCCGGAACAAGAGGATGAAGAGGAACAAGAGGATCCCCTACCATCGAAGAGAAAGAACAAAGGTGTACATAGGGACAAGTACACACCACATGATTTTAAGGAGAAGACAAAGAAGAAGGTGGTCACGGAAGAAGTCTCCGATTCCGACGATGATAATTTCGTGTTGGAGGCATGGAGGAAGATTGCTCCACGTAGGGGAGGGAAGCGTGGAAGAAAGTAGATGTTTAGTTAGGTTTTATGCTATCTATCTATATGAACTTGCCATGTTTAGTAATCTCGCTTTGAACTTGTGCTTGTTATGACGGACACTATGTTTGGCTATGTAATATTTGAACTATGAGCTTGATGTTTGGATATGATCATGTGCTCGAATTTCATATATGATCTTCTTTGATATATGATATATGATATTGTGAGCTTGATCTTCTTTGATACGATCTTCTTTGATATATGATATATGATATATGATATTGTGAGCTTGATCTTCTTTGATATATGATATATGATATATGATATTGTGAGCTTGATCTTCTTTGATATATGATATATGATCTTCTTTGATATATGATATATGATCTTCTTTGATATATGATATATGATCTTTGATGTATGATATATGATATATGATCTTTGATATATGATCTTCTTTGATATATGATATATGATATTGTGAGCTTGATCTTCTTTGATATATGATATATGATATTCAAAAGAAGATTTTGAGCTGATTTCATATATCCAGGCTTGCGTCGCCACAGAGAGTGGCGAGGCAGCAGTGGGTGCGTCGCCAGGGGGAGTGGCGAAGCACAGGAGGCAGCGGCGCCGGCCGCAGCGCAGCAGGCAAAGGCTGCGTCGCCACTAGGAGTGGCGAAGCACACCTGCGTCGCCACTGGGAGTGGCGAAGCAAAGCTGCGTCGCCACTGGGAGTGGCGAAGCAAATCGGCGTCGCCACTGGGAGTGGCGAAGCAAGCCTGGACCTCGAAAAAATGCTCAAAAACTATGAAAAAAAGAAGCAACTTGTGTCAAATTTCTACAGAAATTCAGCAGCAACAACTAGTGCACAAGCACAATATTTCGAAATGAGAGAGATCACACAATATTTCGAAATGGAAGCAAATAGTTCTAAATGACATGGTTCACAAGGTTCGAAATGAGAGGGATCACACAAGGTTCACACGAATGCTCTACTCGCTCAAACATGGTCCCTTTGCCTTCGCCTTCGCCATGGCCTTCCTCTTCTTCTCTTCTTCTTCCTTCTCCTCCCTAATGGCACGCGCCTCGGCAGCCACCCTCTCAAATAGTTCCTTCTTCTCCCTCTTCTTCTCTTCTTCTTCCTTCTTCTCCCTTGCTAGGTGCGCCGCCCAAACAGCCTGGCGCTGCTTCAACTCACGCGCTTCTCGTTCTCTCTTCTCTTTAAGTGCTTTGGCGCGCTGCTTGTCCTGCCACATCATATGTTCCCACCGCATTTGCTGCCACCTTTTCCGCTCCGCTTTCTCTTTTTCAGCTTCCTCTTTCTTTCTTCCACTTTCTTGGCCGCATCTTGTTCCTTCACTCTCCTCAAAGCCTCATTTTGAACATCTTCGTCCTCCTTGTGACCTTGAGTTGAGCTATGTCCCGTCCCACTCACCTTTCTCTCCCTCTCCATCTCTACTTCCATGTTGCTTATCTTATCGTAGGCTCTCTTCATTATCTCGTCGTACTCACGAATGCTCTTTATTACCCCCTCCGCAAGCTCCTTCTGATGTTGCTCTTCTCTTTCTCTCCTCATTCTTTCCTCACGAATCCTCAATTGTTGATCTTCTTCCATCCTCATTTGTGTTGCCTCTTTCTTCTTCCTCTCGGCCGCATCCATCTCCATCACCTTCCTCCATGACTCATTGAAGGTCTGATCCCCCTCCTTGTTGGCTTGACTCCCCGCCATATCTACAATAAGAGTGGAGATAAATGTTAGTAAACACAATATGTAAAATGTTATCTCAAATTTAAAAATTGTAGAGCACAAAATAAAAGTACATACGGAAATGGTCCTTGTAGATATCCTATCATACTAGTTCGATTTACACCACGGACTCCTCTAAGACCTAGTTGTCTTCCTCTTTGTTGCCTAGGATTACGATAGCTTGGACCACCTCCGTGGCTTCGACCACCTCGGTGACTAGGACCACTTTGTTGGCTTGCAACACTATGTTGGCTACTCCTTTGTTGGCTTAGGCTAGGACCATCTTGGTGGCTTGGACCACTTTGTTGGGTACTCCGTTGTTGGCTTGGACCACTTTGTTGGGTACTCCTATGTTGGCTTGGGCTTGGAACATCTCGGTGGCTTGGACCACTTTGTTGGGTACTCCTTTGTTGGCTTGGAACATCTTGGTGGCTTGAACCACCTTGTTGACTACTCATGGGTTGGCTTGCGTTTGAGTCATTTCTCTTTGTTCTTTTCCTTTGGGTACATGTCCTAGCATTGTGTCCATGACCATTACACTTTCCACAACGAGCTCTATCACATGGCTCTTGAAATTGGTCATTTCCTGATTCTCTCGCACCACCACGACCCCATCCATCCATATCACCCCTAAAACGCTTTGTCTGACGTCTTCCACGTTTAACAACCTTCCATGATGGATGGGGCCAGAGTTGGATTCCATGATACTCGGGCCACTGTGATTGGTCTAGGTACGGGTTAAATCTAGGAGCCCATGTTTTCTTGGTCGTCGTGATGGAGAACTCTGACTCTCTCACGGTGAGAGGGTGATTGTAGTCCAAATGATGCACCCGAGCCGCCGTTAGCAAATGCGAGCAAGCGAGATGGACCAAAGATGGCCTCGCACATGTGCACTCGCAAGTCCTTAGCGAGACCTTGAAAGCTCGGCCTCCGTGTTGGACACCGTCGGCCGTGGTTCCTCTGGGCTCGTTCACTTGATAAATGAGCTCTTCGTTATCATAAACGGTGGCAACTTCAGAATCCGCCTTACGAGACTGAAATGTCCTCCACTCGTCAACTTTGGGTGGGTACTCGTATTTGTGGTTTTGCGTATTGTCTCCCGCAATCTGCCTTTCCGTTTCATCTGAGTACTTCAAAAAATACTCATTCAACTTGTCGAATGTGTATCGCACAATTGCCGTCACGGGCAATGCACGGACACCCTTGAGCACCTTGTTGAAGCACTCTGCCATATTTCTTGTCATTTGACCGTACCTCTGACCATTTTCATCGTAGGCTCTTGCCCACTTTGTTCTATCTTGGATGTGCCTAGTGAGAAATGCTTGACCCTTAGCATCGAGCTTTCTGTTTGAGGTCAATTTGATGTACAAGTTTGCGAAACGCCGGTCAGTGAAAGCGAGACAACAATCTTGAAGATCATCAGTCAACTCCTTGCTACCACATGCCCTATAGAAGTTTGAACAGAAATGCCTCATGCACCATCTATGGTGCAAAGGAGCATGCCCTGGAATTTCAATATTTACAGCTGCGAGAATTCCTTGATGTCGATCTGAGATGACACAAATTTCCCTTTGTGGCGGTAATACCTTGGTCCTCAAAAGGTGAAAAAACCACTGCCAGTTATTGTTGTTCTCCGCCTCAACGAAAGCAAATGCCAAAGGAACCAAACGGTTGTTGGCATCATTTGCTATTGCAACCAAGAGAGTCCCCCTATATTGCCCGGTCAGAAATGTGCCATCAACGGAGATTACCGGTCTACAATGCTCGAAAGCTTTCACGCATTGCTGGAAAGCCCAAAATGCACGGCCAAATACTCGGACAGTTCTTCCATTGTAAATCCTTGTTTCCTGTCCATAAGGCTCTACCACATGAACCATGCCCGGGTTTGCATCGGCCATTGCTAACAACAACCGAGGAATTCGGTTGTATGCTTCTTCCCAATCATCATACAACATCCTGAATGCAGCTTGCTTTGCTTTCCATGCCTTGCCGTATTTCACATCATAGTGAAAGAGAGCTTTCACAAGCTCCATGACTGTTTTGATGCTCATTGTTGGAAGTGACGAGATTTGATTGGAAAGTCTATATGCGATGAACTCGGAGGTGAGTTGTCGGTGATCGTGCTTTACTGCTTTGCCATCCACCCTCTTTCCGCGACACATGTGAGTTGGCACACAACTTGTTATGCGCCACTCGGGTCCTCCCTTCCATGGTCTTGCACGCACAATCCAAGGACATCGATCCTCCTCGCACTTAACAGTGTAACGCTTCTTCACGTCTGAGTGAAGCACCGTATAGGGACGATGATACTTAACCGAGAAGTCCTTGATCCATTGTTTAAATTCCAGCAAGGTTTTGAACATCAAGCCTTTTGATATACCATTACTCTCGTGATTGCCATCCCGGTAAGAAGTAGGCATTGGTCCAAGCACTATACCCTCGCCGCCGTCAACCGTGGCTTCATCCGCGAGACTAAGATCACGGAACAATGGTATCCGATGATCTCGCCCCAATACCTCCTCGTGGACTTCTGCCTCATTGGTCGTGAACCCTTCCTCATCAACTTCTTCTTCGGGACCATCGTCATCCGAGTCTGATGCATAGCATCGCGAGTACGGGATGTCATGGTCCATGTTTTCTTGCGTATAGTACATATCCAAATCTCCAACATTGTGGTCATGAAGCTCAATATCATTGTCATCATCCCCGCACTCATCATCCTCCTCTTCCAATGCTTCGTTCTCCTTTGAAATTGGACTTCCATCCGTCATTTCTTCTTGGTGGTTCGGTGGAGAATTCCTAGCATCAACCCGGGAGGCACTCCGGTTCAAGTCCACATGCAAAGTACCACCAACCTTTTTGGTGGCAAATAACTCAAGAGCCTTGTCGAGAGATTCGGCTACCACCTCCTTGTATGCACCCCAACGTTGCTCGGAGTTGATACGCATTATCTTCCAATGGAAATGCATGCCAAATCCGGCGTTGTGCCTACCCTCCAACTCAACATCATCACTAGGGTCCATCCATTTCAACTCTATCCTAACTTGTTCCAAGACCTCGGCGTACGTAGGAGTACGCTCGAACACCAAGTCAAGCTCATCCGGGTCGGGCTCTAAATTGCCTTTCAAATATGCTTCCTTGTCAACATGGTGAACATGAACAATTCTCGCCATACCTATTTTTGTATAACAACAATAAGGTAAAAAAATTAATATGTACCTTTGCCAATATTTACTAACACATCATACTTCATAACAAGAAAAGCCTAACCCTAACCCTAACATAACAAGAAAACCCTAACCCTAACCCTAACATAACAACAAACCCTAACCTCACAAACCCTTACCATAACCTACCAATCTACACTTAAATACTTCATACACATCATACAAGCCAACATTGACCAAATTAACAAGAATCAACATTGCAATTTGGGTGAATCAATTTTTCTAGGGTTTCCAAGATTTGGGGATTCAAAACCAAATATGCAAATTCCAATGGGTCAAATGAATGGGAAATGATGGAGAGTACCTTAGGAGACTTGGGGAAGGAGAAATCCACGGAGAAAAGCTTCGATTTGGGTGGTTTTGGGTGGGAGGATTGAGAGGGGGAGAGAGAGCAGCCGCCTTTGCTGTGAAGAGATGAGGGAGGAAGTGAGTGAGGAGGCCAGCTCGGGGCTGGGCGGGAAACCCTAACCCTAAAATGCTTCGCCACTGAGAGTGGCGACGCAGGCCATTGTGCTTCGCCACCGTGAGTGGCGACGCACGCTTACCTGCTTCGCCACCGTGAGTGGCGACGCACTCCACCGCCTCGCCACTCCCCCTGGCGATGCACAACCTTCTGCGTCGCCACCGTGAATGGCGAAGCAAAAGGAGGTTATTTTTTTGAAATAGTTTCGTCGATGGTTTATTATTTGAAATCGTTTCAAATTTGGGTTAATTTTGTCTAAATCGCCGCAAATCCAAGGCTAGTGCTAGTGCCTTCCTGCAAGCTAGCGCCTCCTAGGCCCCGGGCAGCCCGGGCTATAGCCCATGTCTTGGCCTAGGTAGTACCTGTATATTCTTTGTAAGTTTCTGAAAAAATGTATCCTTGTAGCTGTGCAGCTCGTGTCTTTGGGCCAGTGTGGCAGTGTGACCCGGGCTAAGCCCAGCTGATCTCCACCGGCTCGCAGGCTCCGTTCGTAACTTCACGTTCGGGACCCCTTCGACAAAAAAAAGCAAACGAAAATGCATGTTCGTGTTATGCCTCATGCGAATCACGCCCCCCCCATCGCCGCTTGCTTTTGATCGTGGCGCCGCCGCAGCCACCCTCCGGCCCGCCGCTACGGCCGGACGCGCTCGTCTCAATCATGACAACACGCCGCCGCCGCTGTGGCCTTCAGCTTCTCGCTGTCGCTGTGGTGTCGTTCATCCGTTCAAGTCCTGCAGAACCGCGCTAGAATTTCGCCGCTGCTCACGAGTCGCCCCACCGGCTAACCGGCGCTGGACGTTTCGCTTGACCACTGGTAATTTTCTGTGTCTCATCCATTCTAAGACACAGTAAGATCGACACAAAATAGAAAATTTCAGTCTAGAAAGTGCTACATAAGCCGATTGTGAATTTTAAGTGATTTTATGCAATCCTATTATGTAGAACAATAGAAGATGGAGGGGACAATGAGATCAAAGCCTTGTTCTTCAAGACCGGTGTCATATTATTTTCAAATACCACGTTTAGCTAGTGGTAAGTTACCTTCTTACCAATACAGATTATGTATCATGTACTCGTCCATATTCTTTTCTGATTATTTTTCTTCTCTTTCTAGGTTCTTGTTCTTATATTATTGATGCACGAGGAGATGAAAGGCTAGGATCAGAACAAAGCTCTTTTATATAGGTACTGTACTAAAATTTCTGTGTGCTCTTCTTATTGTTACTCCTTTCGTACCGATTTATTAGGCTAACACGTAGTTTAAGAAAAACGTAAATTTAATCAATAAAATTTAAATTTTGTCGCAAAATTATATCTTAGAAAATATAATTTTTATGGACATACTTTTGTTGAACTGCGTGTCCGCCCAATAAACCGGTATAGAGGGAGTATTTGGTTACAGATTGAACTTATGTTTTATATCAACACTCCACTTATGCATTTTAAATGTGTTTGAGCTGTTCCTAGGATGAATTAGAGGAATTTTTATACATAGTTTTTGAGTAGTAGAAATTAGCCCCGGTCTTGCCCAAATTCTTGGTCCGCCACTGGTCTAAGATGCACCTGAATACAATCGTAGAAGCTCCAAGGAAAAGGCCATCATCTCTGCGCAAACAGCTGCCAAGGCTCCAATTCTTCCTTGCTTCCGGACTGCTGCACCCACATTAATTTTTGCATACCCACGTGGGGGAGGTATCCATTTCTCTGCCTCTGTATTACTTTGTTGTGGCGGTTTCTTGCATGGTCGCTCCCGCGCTAACTTCAGGTCGTGCAAGAATGACTCCACAAAAGCATGTGTAGATAGTGAGCATCGGAATTTTCCTTCATGGATCGCTTGGCGTCGAGCGAACCAGATAGCCCAAAGAGTCACCAGACAGTGGTTAAGATCATCCTGCTTAAGTGAATTAATCATCGAGAAGAGCCACTGCTTGGCGTCAGGTTCTGATGTTCTGTCCATGTGCTCGACCACTGCATCTGGCGCTAGTGCCCAGACGCACCGGCTCATGGTGCACTCCAAGAGTGAATGCATCCATGAGTCTACTGCTCCACAAAGCGAGCAACAACTATCCGTTGCCATGTTCCTGTGATGCCGAACATCCCCGTCGGAATAGAATTTTTTGCAAGTGTCCAAAGAAACACTCTAATCTTTCCGGGTACTTTTGTCTTCCAAAGTGAAACCCACTCTTTCTCCTCCCGCTCATGTTGTGAGCAGGAACCCTTCTCAAACAACCAAGCTTCTCGTCTTCGTTTTGTATCTGCAAGCATACGATATACCGTTCTAACCGAGAATACTCCTGATCGCTCATAATGCCAGGCCCATTGGTCATCAAACCTGCGAGTGCATATCGGGATCGCTTGGATCGCTTTGATATCCATTGGTAGATAGAACTCCCTTAGTCGATTTAGATTCCACGACGCTGATGTGGGATCGATGAAAGTTGAGACTGAAATCGGCGGGTCCTTCTTGATACATGTTGTGGGTCGCAATGCAAAATCTCACGGGATCCAATTATCATTCCACGCGTGAGTTTTCTCTCCCATGCCAATCCGCCTTATGAGCCCCTGCTGTAATAGTTCCTTCCCCTCCATTAAGGACCGCCATATATGCGAAGGGTGAGAGCCAACCGACGCATCAAGGAACTCTCCATCCGGGTGGTAAACCGCTTTCAGGATCTTTCAACTTAGAGTCTCAAGATTCCGGAGAATTTTTCATGCTTGCCTTGCGAGAAGGGCAAGGTTGAATAACTCAATGTCTCGGAACCCCAGACCACCAGCATACTTGGGCATAGTCATCTCCTCCCAGGAGACTGGATTATTTGTTAGTTGTGGATTATTTGGTCACGCCGCAAACAAGAAATACTGGATGGGCCTTGTAGGATATTGTCCAACTGGCCTTTGTACGCATAAATATATGGAAAATGGTTTGGCAAGCTGGAAAAAGGCTGGATGGGCTGTAGGATCTACACAATATGGGCCATGTCGGCAGTGACCCATCGTAATGAAACTTGTTCCTTATTTTAAGTGGACCAAATCAAAAATGTTTTAGAGCTCGTTTAGCTTCTACTACCCCCGTCTTAAAATGTAAGTCTTTTTAGAGAGCTAACTTAGCTCTCCAAAAGGCTTATATTTTGGGATGGAGGTAGTATTATTTGGGGCTGGAATCAAGGAATTTATTTGTGCTTCTGAGATCCAATTTGTCCAGCTGCAATGAAATTGGTTATGAAATTATTTATTGCCTAACCTTAATTCCTTTTGGTACCCAGTCATTTATGTGGAATTTTATCAATGTCATTTCATTTCACTTTATTTCTACCAAATGAAATAAAATGATGGATGCCAAAAGAGCTCTTAGGGGAGAGATGAGAGAATTCTAGGGCTGAAATTTTCAAAGGTCCGACTCGCGGATTTCCGTTCTGCCAAGGGTCACCTTCTCCTTTCGTATCGTCAAATGCTGGCATCTTCTTTTGCGGAGACAGTGTGAATTGCCTACATGGTCAACAAATGTCATGATGAGAGAGTTTATTGGTAGGATTTCACTTTCACATGCGCCTTGCTATATGCGCATTTATTTTTGAGATTCAAATTTTCTAAATAATAAAATATCTTTTGACGAACGGATTTCACGTGGTTGTGTTCCTCGCATCGAGATCTTCAAAACTAGTCTGCTTTTAATAGGTTTTGAGAAATATTCTTTTTGTACTTCAAAATTAATTTTACGTGGGTTTATATATTGTAGATGTACTATGGTTCCAATGTAGTTGTACTCTGGTTCTAGTGTAGTTGTACTTCGTATTTAGTGTACTTTATATTTTGTTTTTCATTGTACTAGTACTCCGTTTTGAATTTATGTATGTTCGTTTTCTCTATACTTGTACTCCATACTTATGTGGTGGTGCTCCGTTCTTATATGTACAGATACTCCGTTTTATGTACCGCAAAAAAAAGATACTCCATTTTATGTATATTTGTACACTTTTTCATGTACTTGTACTCTATTTTCTAGTTGTACTTTATACATCTTTTGTTGTATTGTACCTTGTACTTTTTTCATTGTACCTCTACAAGAGACAACGCGGTTAGGTAGATTACTCCTTCCGACCCACGTTGCTTGTTGCCAATATGAATACATTCAAACATAATTTAATGCTAGATACATTCATATTTGCGATAAGTAATATGGTGGAAAGGAGCAGGTTGTTTGGGGTACTGTAGCCTGAGCTAGCTTCTAGCCTCCAGCACTCCACACGCTAGTGCCCAACACATTGCTCACACGAGTCGACTTCAGTCACACACGTCCAAGGTGACTTTTGTAAAGGTTCCCTCTTCATAGTCGTACTCTCTCGTACTAAAAATGAACCTTGTTGCAATTTGCAAGATCTTCGCAGGAGTATGACAATGTATAATTGAAATGACATAAGGATTTTGGATTCACAAGTGTTTAATTGCAAATGATAATCAATGGAATTACAAAAGGAGCTTGGAGTGTGGAGGGCAATTTTCCGCCAAACGTAGTGCAATGTATTTTTTTTTTGTAGGAAACCTAGAGGTTTGTAATACTGTGAATCAAACAATCTTCGTAGAAAATTTCTGAGATCCAATTCCTACACAATTCTTTTGAATTATAGGAGCCCTTCGAAAGATGGCGCACGGCACACTGACACTTTCCCGCGGCTAAACCACGGCAAATTGGTAGTATTTCACGCTGTTGAATTAGCCTGACGAATTAGTTTAGGTACGAGCAGAAAGCTGCCATGTCACCGTACCAGAAGCCAGCCGGGAGACCATTGCGGCCACTTGGCAAATATAATGGTAGACCCGGACCCATGAAAGCACAAAGCAACATTCGCATCCTCTTGACGTGGCTGTCGACCTGTCGTTGGAGCGGAGCACCCCCGATGGTTCATGGCATCTAGACGAGCTGATACTGCTGCGAATGCCCAATTTGCTCTGTGGGAGGTTCAATCATTTTCCTTTTTTTGTGTGGTCGTGCAAATGCACTGCCATGCTCTAGCCTGTGCTAATTTGCCAACTGGCTACATAGTACACTTCATCAATCGCAAATTGCCCGTCATACTGCTGCCCTGTCCGTAGAGGCTCGAGCTTATCTCAAAGAGAGACGGTTAGTGCTAATTATTGGCAGAAATTCTTGTACAGAAAAAATGTAATTTATGGGCCAACAAGGTACGATAAAATGTTGCATTACTTGCATGCTTATCTCTCACATAGAACATGTGTTATCTGAGCGGCTATCGGATATGCTTTGCAGCTCTGTAACTTGGTACGATTGAGGCTCTCTGGCCTGAATGCAATGCACCAAGGACAGCCGACTTGATGCCAATGTCCACGTCAAGCCACATGCTCTTGGACACCAATTGCTACCTGTCTGCCTGTTTGGAGTTTTATCATACGGCAATTCGGGACAATCTTATCTGGACAAGCTTGTGACTCGTCATGGGGCAGATGATCAATACATCACTAACAGTCTAACACAGGGCCCGACTACGGTACCGACGATGGAGTACATCATACAAGTGCTTCTAGAAATAAAAAATATCGCATATCCATCACGTGTGGATTTTGTCCGCAAGTGGTTAATGGCATATTTCACATTTCAAACCCTGCTGATCATGCGAGTAATCTTTTGCTAGCTGGATGCATTAGGTCGCGTTGAACGTTTTATAAGTTCAGTGCACCGGTCGGCATCAGGTTGCGCACTTGTCTGACCCATGTCATATATCAGGATCCACCACAGCTAAAATGGTTGATCGCTGTTTTGCGGAGTATACACGTACGGTACTACGGTAGATGGAGAATGTGAAGGGGTTTAGCGGCGGGTGTGGTTCTGGATTCTTGCAAGTGCTCCAAGTTCTGTCCTATAGCTATGAATTTGATATCTTGGCCGCAAGTGCAAACAAGGTGGTCCAGAGATCGTGAATCTCGGCCCCCGCGTCGCTCCTCTCTGGGCGACTCGGGTGGCGACAAACCCTAGCCGCCACCGCGCTTCTAGCTCGCCTTTTCCTCCCTCTCGCCGCCGCCTGAGCTGGCCGGCGGCTAAGTCCGCGGACCTCCGAGGACAGCGGCGGCGAGGCGTCTCCGAGCGTGCCTCGTGGTTCTTGTGAGGCGCGCACCCGAGCTCGGCTCTCGAACTCTACGAATAGAGGCCTCTGCCATGGAGCTAGGCGGCGCAAATCCGGCGTCTCCGACGTCCTCCGACGCCTTCCGGCCGGTAGAGGCGACACCGGGTCCTCCAAGCTGCAGATCAAGTCAAGAACTACTCCCAGGAAGATTGGATTTGGTCAGGGCGACCAAGATCTAGCCAAGGCCGAGGTGGGAGGGGCTGGCACCCACAGCCGGCGCTGATGCTTCGTGTGTGTGCTGGTTTCCGTCCCAGATCTTCCCCTTCTCTCGTGTGGAGTGGCTCTTCTCTCTGATCTGTTGTGCACGGTCCTTCGTCGGCCAGATCAGTGGGTCTCACCGGCAAAATCGTGCCTTTTCTTGTGGTGCTGCGGATAGTCGTTGTCTGCTGCTCTATGGCCACCCTCTCTTTGCTATGTTTGGGATGTTGGGTCGGGGGAGATTCGGTTACCGAGGCGGAAGTGTCGGATCTGGTGGGCGGTGCCAACTCTGCGGGGAGTGGCATGCGCGGATGCTGGCCGTCTTCCTTGGCCGTGTGGGCGGCGGGGAGGCGGTGGGAGCGAGTCGCAGTGTGCGATCTGTTCACGACCCCCTCATCCTGTCTCTTCTTGTTCGAGCTTTGGGATGAGACCCGGGAGAAATCTTTGGCTATTGACGGCCACAATGGGGATGGTACATGTGGGCATCGTTTTCCTTCTTGAAGGCGCCATTGAGGTTCTCATTTCCCCTTCTGCTATTCCGGGCGAAAGCCATAGTTCCATTATGGACTGGGCGGCGGCAGCGCACCAGCGGTGTTCCCTTTCTGAAGGCGCCGTCTTGGAAGCTTAAGGTGCTTGTGCTCGCTGATTCGGTGGTGGTGGTGGGCTGACTGACAGTTGGATCCTAACTTGGCGACACCTCCATTTGGGGTTGTTGCTCTTCTCTTTTGCTGTCTGTTCTTTCTCCTGCGCTGCTCTTGTTGCTTACGTCAAGACCAAGTGATGTTGCTACGGGCGGCGATAGTGATGCTCTTCCGGTGATCTTGGCCTGGGTAGGACGACGGGTTTGGTGTTGTTTCTTTGCTACTGTGTTGGCCTCTCTGTTAGTGCTCAGAGTGAGCCACTTTGCTGGCTGATGGTACGGCGTCCTTCGAGCCAGGGCGAGAGGACAAGGGTCTTCTTCGGTAGTGGAGGCGGAGTTGGTTTTGACATGGTTTAGCCAGGCACACTTTATCGTGATCTTCCTCAACGACCATTTGATCCCTCAAGTGTCATTCTTTGCCAGCCTCCTTGGTGTTTCGCTTCGGTGGATGAAGACTGCGATGTTCAAGCGGCGTTTCTTGCTTAGTTCTTTTTGCTTGTTCTTTTTGTTGACTTGTAAGCTAATCATTCAGCATCCTGTAACTCTGTGCCGCATGAGGGCTTTATTAATTTAAAGTCGGGCGTTATCGCCTTTTATCTAAAAAAAAGTGCAAACAAGGTGACTCGCATTTTTGGGCGGGTCTGATGGCTACAAAATCAAAGTTTTTCAGATCTGGACAATTTTTGATTAAGGATGGTTCGTGATACGTCTCCAACGTATCCATAATTTTTGATGCTCCATGCTTGTTTTTACACCATTTGCTTAGTGTTTCGTTACACTTCATGGCATTTTTATGCATTTTCTGGAACTAACCTATTAACGAGATGCCACAGCGTCAGTTCCCTGTTTTCTGCTGTCTTTGTGTTTCAGAAAAGTTACACAGGAAATATTCTCGGAATTGGACGAAATCGAAGCCAGTCGTCTAGATATTTCACGGAGCTTCCAGAACACCGAAGAGGAGACAGAGCCGGACCAGAGGGTGGCCACACCACCAGGGGCGCGGCCCACCCCTGGCCCGCGCCGGCCTGTGGTGTGGGCCCCCTGGTCCACTTCTGACGCTGCCTCTTCGCCTATAAAGACCCCCCAACGGGAAAAACCTAAACACCCGATCACTTTTCCAGAACACATCGCGATCCGCCGCCGCCGTCGACCCGAAGATCGGGAGGGTCCAGAAGCTCTTCCCGGCACCCTTGGACTATGGGTCCATAGCAGTAGCTAGATGGTTGTCTTCTCCACCATGTGCTTCATGTTTAGATCTCGTGAGCTGCCTTACATGATTGAGATCACCGTTATGTAATTATACATGTTGTGTTTGTTGGGATCTGATACGTCTCAAACGTATCTATAATTTTTGATGCTCCATGCTTGTTTTTACACCATTTGCCTTATGTTTCGTTACACTTCATGGCACTTTTATGCATTTTCCGGAACTAACATATTAACAAGTCGCCACAGTGCCAGTTTCCTGTTTTCTGTTGTTTTTGTGTTTCAGAAAAGCTACACAGGAAATATTCTCGGAATTGGATGAAACAAAAGCCGAACGTCCAGAATTTCACCGAAGCTTCCAGAGAACCGAAGAGGAGACGGAGTGGGGCCACGAGGACCCCACATAATAGGGCGGCGCAGCCCAGGCCCTGGCCGTGCCCCCTATGTGTGAGACCGCCTCGGCCCACTCTTGACGATGCCCCTTCGCCTATAAAGACCCCCCGACGGAAAAAACCTAAATACCTAATCACTTTTCCAGAACACATCGCGATCCGCCGCCGCCGTCGACCCAAAGATCGGGAGGGTCCAGAAGCTCTTCCCGGCACCCAGCCGAAGAGGGGAATCGCCACCGGAGGTCTTCTTCATCGCCATGCTTGCCTCCGGCGCGATGAGTGAGTAGTCTACCTTGGACTATGGGTCCATAGCAGTAGCTAGATGGTTGTCTTCTCCACCATGTGCTTCATGTTTAGATCTCATGAGCTGCCTTACATGATTGAGATCACCGTTATGTAATTCTACATGTTGTGTTTGTTGGGATCCGATGAATATTGGTGTTATGCTTGAGTTGATGTACTGAATATTATCTTATGTTATCTCTATGTTGTTTATGATCTTGCATGCTCTCCGTTGTTAGTAGCTATCTTGGCCAAGTACTTGCTAGTGACTCCAAGAGGGGGTATTTATGCTCGATAGTGGGTTCATGCCTCTATTTAATTTGGGGGAGTGACAGAAACCTCTAAGGTTGTAGATGTGTTGTTGCTACTAGGGGAAAAACAACATTCATATGCTCGGGGGCATATGCTTTGTTTACATTATACACTTTGCTTAATGCAATTATCTGTTGTTCGCAACTTAATACTTGTGGAGTTCTCGGATTGATTCGCCACAAGTGGATTATTAGTCATAGATGCAGTTGGATGGCGGTCTATGTATCTTGTTGTAATGCCCAGAGTAAATCTCATAGTGATCCTCTCATCATATGCACGTTGTCTTTATTCTATCAATTGCCCAACTGTAATTTGTTTACCCAGCATGTATTATTTTTTCTTATGGAGAGACACCACTAGTGAACTGTGGACCCCGTTCCTATTTTCTTTATATCGCTATCACCTGTTACTTTACTCGCACTGTTTACTTTACTCACATATTACTATTGCTTTCCACTCGATACACTCATACCCTTTGTTTCAAGCAAACCGGTGAGATTGACAATCTTATCGTAAGTTGGGAGCAAAGTATTTGGTTATGTTGTGTGCAGGTTCCACGTTGCTACTGGTTGAAGACGCGCTAACAAGTTATCGTTAACGGCGCCCTTGTTAGAGCATCACGTAGCTAGTGGGCATCACCTTCAGTCGTATTGACATCCTCCTCCTGGACGATTAAACCTTGGTTTCTTACTGAGGGAAAAACTTGCTGCTATATTCATCACACCTTGCTCTTGGGGTTTCCAACTGGCCGGTCATTTACTTCATTAATTACACGCACCATCACCGCACCATCAACAAGTTTTTCTGGCGCCTTTGCCGGGGATTGAAGAAGAAGAAGCTCCCACATCAACTACACTTTCCCACGTCAACTTGGCACCAGTAAAGTTTTTCTGGCACCGTTGCCGGGGAGGAAGAAGACTTCTGCAAGGGGAGTTTTCGCACGCACGTCCTTTACTTTGTTTTAAGTTTTGCTTTTACTTTATTTTTACTTGCATCGTTTTATCAAAAACCCAAAAAAATTAGAATCCTTGATAGTTGTTTTTACTTGTCTGCTTTTAGTTTGCTAGAATGGCTACTCCTGAAAATACCAAGTTGTGTGACTTTACTAGCACGAACAATAGTGATTTTATCTGCACTCCTATTGCGCCACCTGCTCCTGCTGCAAATTTTTATGAGATTATGCCTGCTTTGTTAAACCTTGTTATGAAAGAGCAATTTTCTGGTGCTAGTATTGATGATGCTGCAGCTCATCTCAACAATTTTGTTGAGCTATGTGAGATGCAGAAATATAAGGATGTTGAGAGTGATATTATTAAGCTTAAGTTGTTTCCTTTTTCTTTGAGAGGAAAAGCTAAGGATTGGTTACTGTCTTTGCCTAAAAATAGTATTGATTCGTGGGCTAAGTGTAAGTATGCTTTTATTGGTAGATACTATCCTCCTGCTAAGATTATAGCTTTGCGTAGCAATATTATGAAGTTTAGTCAGTTTGATAATGAACATGTTGCTCAAGCTTGGGAAAGAATGAAAGCTATGATAAAGAATTGTCCCACTCATGGACTGACTACTTGGATGATTGTTCAAACTTTTTATGCAGGACTGAATTTTTCTTCGAGGAACCTACTTGATTCAGCTGCTGGAGGCACTTTTATGTCCCTTACCTTGGGCGCCGCAACGAAGCTTCTCGACAATATGATGGTAAATTACTCTAAATGGCACACCGAGAGAGCTCCACAAGGTAAGAAGGTAAATTCTGTTGAGGAAACCTCTTCCTTGAGTGATAAGATTGATGCTATTATGCTTATGCTTTCAAATGATAGGACTCATGTTGATCCTAATAATGTTCCTTTAGCCTCTTTGGTTGCCCAAGAAGAGCATGTTGATGTAAACTTCATAAAAAATAATAATTTTAACAACAATGCTTATAGGAACAATTTTGCTAGTAACAATTATAGGCCATATCCTTCTACCAATGGTAATGGTTATGGTAACTATTATGGTAATTCCTTCAACAACACTAGGGCCGCACCCTCCGAGCTTGAGCTAATGCTCAAGGACTTCATCGGTAAGCAAAATGCTTTTAACAAGTCTGTTGAGGAAAAGTTAGGCAAAATTGATATTCTTGCTTCTAAAGTTGATAGCCTTGCACATGATGTTGAACTTCTGAAATTAAAAGTGTTGCCAAATGATGTGAAAGAGAATAATCCTTTTGCTACTGCTAATGCTATCCAAGTTAGAATTGATGAAAATGTTAGGATGCTAGCATAATTGCATGCCAGGTGGGAAAGAGAAGATGAGATGGCTAGAGAGATGAAGGTATGTACCATTACTACCTCTAGTGATGTTGCTCCTAATGCTAGCAATCCTCTTACTTTGATTGGTGTAGAGAAAACTCCCACTCCTTGTGTCAAAAAGCCTAAAACTGCTAAAACATTTTCTCAAAAGAGTGACGAAATTTTGATGTTGATGGCTCTATTTCCTTTAATGATTTTGATGTTGATGGCTGCAATATATCTGAAGTTATTTTTTTCTTCCAAAAGCTTGCTTTGACTCCTAATGCTAGTTGAAAGGATCGTATGAGCGACTAGAGGGGGGGTGAATAGGAGCTACCCAAATTTTTACTTCTTTTCAAGTTAAGGCTAGACAAGAAGGTAAATTCTCTAGATGTGCTACTAAGTGAATTTACCTAGAGTGACAAGCAAGCTAGCAATAACAATATAAGTAAAGGTACGAGTAAAGGATAGAGGTAACCGCAATGGAGACACGAAGACACAAGGATGTATTCCCGTAGTTCCTTCCTTGTTACGGGAAGTACGTCTACGTTGGAGAGGTGTGGTGCCACAAAGGCCACCAACGCCACAAAGGCTCACCCTATTCTCCGGTGAACAAGCCACAAAGGCGAGTTCACGCTCCACTAAGCGATGCCCTTGAAGGCGGCACGACACCTTTACACAAAGTATTAGGGCGAGCTCCACAACTCAATTGGAGGCTCCCAATAGGCCCACCAAGCTCTTACACACAAAGTTAAGCTTGGAGGACGGCTTCTTCCGGCTAGGAATCCGATGAATCACACAAGTTACAAGCCCCTCAACAAAGAGAGGGGGGAAATCAAATCGCCTTGGTGGAAGTGTAGATCTAGGTCTTCTCCCTCAAATCCCAAAAGGGCTTTGAGTTCTATTGGCTAGGGAGAGAGAACTAGTGCTTTGAAGCTTTGGAACAATGGAGGAGAGAGAGTGGAAGCCGCAGCCTTTTCTTGAGGTAGAAGAAGGCTTTATATAGTCCTCCACGAAATGTAGCCGTTGCTGGACGACTAGGGCCGGAGACTCCGGCCAGGATCCCTAAGTGACTCCAGGGCCGGAGTCTCCGGCCAGAGACAAAAGTCTCCGGCCCAACTCCGGCCTGGTCTCTGAATCGTCCAAGCCAGTCTGCAACCCTCGACCACCCGGCCAGACCGGAGTCTCCGGCCCCGGGGGACCGGAGTCTCCGGCCCACCCGGAGTCTCCGTCCAGAGACAGAAAGTCTCCGGCCCAACTCCGGGAGGGCATCTGAACTGTCCGACTTTGAGGATTGCCTGGGCGAGTCCCCTAGGCCGGAGTCTCCGGCCACCAGGGTCGGAGTCTCCGCCCTAGAAGAAGCTACAGCAACATTTCGTGAATCCCCTCTCCACCATTTCCACCTTCGCGAAGCACCCTACAAGACAACTAAGCCCTAACTCCACTACTGGACTACGGGCTTCGATCTTTTCTACCTTTTTGGGGTGCACCTCCGCGAGATCCTGAAATAACCTAGAAAACCTGCAGAACTTTCATAGCATGGTTAAATCACCAAATGTTGTTAACAAACACCAAAATACATTTATTAGGGAAATGCTCTTTCAATCTCTCCCTTTTTGGTGTTTGATGACAACATACGGATTTGCAAGATATAAGCACAATAAAATAAAATATATAGCCAAAGCTCCCCCTACTTGTGTGCACAACACCATTTGCATTTGAACATGAGTCACACAAGTAAGGATCATCACTCCCCCTATATATTTCACAATTATACCAAGAGCAAGTAATAATACATGAGACTAACCATAAGCATATAAGTAAGACTAACAAGATAGCACACATTAATAATAGTCTTACTAGCAATAGAGGTACTTAAGTCTCACAAACATAACGTACCACACACAGACATAGTTCAACACTAAGATAGATGAGACACAACATGAAAATCCATGAAGTTGTGTCTCGACCAAAGCAAAGGAAATGCAAATCCAAATAAACCAACCCAAGGCAAATCCCAACGAAGACATCCTAATAGAGCTACTTCTCCCCCCTTTGGCATCGAGACACCAAAAAGGGAAAAGAGCGATGCTACACGCCCATGAGATCACTCATCGTCTTCATCCTCGGGCTCGTCCTCGGAACCGGCATCGAAGTCCTCATCCCCTTCTTCAATATCATCAGAAGCCATGGGCTTCTTGCCATGACGCACATTGGAGGTGCCAGAGGTGACCTCCTCAAAGGCTTGCCAGTCAGTCAGACCCTTGCTCCACTTGCCATAGGAGTGAGTGCCGGATGAAGAGGAAGAAGGTGGAGATTCCACATAGCCCGGTTGAGACTTCCGAAAAGCCTTGTGAAGAACTTGTTGATTGTCATTTATGTGCTTTTGAGCAATGTAGCTCTCATATTGCTTGTGACGGATGTCCACATTCATGCAAAGCACATTCCTTTGGAACCAATTGAGCTTCTTATATTCTTGACCAAACTCATTGTTGGAGCTAGAGCCGGCATTGCTAGCATTCTTCATCCTTGGGCCCCTCCTAGTTGAAACTCCTTCGGCAAAGGCATCATCATCTTCACCTCTCACCGGAGCAAATGGTTCCTTGGAGTGACCGGTGGGTTCTTTGCGTTGAAGCTTCACAACCTTGTGATTCACAAGGTTTGCATCGAGAAGAGGAAGGTTGAGTCCTTGAGCACGGATGAGCCTCATGATAAACGGGGCAAAAAGAGGAGTCTTCTTGTTGAGAATGCAATCATTGATCTCCTTGTGAATGAAATCCATCACATCAAGTGGCTCAACGGGTGCGGTCTCCCCTTTGCAATAGACTTCATGAGAGTAAGCCAAGAGATTCACAAGGCCCCAGAATAGCATCAAAGTTACCGGCTTGAGGGGCAATGGAGGCCCGGAATATGCGGAGAATATGTTGGACCGTTTGGATAGCCCAAGGGTGCCCCCAATGACAATCTTCTTATCATCCCCGGTGTAGAGAGGAGCAAGCTTCTTCTTCTCATAGTACTCACCATCCACATGCATCCTCATGCCACTAGGAGTAGTAGCACCACGAAACTCATACCCAAGGAGAGCAGCAAAGTCCATGAAGTTGGAGTGACAAACCTCTTCTCCGGTCATCCAAGTCATGGGGATCTCCTCACCATCCCCAAGTACCAAGGTAGCAAAGAACTGATGGA